>JAEQBH010003927.1:0-276651 GCA_016808115.1 Tetrastigma voinierianum | reverse complement strand
TTTATATTATTGGACTTATGTATTTTCATTTGTACCCTAAATTCGCGAACACTCTTAGAATGCTTTCGATCTTGGTATTGAACTCATATGAGTCTTTATCATGTGTGTTTGTGGTTATATATGACCTCTGATAAGATCGAATTAGGTTGTGGATTGGCGATTTGTGGATCTTATATATACCCTGTGAGGTATTCTATTAATACAATTGTTTGCTTTCTTTCTTAAAGTTAGGGTTCCGTGGACATTCCCTAGGGATTATGCGAACCTATAGCGGACCACAGGGGAATCTTAGGAGGGTTTAGAATTCGGGTCTTATTAAGCTTAGTATTAAACTCTAGGTTTCTAAATTCCGCCAGATTGCACATTCTTGTGCAACTCATCCAGTGTTTTGAAGACCTGCCCTTCTAACCTTATCCAGCAGATTAACTTTGTTTCATTATTTTTTTTGGAAAGCAGTTCTTCACTGATAGCCTACAAGTGAGCGTAGGCTTTGTGACTTCAGGTGAAGAATTTAGATCACCTACTTATGAGGAGAATCTTGTCAAGCGCTGGCTTTCGATCACTCGAGAGTGGACTACTGGTATTGTCATTATTCCACTTTGAAGCCAGTCGGGCTCGTGGGCTTGGGGGTGGGTTTTGATGGCTCCACGGGATCCCGTAGTGGCTGTATCCTGGCTAGATGACCACGGGAAGATTTTAGACGAAGGTATCTCGTGTGGGATGAGGATAGTCGAGAGAGCTGGTTTTACGCTGGGGGTAGTGCAAGGAAGTGGTGGCGAAGGACTTGGACGCCACGCACTTGTGCCTGGTCGGGTGCACTGCAGTTTTCCCTGACCTTTGTTGAGACTAGAGGCTAGAGTTGGCGCTCACTCGGGGTAGCATGACGGAGTTCCACGAGAATCTGGGCATAGGTTGATTATCAGTTCTGTCCCAATTTGGTTGTGGATGAGGTCAACAAGAAGATGAGGTTTCTCGATGGATTGAGTGAGCCGATAGCTTTGAGCCTCTCAGGTTCCGATCATCCCTTATGTCGGTCGATGAGAGCCATTTGCTCTAGGGGTGGAGAAGCGGACGATCGCGAACTAGCGTCGATCATGTCGTGGATTGTCTTGAGGCCCGGTCGAGGATCATCAGAGGGTAGTTTTAGCTGCGGATCTTGGTGATAAAGGATCCGGTAAGGACAATGTGGTGCCCGGTAGGGTTTTAGAGAGGTTTCCATACATGATTACAGATTCGTCGGTGGTGATGATGGCGGTAGCCATTTGATTCTGGATGAGGCGGTTCAGTTCGACTTGTGGTGTTGATCTGGGTCATGATGGACCATGCCAATGGGATAATGTATGCTTCGGTCTTGACGGGCGGGACATTTCGAGGAGGGGCGCCTATCCCAGGGATCGAGACGGAGGCCAGAGTCCGGGATCAAGTGCTCAATTCCGACCAGGCTAATGGGCATGAATTTGGATACGACGGGGGTGGACCTCGGGTGGTTCCTTTAGCATGGGACGTGATGCACCACTGTGAAGGCGAGGTTATGCTATGACTGGGCGGGAAGACGCAGGTACGACGTTGTAGCCAGGTACGTTATCTGTTTTTAGTGGCACGTGTACTCATTGACCCAGGGGCTACACACTCTTTTATTTCACATGAGTATGTTGCAGGTCGGGATGACTCCAGTTCCTTTGGATGTGTTTGGAGATTGCCACACCCACGGGGAGAGTCTCTATATTTGAGTCGGATGTAGAGGTAGCTTGTTTTTTCTATTGAGACGAGTTATAGGCGGATTTGATATTAATAGATCTCGAGGAGTTGGATGTGATTCTTAGAGTGAATGAAAGCGAAAAGAAATTACGAATCTGGTGTACAAGCGACAGGTGGACAAGGTTAATGTTATCGTGCCCAGGAGTTAACGACTCGGGATAGGCAAAAGAGCTATGCGAGATGACGTGAAAGGATCTTGAGTTTGAGGTTGAAGATCGGGTATTCTTAAAGCTCTCCTTGGAAGGCGTGTACGCTTTGGGAGACGAGGAAGCTAATTCCTAAGCTACATTGGACTGCAGATTGTTGAGGATAGTCAGGTAAACCTCAGGTCAGACCAGCTGGAAGAGCTCTCTGGGTCCTGTGATACCTCTCCATGCTACGCAAGTGCCTCTCGAGATCCCTCACGTGTGTTGGAGACACGAGAGAATGAGGCGAGAGATGACTTATCCCTATAATGAGGAGCAACCGGTCACGGTCTAGGTAGAGAAGAAGGAGCTTCGCAACAGACAATATCCTTAGTGAAGGTCCTTTGGAGAAACCACCCTAATCGAGGAGGCGACTTGCAGGGCGGGAGAACCCAATCTGGAGCCAGGTACCTCATCTTCCGCAGCGTAGATGCAGATTTTGTGGGCCAATTTTCTTTAAAAGTGTGGTAGGTTGCATGTGACCATTACCAAATATCAGGATTTTAAAGCGTTTGACCAAATTTGACCAAGTTTGACCAACAGATGGTATGTGGAGCCCAAGTTGACTTTCAGGATGGATAATTTTTGGGTTTACTAAGACACCATTTAAGTGAGCCCTCGTCGTCTGAGTTCATATAGGCCAGTTGACGTCAAAAATCACGACTTACGGATAAAAGTTGCCAGTGCAAAGGGAGTTCGCAGCAACATTTGTCGGTGTCAAAGCTGTCTTAGGTTTTACCTAAAGTGACCCTAGGCCCTATATAAACATAGTTTGCATGCAAATATAGCTAGCCCCAAAACACTCATTTTGACTCCAAAACCCTAGAAAATTCTCTAAAACATGTGGACGGCCCGGGTCGTTTTGAGCCAGCTGTACCAAGCGGGTTTCTGGCCGTGGGAATGTGGCCACCCCTTGCTGCAGTCGACCGGGAGGACGCCACCAGGACCAGGCGAGGATTTCACGTGAACCACCAGTGGACGGCTCGGATCGGGCGAACCGCGTATTCTGACCAGCGTGGGTCGTCCAGTTTTCTATTTTCGGCCATTCAGGCCGACCATACCTCCCTCCCCCATTTTGAAGCCCTCTGAACTCATTCCGTGGTCCTTTTCACCGGATTCCTCCGTTTGAAGATCTGTGAACTAAATTTGGCGCGCTATTTGGATCAAGTTTTCATTACCACGGCAACCTTTGGACCAAGACAGAAATTGCTTGTGTTCTGGTCTCTTAGGCTTTCCGTTACAATCTCAGTTTGCTGCAAATTTTGGGCGTCGTTTGGTTAGTTTTCCCATTTTTCGGTCATTTAGGGTAATTCTGAAAGTGTTTGGACGGAAGTGGAGACCAATTGGTCAAATTAGGCAAAATTGAAGTTAGGTGGTAGAAATTGGATATTTTTAGGATTTATTGGAAGGTTCAATTTCGAAAAATTAGCCTCCGGGTGAAAAGCCCTAATTTTGGGTATTGGGTCTATAGGGCACACTGTGTAATTGGACATGTCGGAGTCCAATTTAGATAGTTTCATAGTTCTAAGAATTATTCTAAGACATTTGGGGCATCTCAATGTCTTTGGTTTAGTTATTGAAGCCTAAGTGGCATTTTTATATATTACAGGCACTTACGTTGAGCTTGGAGACGATCTTACAAGGGAGCAGACGGGGGGCGAGCATCTTATGGTAATTGAGTGGTCTATATGTTTAAATACTTTAGGGTATTATTATGATATATAATTGTGGTTAATTATTATATATATAACTTATTTGATCGAGCGAGTTGGCTATGCATAAATATAATTATCTCTTTTTTATATAAAACAGGAAGTTATCATTTCATGTGATTTGTCAACATTTTAAATATTTCGAGAAATTTCTTGAGTTCATGGATAAATTGGTAGTATTTATACATTTTGGCATGGATTGAGGTTTTAAACCTCTTTGAAAATTTATTGATTTAAAGAAATGGATTTTGAGATTTTGTGAAATGATTATAATACGATATCGTTGGAAGAGTATATGTAGTGAGAATCACGGTGTTAGTTGTTATAAGTTGATGTACCGTACCGTACGGAGGGTTCGATTCGAGTACTTATATTCTGATCTGCTTGGGTTTTGCCGCGATTGTCGTGGTTGGTTCAATCCAGCCAGGTTATGTTATTTCCGCGGTCGTGATGTCGAGGATGCAGAAGGTTTATTAGTTGCCACGTAAGGCGGGGTTGTTGCCATCTAACGGTTATATATTATTTCCTGGTATGATGTTCGGGATTACCCGAAGGTTTATTAGTTGCCCTTGATTATTAGTTAGGTTGGTACCGTACTTGCGATTATATATTATTTCCACGACCCTGATGTCGGGATTACCCGAAGGTTTATTAGTTGCCACGGTGTCGTAAGGTTGGTTCCATCCAACGGTTATATATTGTTTCCACGGCCGGCGTCGTGCAGTTTCTGCCCGAAGGTTTATTAGTTGCCACTTTTTTGAGAGAGAGAGAGAGGAGTCGTAGACCGGGTTTCACAAGCAGTTCATCATTATTAATGTGCATTTCTCGAGGTTGAGTCATGAAATTAAAGTATTCCAGTTTATGATAGGTATAGTACGGGTACATTGTTAGTTCACGAGTAAGAGTATAAACCCATTTCATCTTGTGGTTATTGTATTTTACATGATTATTTTTACGACATGATGGTCATATATATTTTATGCTCAATTTTTATGTTGTGAATAAATTCAGGTCATAAGGTTCTTGATAATGATGTCGGTTAAAATTTTGAGCATGAATTTCATATTGTTGACTTGGGTATAAGCTTGGGTTTTGTAAAATGATTCCAAACGGGAATTACAAAGAGTGTCACGTAGTCTTGAGAGGAAGGAATTTTCCAAAGTAAAAACATTATTTTCCATATAAATTATGCCACTCTTGAGATTTATTATCTCGTTTTGTGTTTAAATCCGTTCTCTAGGTCTAAACGGTCAGAAGTAGAGACCTACCTCGCCCGGTCTCACGTCTCGTTCTGCGGCGGTTGCGGTATTCTATCTTATCTATACGCTTTATATTGGTTTATGTGGCTTTCATTGTACCCTAAAAATTATAACACTTCTTGAGTACTACGATCTTGTGTTGAGCTCTCATGAGTCTTTGTCATGTGTGTTTGTAGTTTTGAACTATAGTAAGATGGGTAAGTTATGGATTGAGAATTATTGTGGATCTTTTATATATATATTGAGGTATTATATTAATGCAAAATTTGCACTCTTTCTTAAAGTTGGGGGTTCCATTGGACATTCCCTAGTGATTATCTGGGTGAAAGAACCACTGGCGGGACCAGGGGATCTTGGGAGGGTTTTAGTTGGGATCATAACTAAATGAATAAGACTCTAGCCCATGGGAGTTTATACTAAGATTTATGATTTAGAAGCATGATTTAGCACGGTAAAACATGATATATTGTATTTTGCCTCAATCATATGATTAATAAACATTAACCGCTATTTAAAATATTGCGGTTATTCAACTTTGCGAACATTTACGATTTTAAGTGTGATATTTCGAACTAAGGGTGATAACTATAATGTATGGAGAATTCTTGCGTTTGGGATGGATGGATATTAATTTGTACTTACAAGAAAAGACAGAGCAGAACCTATCGATGAAGCTAACAGCACCAGAAGTACAATACTGTCTTTATGATAAGTGGGAGAAGTCAATCGCCTCTCGTGATGTTCATAGGGCCAAGATATTTCTTTGGTATTAAAACGATTATCTCCGAGCAAGTGATGAGTCAAACCCTTACAAATACCCGATGAGTAGTTTGTAACTTCTGACAAAGCTCTTGCTAGTACCTTAAATATGCAATTTTCACCCACCAAGCTCATCGAGATAACGAGAATTATTGCTGATCATATCATGTGCGCGAGGGATATAGCGTGACTTAAGTCGTTAGAAGTTACCGTATCGAACGCTTTATTATTCGGTATATTGGTATTTTCTACTGGCTAAATGCGATCCCTTCGAATCTCTTATAGCAGCGCGCCAAGGATAAATGGTCAATTAATGAATTGGTGACCATGTGTGTGCAAGAAGCGGGAAGGTTAGTGATGGAAGGAGGTGAAAGGTTAGCAGACACTTTTGGAAAGAAAAGAAAGGATCAAGCTAAAAGAAAGGGAAAGATTCATGTTCAACCAGGCATAAAGAAGGAGTCAAAATGTTTTTTCTGTAAGAAGAAGGGACACATGAAGAAGGTTTGCTCAAAATTTAAGATCTGGCTTGATAAGAAAGGTACTCAATTTTCTTTATACATTTTGAATCTCATATAGTTAATATTAATCATAACACATAATTGTGGATTGATTCTGGATTATACAATCCATCATTTCAAATACCTACCTTCTGATTATGCAAAACCTAAGGAAGCCCGTGGGAAGTAGACAATGCATCTATTAGGAAAAAATGAGATGAGTTCACGTGTGGAAGCTATTAGCACTTGCAGCCTTGTATTAACAGCGGTTTCATTTAGAATTGGAAAAAGACATTTTATGTTCCAAGTTTCTATAGAATTTAATTTCAATTTCAAGACTTGTACCTGATTTTCCAACTTTACAAGTCGAGTTTTAATGTTTCCTAATATTCAAAAGGTATTGGTTATGGTGTTGTCGTGGTCTTTTCCATATTCGATTACCACGATGATATTACTTATAATTCTATGCATGTTACGCTGGATTAAAAAGACTAATGTTATGATAATTATCCTCTATATTATAGCCTTACTTAGAAGATTGGGGTTATCTCCATTGAAGAATAAGAAATTAGTTAATGATGGGGTACTTAGTACTTTGGATTTTTCTTTGATTTTGAGACTTGTGGAGTGCGTTAAGAGGCGAGCAAATGTAGTGATCAAGGGTGAAAAGCCGCAATCTATTAGAGATTATACATACTGACATTTGTTTTCTTGACATGGATGCAAATGGTCCAAAATATTTTATCACCTTCATAGATGATTATTCACGATACATGTATCTCGATTTACTTCATTCCAAAGATGAAGCTTTAGGCGCCTTTAAAGTTTTTAAGGTTGAAGTAGAGAATCAATGTGGAAAACATATTAAGATCGTGGTCGAGATAGAAGTGGAAGTACTATGGTAAATACATAAAAGAATGAACCAAGCTCTGGTGCATTCTGTGAAGTTTCTTCAAGAAAATGGGATTATTTGCCTAGTACACTGTGTTTGATTCTTGGATAGAAGAAATTATGGCCAGAAAAAAGCAGAAGCTTTAATAGACATGGTAAGGAGTATGGTATGCAAAACTATAATACTTGTGATGCGAAGCTCTAGGCGGTAGTGTATATATTGTCGAGTTCCAACCAAGCGCTCATCTAAGAGCTTCAGTTTATTTCAAGGTTAAACCGGTTGACTTTCATGTTTAGGGATACTGCATCAGAAGTGTGTTATAACCACAGCCAAAAGCTGAACCAGACATTATGGTATTTCATTGAGATATGTTAGAAGGTCAAGGGAATTATAAATTTTATTATCCATCACAACACTAAGATTGTATGGAATCAAGAAATGAAATTTTTCTTAAACATGACTTGATCGATCGGGGAGTAGTAATTTGGGGACATTGTTTATGAGAAGGATCATTATGAAGTCGTCTCACAGTTCAAGTGATAAGTTGATTATCATTCACCTAAGGCTAACCAGTGTGAGACAACCATTTTGAAATTCCACATGTTGCCGTGATATTGTCTTGTAGATCAAGTTGCCCGATGAAGAAATTTAAAAATTGTTGAACAACCAATTGACAACAGTTGATCACTCAATTTTAAGAGAATGATGAAGCAACATTAAGAATCTAAGACTTAGGAAATCAATAATTCTAATGATTATATAGTGTATTTACAAGAATTGGACTATATTGGGTAGAAATGATCAGAGAAAGCGTTTTCACAAACCTGTAGTTCTAAGGAATCTAGCTCATAGTGCGATTACATGAAAGAAGAAGCCGAACCTATGACATCTAACCGAGTTTGGGATCTGTTGAGGTTACTGTGGTGTAAAATCAGACGGATATAAATGGTCTTTAAAACAAAAAATGACTCGAAGCTCAGAGCAGCATTGAGAGCGTAGATAAGACTAGTTAAATGATTACTTCAAGGGAAAGAATAACTACGAAGATGCTTTTCTCTATATAAGAAAGATTCTCTTCGAATAATCATGGCATTTAGTTGCCCATTTGACTTGATTTACATCAAATGGATGTAAAGCGACATTCCTTAATGGTAATCTAGAGGAAGGAGTTTATGAAACAACACGAAGGATTCTCCTCTACAAATAGAAAATTAGGCATTTAGTTTGCAAGCAGAAATCTATGGATTAAAACAAGCGTCCCGCCAATGGTATTTGAAATTCCACTGGTATTTACTTCATTGATTTTGAAGAAAATATCTGCTGGATCAATGTATATACCGGAAGATTGATGGGAGTAAGATTTGTTTTCTTATGTTATCATATGGTGATATTCACTTTTAACCAATGATAAGGATTTTTATATGAGGTGAAACAATTTCTCTCCAAGAACACAAATGCCATGGTGAGACATCTTATGTCATTAGCATTAAAATCCATAGGGAAAGATCTGAGGCATTTTAGGTTTGTCTAAGAGACCTATATCAATAAAGTTTTAGAAATTTAACATGAAAAAATTGTTCGCGATACGCACCATTTTGAAGGGTGATAGATTCGATTTAGATAGTGCCCTAAAAATGATTTGAGCGGGAACACATAAAGACATTCCATATGCTTGGTATTTAGGCTTCATATATCTTAGATTTACCACGGACGACGTGCATTCTTTGTTGAGTATTAGGAAGATATCAAAGTAATCTAGGTCTCGACCAGCTGCGGTGCAAAGAGGTGATGAGATACCTTCAAGGAACAAGGATTACAGCCTTTATGTATGAACAGCGGATGGTTTAGAGGTGATTGGCTTCTACTCACGATTGGACTTTTCTTTGAAGTTGTGTTAGTCTCGCCGTCAACATACGTTATATTTTCAGAAGCTAGTTGATGGAGTTGTATCTTGGAAGTGCGACGGGCCTTGACTGCCGCCACTATGGAAGTCGAGGATTCGTATCTTGTTTGAGGCTAGCTTCATGGTGTATGATTAAAGAGTTTCATATATGGGCTTAGAATTGTGGATTCTATATCTGAGCACATTGAAGTTATAACGATAACTCATTTGCGATATTATAGCTAAGAACAACAAGAGTGGAAATTGATAAACTTTCATCGACATTAAATACTTAGCCATAAGAAGAGCATTATTTAAAGAAAATTTCTCATTGAACACATTAGCACTCAGATCCAAGTAACTGGCGATTAACTAAAGGCATGCCACTAAAAATGGCTAAGGTCATGTATAGTACAAATGGGACTTGGTTCCACCATGTAATTTTATTGAGCGTGCATTTATTTATTTTAATGAAACTCTTATTCGGTATAATATTTTCTCATATAGTTTTGTACATTTTAGATTATTATTATTATTATTATTATTATTATTTTGAGAAATATATTAAAGCTTGGACCTTCCAGACTCAAACATGTGAATTCTTCATTGTTAAAAGTTTGTGAGAACTTGATATATTGTTATACTTATGGAAGATATTCACTCACTATAAGAGGACTTCTATGTGAATTTATATATTAGTTTTCTCTTCGTTTAGTGTTGAACTATGGACAAGTGGGAGGAAATAAGATAAGTCCATGTTGAGTACTAGTTAAATTAAATCCCCTCATACCTCTTCTCAACCTTACACCTCTTGGAAAACCAATGATGGCTTGGTCTCCATATAAGGAATTGATGAGGCATTTTTAGGTCCCTAAGCCTACTCAGATATACAGAGAAAATTCACCATCAAGTTATTTTCTTAAGAAGGGTTTAGAAGAACCAAAAGTGTATTCCAGTTTCTCTATTTCTCAACAATGGCTGGAGGTATGTACATCCTGGCATTTTTCTTCCACTATGATTTGATTATGTTGTTATTATCTTCATATGATCAGATTACTTGATTTCTGATTCAAGAGGGAGTAAGTGAGGAAGGTCCTAATATGGAGTGTATCGGAATCACCTGTATCAGAACTTGGAAACAACTCACTTGATAAACCAATGAAAAAAAAAAGTCAATATTAACAAAGTGGTGAAATTTAGAAAGAGATGAGAACATAGAATTTTCCCATAAGTTAATATGATGAGAGATGTGCAACTTATTGGAAATAGGATCCCAACAACAGTACCCTTTGTATTCATCCATACCCAGAAAACAACATAAAGAGCACGAGGATCACAATTTGAGGTATGTTCATGGGGTTGTACAAGAACAAAACATGCACAACCAAAGGTTCAAGGATTGAATGATCCAGGAAACACCAAACAATTTTTCCAAAGGGGGATAAATTTTGGAGAACTAAGGTAGGAACTCTATTAATGCAATATATAGCAGTAAGTGTTGCTTCTCCCCAAATTTTTTTTGGACATGAGGCAGAAAGAAGAAAAACATGAATGAAATCAAGAATATGACGATACTTACGTTCAACTCGTCCATTATGATGGGAAGTGTGAGGATAAGAACGTTGAACCACAATGCCTTATTGGGTGAGAAATTAAAGGAAAGAAGAATCTCGATATTCCATAGCATTATCTGTTCGGAGAATTTTAATAACAGAAGAAAATTGAGTTTTAATCATTTTATCAAATGAAATGTAAATTTGTGATAACTCATATCGATGTTTTAAAAAATATATACAAGTAAAACGAGAATAGTCATCAATAAATAACACAAAATATCGAAATCATTTACCGAAGAAATAGGGAGGACCCAAATGTCAGAATGAATTAAACAAGCCAAAGGACCATCTGAAATAGAACTACTATTATTAAAATATAAAGCAAGTTGTTTGGCAAGTTGACAATTTAAACAATTCAGTGACTCAAAGCTTTGATGCTGATCTAACAAGCCACGAGAAATAAAGGGTTAGATTTGCACTGGTCGAGGCATGACCAGACGAAGATGCCATTGAGTGAACAGAGGAGTCGGTAGTTACGGCAGCGAACCTTGGGTTACGAGAAGATGAAGAGATACAAGCTCGGAAAATAATCGACCCACCTGCGACCCTTCCGAAGAATATGTCCTGTTTGTGGATCTTGTACCTGACAACCAAAAGGGGAAAAGTTAATATTTAGTCCTTGTTCGCATAACTGGCAATCAAAGATAAGATTAAGGGCCAAGTTAGGGATATAGTAGGTTTCAAGAAGACTAAGATTGGAGGTAGATGCATGACCAGTGTGAGTGATATTCATTTGATACCATTTGGTATGGACTTGCTGGTAAACAAGATACATATGTTGGGGGATAAGACGTTAATATATCAGTAGTCATATGGTAGCATGTAGGTAAAAAAAAGCCAATGGGAGTTACCCAGGGGTGACACTACATGGCAGCATGAGGTGGAGAGATAACCTGTTTGAGGTAGTGCCTCAGAATCACTCATAGTTATGGCAGTAGAACCGTCAGTGGCAGCAGTAGTGATAGAGTAAATCCGGCTTCGAGACACTGCAGATTTAGAGATCCACCTTTTTGGTCTTAGAGGGTGAGTTGGGCAATTCTCAAGAATATGACCAAGACCATGGCAATATCTGCATTCTACAGTGGGACAATTAGCAAAAGTTTGACCAATGTGATTACAATTCTTATAGATGTGATTGCGAAATTTCTGATCGGAGGGATGAGTAGTTGCAAGTGCCCTTTCAAAATGTGGAGTTTTGTTAAGATTGAGGCGAGTCTCTTCGAAAATGATTTCTTGTATAGCCATATGTTGTTAATGTAGGAAGAGGATGTCGATGTAGTAAAGAGGCTCGGACAGCTTCATATTCGAGTCGAAGAGCCATGAGAACTTGAATAAGATGAAGATGATCTTCACTGATTTTCGCCTGAGATATTTGATTCCAAATCGGTTGAACTCGAGTGCCATATACATAAGTCGGAATGTTGTTGTCTTTCATGAGTCTATCTTCCCTTTCCAAAATTCGTCTTCCAATCTTGATTTTAATTTTTCTCTGATGAGTCTTTTTCCACACAACCTGAAGAGTTTCTTCTAGCCATATTTCACAAATCTGAATCCAACTCTAGTTCACCTTCTTGCCAGGATAGCTAACCATGTTTGTCTCGTTCTAAGCGCGTGCATCTGTACCAATCTGAATTCGGCTACTCCACCTTCTCGTAGGATAACTGACCTTGTTATCTCTCGTTCTAAGAAAGCGTGCATCTGTACCTCCCAGCTATCAAGGATTACCATTGCTACTTGGACAGCACCATAACACATATGCTCCAACATCCATTATCTTATATTCTTAGTTATTCTGGTCTATCCCCTTCTCATAGATCCTTTGTTTACTCCATCTCTTCCCATATTGAGCCTCAATCCTTTTAAGAGCCAGCTCCATAGGCAGATGCTATCGTGTTGGGTGCAAGCACTTAAAAACAATGGGACTTAGTCCCCTAACTTCTACATTACCTACTGGTAAACATGATGTAGGCTATAAGATTTGGGTCTCAAGCTCAAATTTCAGAGTTGATGGTACTAGAAAGACATAAGGCTAGTCTTGTTGCCAGGAAATACAAAACAATGGGGGTGGATAATCTTGGCACTTATTCTCATGGCAAAATTAACAACTGTAGAAGGTTTTCTTTCTCTTGCTACTATATATGGATGGAACCTCAATTAGATGTGCTTTCCTACATGGAGAACTAATTGAGGAGGTTTATATGACCTTACCTCCTGGATTTCAACGTGACAGGGAGAACTTGCTCCCAATACTATTTACAAGCTGCTAAGACGATATGGCACCAAGCAAGCTTCTAGACAATAGTGGTTTTCTAAATTTTCTAAGTTTTACTTGAAGGCTTCAAACAGTTAGCCTCAAATCATTCCCTTTTTGAAAATTGAAGGCACATCCTTCTTAGCCCTTCTTGTTTAATCGGATGATATTGCTGGTAGCCAGTGATAACCATAGATGTTGTGAAGAACTAAAATGCTTTCTGAATGATAGTTTTAAGTGAAAGATCTAGGCGACTTAAAATATACTTCCATGGTTTGGAAATGCGACAGATCAAGGCTGGAATGTCACTTTCATAACGACACTATGCTTTATAATTGTTGGCTGATGTAGTATATCTTGGTGCCAAACCTATGGCAATCCCAATGGAAACCACATGTGAAGTTGCCCCAAAATGAAGGAAAACTCTTGGAGGATCCTACACAAGTGAGGAGATTGATTGGATGGCTCTAATATTTAACTATCACAAGACCATATTTGACTTATTCAGTTAATAAACTCAACCAATTTCTTAGTAAGCATTGGTTACCACATTTACAAACTGTAACATCATGTGTTATAGTATGTCAAGGTACTATTGGACAAAGATCTTCTCTTCTCCTCTGCTTCTTTAGCACTTAAACAAAGGAAGGCCTTCACAGACTCGGATTTGGCCTCTTGCCCTAATATTCGTAGGTCTATCAGCGGCTTTTATGTGTTTATTAGAAACTCTCTTATATCTTGCGGAAGTTAGTAAAAATAGCAACTATCTCACCTCCTCTACAGAGAGGCTGAAATATTGTTCAATGGCTAATGTGACTTGTGAGATCATCTGCTTTTCTCCTTGCTTAAAGATTTAAATGTTTCACATCCAGGACCAACTATTATGTGTTGTAACAATCAAGCAGCATTGCATGTTGCTGCAAATCCAGTGTTCCATGAGCGTACTAAACACATTAAGATCAAGCGTCATCTAGTTAGAGAAAAAGTTCAACACGGTGTCTTGAAGACATTGCATGTTTCAAGCCAGCATCAAGTAGCAGACTTATTAACCAAGCCTTTATGCCTTGTGTAGCTACAAAGTTTGCTTAACAAGATGGGAGTTCATAATATCCACTCTCCATCTTGAGGGGAGGTATTAGGAAAATTATGGATTCATTTATTTTATATTTTTCTGTTTACTTTTCTGAGCTAGAGTGATTCGTGTTGTTCCAACGGCTTCCTCTTTTGTATTCTTTGGGTGCCTTTGGGAGCAAGTAATCATAAAATGAAAAAAAATCCTTTTCTTCCTTCCTCTGTTTTGTATTAGAGTTTTCACGTAAATCAAATCAAGTGTTCCATATTTTTGCTTTTGTTTTTGTTGTCACTCTATGATATTTTTTAACAACACAGCTTAAGTAGAATAAAATGACAAGTGGATGTGTTAGCAATCTACACAATGACAAGTGAGGATGATGATGATGATGATGATGATGATTATTATTATTATTATAATCTACACAACGACAAATGATTATACCTTCAAGATCAATAAATTACAACCAAAAAGTTCTAAGATATCAATAGGCAAGATACCGATCAAAGACAAAACTTTCTCTCTTATTAAATAATAGAAAATAAACAACTTTTGGCAAAAGTATAAATAACAGAAAACAACACAGAAACTTAACAGAGATAGATACATTCCCTCATTTTGCATAAATAACTAACTTATGAGGATTGAGTCATAGCTCATTTATCTCACACACATGGCTTACACCGTATTAGTAGCATCAAACTATTACATCTGTTATCTATGCTTGAACAGATGATCATGAGTTATTATGAGATGGTGCAAATTCAAATACTTTAAAGGATGGGGATATCTTTATTTAGCTTCTCATACTCAAAAGTCAACGCACCCAAGTATTCCACCTTTTAGATAGATTCCAGACAATAGCCTTGAGAAGTTTGTTCAGCCTGAGTGTAATCTCTTCAGCAACTTTAAAGTATTGTCTTGTTTTCCTCATCTATAGATTCCACAACCTCTTTGTAACATGATCCTTCCCATCTTGTTTTTAAACAAAAATAATCTCTATTGAGAACTTTTTAAATACAGACCTTAAGCAAGTAAGCGAAGCAACCAGTACATATGTACCATCAGATTGCCAAATAATAACTATTTTGTATGGTAAATAAAAAATATTCTTCCCACCTTTTTATATCGTAATATAACAATGAAACACTTAAAACAAATTTCAATGATGTGGTTAATATTTCATCACCTCCACCTCCACCTCCAAATAACCAAAAATTTAAAGATCTTACTCCTTAGTCTATTTAATAACTATTCATGAATAGTGAACCATCGTGTTCGTATGAATCATAAGGATCGGTGCCTAATGTGGTTGTGAGCTGTTGCTATTCATTTTTCTTAACAGCAATTAAAGTTCGATTGAAACATATGGGTGGATGATGGTTGTTAAATTATTATTATTTTTGTATCTTGATGGAATCTTAGGAGAAAATTTTTAAACAAAGGTAATCTCAAGGAAAATATTACCAAATCCGAGTATCAAATTTTTAAATAGTGAGTTGTTTTGGTCCATGGTGAAATCATTAATTGTCAGTTTTGTCTCATGATGGAGACATATATAAAAATAATATTTACAAATTATTTTTCATTCAGGCTCATAGTGGGGATTGTATTCTGTTGGAATCATTACCCCAAATAATTAAATGTTAAAAATATTTGTTTTTCTTATTTTTTTGAAATTATTACACAAATATTAAATAATAATGAGATTTTCAACATATATATATATATATATATATATATATATATATATATATATATATATATATAATCTGATCATCAGAAGTAAAGAAACAATATTCAAACATTATAATAAATTCCTTGTTTTAGTTAGATGACATGTAGAATATAATAATATTTCTTACATTAAGTAAATCATTAATTCACGCTAAAGTGTTGCTTAATTTACTTTGTGAATAAAACTATTATATACCGTCAACTAATGTTCAGTAAACATTAGCTTTTTAAAATGTCATTTAATATACCAATATTAAAGGGTTTAACTTATCTATAAAAGCCAGTTGGAACTTGAAGTTTGCAACTATTAGGAGGAAAAACTCAAGCAAGGATTTAAAAAATGAGCAGTAAATAATGAAGCTTAGTTTTGATACACAAAATTTAGTTCATAAAAGGATTTTAGAAAAAAAAAAGGGTGAATGGCGGATGAAATTTAGAACCGATACTATCTTAAAATTTTAAAAATTAACTATAATAAAAATCAATTACTTTTTTTTGAAAAAATATTTGATTAGTTAGTTTTACTTAGTATAAATATAACATAAGTAAAACACTATGTTAGACAACAATGAGATTAATAGAATTTAGCATATTATAACAAAATCTCTTGGATTGTTATCATTAAATCAAAAGTCAATTTGATGGTAAGTCTATAAACGTCTTAAGTTCTACAAGTTTATTTAAAAAATGATCTACTATAAAATTTTAAAAAAAATTACACTATAATGAGTAATTATTTTTAATCATTTTTCTAAAGATAAAACTTATATTTCAATTTATTAATTTAAAAAATAATTACAAAAAACATAAAAAAATATAAAATATATAATTTGATATGATTTCTAAAAATTAATTATTTGGATATGATAATACTTAAATATCATCTCAATAAATTATAGATACTGTTTATTAGTCCTAGATGTTAGTAGCAATTAAATATCTCATGTTTATTAAGATGACCAATGTCATACATACTAAACATAAAAAAAATTTGAAAATAGTGGTGCTGGAGTGAGGTGAAACACCACAGCCAACATAGTGCCATACTCAAATGGCAGAGCCGACAGCGCCACAGATCCGCCGTGCAAATGCACTTTCTTAATCTGCCGGGGAGACATTTGAGAAGTGAGGCCTTCCACTCAAACGCCATGGTGCTCATGATAAGGAGCCACGATCAAATTTCAAAATGAAGCTTGCCTACCAGACTCATTGTTGTTTTTCCTGACTGCTAACCATTGGGTGTTTATTCTCGGTCGTGGGCGGAAGATGAGCTTAAGCTGTAGTGCAGCAAAACCTTTGGGACAATATCATGGCTAATGGGGTGGGTATTGTGCTGAACCATGGTTGCCTCACTTCATCAGGTCTCTATTATTGTGCATTCTTTTTCTTTTTCCGAAAAGAAATAACTCTAATGACGTGTGTCACCCTCGCCATAAATAAGTTTAAATTGTATCTTATTTTTAATTAATCGACAAAAATAATTTAGACGACTGTTTTTAAAAAAAAAAAAATCATTTGTCGCTTATAACAAAATATTGCAGTTGATTTGATGTCTTACCTATTTTCTTATCAAATAACTTTAGTTTGTAAAAAAACTATATATATTATCAGCATGAATTATTTGAAAAATTCAAACTAAACTTCAAATTCAGTATAAATCTTGTTAAGCAAAATAATTGATAAAAATTTAAATATTTGATAAAGGAGTTCACCAAAACCTTAAAAAAAAAACAGTCTCAAAAATATCTTAATTTATTTTATCTATAATAACATGTTCACATCTCTTTATCAGAAATTGGTTTGACCCTTTCTGAACCTCCCTTTTCTCTTTGCTTTTTCTCATATTCAAAACATTATCCTCTACTATATTTGATTTCTTGTGACTTCTTCTTACCTCATTTTAACAATTCCATTTCTCTCATTAGTTTCAACCACGATGAATTTCCCATTAGACGAAAACTTGACAGTCCTAGGTTTATTTCTTTGCTCGACGAGTTCTTTTTCTTCTTGCTTTTTGTCTTTTTCTTATTTTCTTGTGTGTGTTCTTTTATCTTTTTTAAATCTCTCTACGGTCTAGATTCAACACATTGTTTTAAGAACATTAAATAAAATAGTTATTTGTTCCATATTCTATTTTTTTTAAGCAATGTTTAAAAGTATTGATCTCAGTTTTATTTTATGAAAACATAGTTATGTGTGTCTTCTTTTGAATCTTGTTTTTTTTTAATCTCTATTATTTTGAAGTCTAGATTTCTAGGTTCCAACATTGTTCTAGAACATAATGTTTATTAATTTTGTTTTTTATTTTTTATTATAAGTATGAACTGAAAGAAAACATATGATCAATATTATTTACCTTGTTGAACTCATGGCTTTACCGCCACCAGTCAAATCTTAGGTATTTTCAATCAAAGTGTATCCAGGATACAACCCATTTGTACCTTAGGTACAATCTATATATAGTGTAAGTATAAACCATGTATATCTTAGTTAAAACTAATACCACTTGTTTGTTTTTGTAATTAGTAAACTACAAGTACCATATGATTAAACCCTGGGTACAACTATTTTGAACTCTAGATACTACACAAGTTAACCTTGGATATAACCATTTTGAACTTTGGATATTACACAAGTTAACCTTAGATACAACCATATCAAACATCATTTTAGATTTTTAGGCCAAAAAAAAGAGATGGTTCATGTCCAATATATGTTTAATAGCTCTTTTATTTATTTTAATTGTATCAAGTTGTGTTGTTTAGTTCATAACCATAAAATGCATTGATGATCAAGTATGTTAAAAATATTTTATTATTTGCTTTTACCGTGATCAAATTTCACCTACCATCATATTTTACTTGTCAGATTTTAATATTTTTAATGAAGTATATAATTTTGATATTATTTATATATTTTAATAATAATATAGTAATATATTCTCATTGAGACTTAAACCCATAACTCTCTCTTTATCCCAAACTTTTTTTAAACATTAAATGCTATCGCATGAAGTAGACACAATGGACTTTTACTAATTAGATTTAAGAAATCTCACTTTCCATCGTTTCATACTCCCTTCGTTTGAAAATAATTGTTGTTTAAGGTTTTTGTACATATATTAAGAAAATTATTAAAACACACTTCCTCTCTATGAAAAATATAAATTATCTTCTTTTTCTCATTAACTCATATTTGACAAAATTATAATTTTTCTCATTTTATAACTATCTTCTTCAAAAAAAAAAAAAATATTAGTAATCCATATTTAGAAGGTGTAAGAAATTCTTCATACTTATTTGAAACAGCAGAAAAATTAAATAATTAACAGAAGGTAATTTAAGTAAAATAAAAATAAAATTAGAAATAAGCAACAGTATTTTAATTTTGAAATGATAGATAAATAAAAATAAAATAAACTCTTTAAACGTAAGTTATTTTCTTGATAGGAGTATTAGATATTAGACTTGATGAAACAAAACTGCAGATTTGACTAAGTGAAGTTGATTTAGTAGCTACCTAAAACACAAACCGATGGTTTAATCATAAAAGTAAATTAATTATATTATTATTTAGTGCTGAATTTGGTAAGGTGTCAGCTAAGTACTTTATCATTAATTTTATAACACCTCTTTATCTACAAATCTTCCCTAGTTCCATCACGTTAAATTTAGTCAATGCCATTTTTCTAAAAAAAATATACTTATTATTTTAAATTAGCTATACATCTATGAAAATATAGATACTAAATTCAAATTAACAATACATCCATAAAAACATATATATTAAATTATTAAAAATATAAAGGATAAAATAACACATATCAATATCATATTAAATTGCTTAATACTTATAAATTTGATAATACAATTGAATACATATGATTTCAATACTGTAATATATTAACAACTATTCCATCACGTTAAATTTAGTCAATGCCTTTTTTCTAAAGAAAATATTTTTATTATTTCAAATTAGCAATACATCTATGAAAATATAGATACTAAATTCAAATTAACAATACATTCATAAAAACATAAATACTAAATTACTAAAAACACAGAGGATAAACACAACATAGATCAATGTCATATTAAATTGCCTAATACCTATAAATCTGATAATACAATTATAATACATATGATTTGAGTTGCTGCCAATATATTGGCTTAATATAATTTAATTTGTTGTTTTTGTCTCAACAAATATATTTTGTCGATTTGAATAACTTGTATTCAAATAAAACATTGTAATAAGGCGACACAAAACATGATGAGTGTGGGAGGCGAGATCATGTGAGGGGTGTCTATAATTTAATATTTGCATCATGTTGCATGATGCATATGCTAGGCGAGATCAAATTTTAATATTTTATACCAATTTTATATAAGATAGCGTGCGTTACATCAAATTTAAAAATATACGATTAAAAATTATGACTCTAAAACTATTGATTGAATTACTATAGTTTATAATGACTTGGAATCTATGTAGATATCTAGTCTGTGGTGAGCTTTGAGATTTAGTACAATTTAAAGTCCCGTCTTTTGAAAAAAACGAGTTTAATTCACAAATTACAGAAACTTAAATCTGTCAAAATGACATGTTTTATTACAAATTTAGAACTTGTTTATTGAAAAGATGAGTTCAATTCAAATTTGGACGTCATTATAAATATATAAACACATCGTTGAAAAAAACAATTCATAGTAAATTAAGAACTTCGTTTGTTGAAAAGCGGATTAAGCTACAAATTAAGAACTTGTTTGTTAAAAAAGACAATTGAAGCTAAAATCCTCAGAACTATTATTAAAAAAGCGAGTTAGGTGCAAAAATTCAGACATTTGTTGGCTTACAAGTTTAGTGCAAATTTTGAACTCGTTTATTTATAAAATAAGTTTAGTGCAAATTGTGTAGGTGGGTGATAATTAAAAAAGTATTTTTTAACTTTTATGTCTATCATGGGTTGTATTTCCATCAATACTTTTAAATATGCATTATTTTAATAGATATTTATTAAAATTATTATTATTTTTTAAAACGTCCTACACATGTGAGGGGCGTGTATAATTTAATATCATCTTTCAGCAGAGATTAATGAGGCCCTACGTGATTGGGTTAGTTGGGAGTTGGTGTAGGAATTATGGTGAGTGTCGGGTGCCAATGCAATCAGCCAATATTCTTCACTAAGGTGAAGGCAATTACAATATCTCCATATCTTTTTAATTTTTATAGTATTGTTTTTATTGCATCAAGCTTTGAGTAGAAAATAATGGAATCATGCCTTAATTATTGGGGATTTTCAATAGTTTAGTTACATTGGATCGGGCACATGCCCTTTCACCTTCTTATACTCCACTTAATTAGTTGAGGCTTTGAATTAAGGCAATGAAATTATCATGACCTCTTCATTCAAAACTCAGACGATGAACTTAATTATTTTATTATATGTCGTAATCTTCGCAGCTTAGTCATGGATGCTAAAGTTATGTTAGACGTGGGCAAATTCAGCTTGGGCTGAGTGTGGCATTTATCCTCATTGAATTTTTTTTTCTTTTTAAAAAATAATTATCTTCAAACCAAAGAAACTCAAATTTGAGATCTTGCCTATTCCCAATTGAAAATCCATCAGCATTGTACTATAATCCTCATTCATAATTTCTTATCAAATTTATGCAACTTAAACATGCGTCAATGAAAATAAATCTTAGATTAATATTTGAGGAAAGAAGATAGAGAATATATATATATATAGATGTATACATATAATAGACTAGGATGTACAAGGAGGGGAAAATGTTTTTTGAATTCTTACGTGTTCATCACTTATAGATATCGTTGTTAACACGTCCAATGAAATTAACATGGGTTAATTCATTATAAAGATATCCCAAAAATAATATATTATAAATTCTTTTATTATAGAATATGAGATATAAATCATTATAGAAAATTATCTAGGATCTTCAGGTAATAAATAAAATCTTCCGCTTTTCAAAAAATAAACTAAAATAAAATCTTGTATTTATTAATGATTTTATATCTTTCCTTATATAAAAATTTGTTAATTGACATCAACTATAAAATAAGAATTATAATTTTAAAAATATCTACTTAAACAAAAAAATTAAAGTAAAATATGGATTTTTATTTTATTTTATTTTTCTTAACTGTTATATTTTCTCTTTTTAGTGACAAGAGGAATTTCTTATTTTATTATATATTTTCCCTTTAATTTTAGTTTCAATTACATTTTCTGATTCTTAAATACTTTATTTCAATATGATCTCAAATCAATTCTTTAGTGAAAGAAGTTACTTGATCTTTTCAATTCGATCATTGGGCGAGGAAATAATTAACTTCCGTATGATGAAAAAGTCCATGTATTCTAAATGAATAGGGTAAATTAGCTTACAAAAGTTGAGGTTTTTCTATTTTGTAAAAAATTAGTGAGTGAAAAGTTAAAACCTACTTTTCCTTAAAAATCCCATTAAACCTGTAACTAAAGGAATTCGCCGATGAAAATGTACCATATATGCATAAGAAGGAAGTAGGAGCATGAAGGGTGTAAAATTCAACCATATATTAAAGTTAAAGTATATATGAATCACTATATACTTTTTCTTCATTACCATAAAGTTATTAAAACCACGCCGAAACCCTAGCCACCCTCTCTTTTCTCTCTCTTTTTGTTCTTTTATAGCTTATTTTCCTCCAGTAAGGAGGGGGTGATTTTTTTGGCTATTTTTGGCCTTAAATCACTCATTTACATTTTTTCTTTTATTTTCTTGCTTAATTAAATGGTTTTTTCACGACGATTCAGGTTTTATTTTATTTTTTTGTGTTATGGGCGTTATATCGACGTTTGGTTTGTTGTCGACATTTACAATATGGTATTTATTGGCGTCGTTTTATTACGACATTTTTATATATGAAAGCGATTCGAGATAATTGTCGGATCTGATTAGTAAAAAATATCGAGGATTATGGTTGTTGGCGTATTGAAGAAGTAGATCGTAAATATTAAATCATTTATATTATCAAATTTATAAGGCTTTATATCGATTTATTTATCTTATTAACACGAATATTGTTTTAAACTACGTATGGTTTAGTTATTTGTATTTTTGGATACAATGTCACCATTCTGAGTTTGAATCGATAATATTATTTTCCTTCAAAGAAAATATTGTCAAAGCTTATTTTTTCTATAAGTGAAGTACAATTAATAACTACTAATGTTTTCTCTTAAAAAAAAAAAGGCTACTGATGTTTTATTAGAAAAATGTAACTTTCTTTATTAGGTTACTAATGAAGATGAGATATATAAGAATTCTCGTGCATAGTTTCCTTTGCAAGGAAATGATGATGAGATAGAAAATCTTTATATTTAATAAATAGGTATTGATTGTTAGCTGGTGTCTTGTAAACCGATTAATAAAAGTGGTACACTAAGAGCAATATCTACATTAAAGAACATTCAACCCATTCTTTTTATTTAACCTACAGTATTTACATTCTTTTAAAAAAAAGAAAAAGAAAAAGCCTGCAGTATTTACATAATATATTATAAAGCCCCTTTACAGAAACCATCCAATCTAAAGCAACTCTAGTAAAGCATACAACTGACAAATTACAAACATAGCAGCAATATTGAACTCCAACACTCAAAGAAACTTGGTTCCTCTTCTCATGCTAGCTCTCTATTACCCACATACACATGTGATGAAATTTCCCAAACTGTATAGACCTTATGCCTTGGATGGTGGCTTTCAATATCTTTAGTGACATTAACCCGCGAACTCCAAGGCAAGTCAGGATTTTGGGACATCCTCATTTGCTTTCTCTCTCATATTCTATAGTCCTTTCACCAAGCTTCCCTTGCTCTTTTGCTTTTAACACCAGTGGGACTTGAGGTCGATCTTGAAATGTTTCGTGACCTCTCCTTCAGCACCTTAAAAAGTGATCATCTTGTTTCCATCCAGCTACTGATTCCACAGTCTCTTTAAGACTCATGTCTCTCCCCTCTCGTAATATCAAACCGAAATGAGGAGCCAAAACATGTAGTATTTTGGAACCTTAGCCTTTTAAATCATGAAATATCAAGAGAAAATTGATATGCTTGTAGCTAACGCGCCAAATAAATTGATCCAATAAAAACTGGCGAAAATGGTTCGATTCATATGGATCAATAATAATAATAATAATAATAATAATAATAATAAGCTCATCGGAAGGCTAAGAAAATTCGCTTGGTTAATCTCTGATTTTCTTTAGTAAATGCGATAAGTGATATCTATCAAGCCTGATCTCAAACTCTAATCATTGAAGAGTAGCGAAGATATTCCATAACCCACATCGTAAAGTGGGGGCTTGTAGTTTGTTTAACATGATATAGAGTTTAGTTTGCCATGAGGTCATGGGATCAAGACCTCTCTTTGTAATTTGAACATTTGATCTCCATTTATATATTTGAAAGTCTATGGTAAACTTTGTTTAATTTGTTTTGACTTTTCACATACAGGTTTGAGGCTGCATATGAGGGAGATGTGACTGTGATATTCATAGTAAGCCTAATTTTATAGTTTGAGTTTTTAGGAAATTTGGTATTTTAACACGTAGAACCTAAAATTAAGGTTTTAAGACAGCGCTGTTTATTAAAATTACTTTACTAACTACTCTCAGGACCCATGAGAGTTGTGATGAGCCCTTCGGGATCTATCAAATCATAAGAAGATCTGATTTTGTTTTTTTAATCCATAACAGAGCATACAAAATGATGGAGTTGGTGTTTTTATATCTCTCTGGCCCGAACCCTGGGTGGTGATTGAACATTAATTGTTTGTACATTGAAATTAGAAGATGCCAACTGCTCTTAGGTCATGTCCATTTGATCACTCAATATTGGGGCTCTTATTGTTTAAGGATCATCCCGATGTTCACCATAACATGATTATATATTTTGAAATATCAACTGCGATTTTTCTTTGGAATCGAGGCATAAATTAATTTGTTCAACGTTCAATTGATAGTGACTTTTACGGTGGCATACATCACATAAACATCAATTTATTAGAAGAAAATAAGATGATAAAAACAATCAGGCTATCATGTCTAGCTCATGTGGTAGAGCGTTTAACGTTTCAAAAGCCAAGGGAGCAGAGCAGGAGGTCGATCGAATCTAATGAGCAGTTTACCACTATTACCAGTAATATAACCCAGAAACAATTATCGACTTAAAGAGAGGAAAAAACAATACAGAGGAAAGAACTAAGATCTTGGTTACTCCTTAAAAGCATATTTGCCTTCTCTAAGTGGTGCTTTGAGATTTTGCCGACATCTACTTCAAGATAAAGCGGTATGTGGAGGAAGGGTGATAACATAGCCACGAGTCTCTCGACCAATTGAAACGATGTTCGTAATCTTCACTCAAAATAGGAATGAGATCAAATAGAATCTCGGAGGATTTTAGAGAATTGCTCTTCAAATCTCTACTCTTAAAGAGAGTTGGATTCTCTCTTTATGTATACGCTCAAATGGCAAAAAGGTTAACAAAAGAAATAAATTGAAAATTTAAAAGTAATTAAAACCATCGAACGTTTTCAGATATGTTTTGGAAAAGGGATTAAAACCAAATTGATCAATCCTTTAAAACGTAAAACCAGAGTTAATTTCATTTACCATTTGAAACAAAAATTCCAACAAATCCCCACATGAATGAAACTCACCCAAAGATACAGATCTCTGTATTCTATGATGAATATATAGCGAGTTTGAAACACATAGGATAGGTACAGGTAGCTACCCTTTGATCTTCCCTTGTAAAAGTATGTTTACTCTATTGACTAAATGAGCTTACATGATGTCCTTGAATTGTTCTACCTGTGTAGATGATGACATACACCACGAATCTTCTAACATTTTTATGTTCATTTGGCCATGAACATACGGTTATGTAGAAGCTTAATAAAATTAAGCCCTATTCAATTCTCTTTGAAGCGGCCACACTTCACTCTTACATAGGTGATCTCATAGTGGGTAACTCATATCACTCTCATACGACCTTCCCATTGCAAAGAGATCATTAAAAGCATCACTTAGCCTTTTCCTTATAAGCAACACTGTTTCATCATAGGAATGGACAAAGGAAGATCCCCACATTGATTAGATCAAGGTCTTTACAATTTAGTTGTCCCCTTGAACCTAGATTTTTGGATCTCTACTTAGCTAGGTTGGGTATCCATCGTATCGACTTATTCTTCTACGGGCTTTAGTCTCATTCTCTTCGATGATTTTTCAACTAACTCTTTATTTAACCCTTTGGTCAGCGGATTCGCAATGTTATCTTTAGATTTTACATAATCTACAGAGATAACTCTAGTTGAGATAGTTGTCAATGGTGTTATGTAATATACAAAGAACATGTCTAGACTTACCATTATACATACTATTTTGTGCTCTATCAATAGCAGATTGACTATCACAATGTATGCATATTAGAGGCACAGATTTTGGCTATCTTGGAACATCCTCTAGGAAGTGACGTATCCATTCAGCCTCTTTCCCACATTTATCTAATGCTATAAACTCAGATTCAATAGTGGATTTTGGCGAGTAACTGTTGTTTGAGGATTTCCATGGGACTATTGCTCCTCCCGTGCCTAGGCACAACCACTAGTTTGAGGTCTTTGACATTGGATATCAGTCCTTTTCAACTATATCTTTCCAAGTACCACAAGGTATCTTGTATGGTGACAAAGTTATGAAGTAAATTGTAAGTATTTCAATACTCTTGTAATTCCCTGCCAATGCATGATTCGATTACTCATGTATCTGCTCAATCTATTGATTGGATAGGCTATGTCTAGTCTTGTACATCTCATAAAGTACATTAGACCGCTTATTACTATAGTGTATTGTACTTGAGAAACACTATCTCCTTTATTCTTCGACAAATACAAAGTTATCTATTGGTGCTACATTCACTGCAGGAACTATCCTTGTCAAACTTCCCGAGAATATTGTCAATATAATGTGATTGACTTAGAATGAGCCTATGATTTTTTTAGCTTTATTACCAATTTTCATTAGCAAGTCTAGTCTTTCATGTCAAATCTTTAAGGATAACATGTTCTTAGTAGATGTGTCTTATCATTCACTACCAACAATAAAGCATGTTGTTAGAGCATAGGATTTAGTTGTTGGTTACCATACAAAAGACTAACATAGTTAAGTCAAGTAATAGCTCTAAAAAACATTTGCTCAGACCAGAGTTGATACTCTTTTTCTTACTACTAATTACTTAAACTTCAACTCGGTCTCTTCCACTGCAAGTGCACAGGTTAACAAGTAATAAAGTGGATTTGATTGGATCTTACCAGGGATCATGAGAGAGGAATTATAAATCAAATTACTCGAACTACTCAGATCATCACTATTTCTAACTTCAGTTTTCAAAGATTAGAAACTAAATAACAAGAATAACATAACACATTATTTTGCATCATTTTCTTCCAATTGAAAGAAAGTTAAAATCTAAGACAATTATAAGATTTCTCAAGAATGGAATATAACATTGGGAATGGGATAGTTAATGAATATTAACCTTAGTTTATTCAAAAACAACTTTAATTATGGTTTGAATCTTGGATATTTCAAGGGTATGTTAGTATAGTCTTGAAAAACCTTTAGCCACTATACATTCACAATTTAGTCAACCATGAACCTAAACCAGGACATGTGTCTAAATAGCTACTTGTAGGATAAAATTCCCTCAAAGACTTGGATGCATTTCCTAAACTAGTATTACTCAACCAATTCTTAGGACTGAAGTTAACTTGCCCCCATAGACAGGGATATACAGACTTTCTCCAATATAATTTGTACCTCAATCTGAAATTTCAATAAGAATAATCTCTTCCAAGACAGGAACAAAATTATTTCACCAAATTGAGATGAAACCTTCAAATATTAAGCGTGTCCCATGGATTATATATGCCTCGAGAACACACTTTTCTTTGTCACCCAAAAGAACATAAAGTCGAGGAGGTTAGAGCAGCACATGATTTATCAAAGTGATATTTGAAGTACACAGTCAATTCTGTTATCAGGGTTCTTTACCTGAGATCTTGCTCTTGATCTTAGGAACTCCCTTTTGTTGTCACTAGAAGGTATCCTAGAAAATAGAGCTTAAAACAACTCTTATGGGTATACTAAACTGATACTTAGAACAACTCACTTATAGAATGATACCAATTAGATAAATTCCTTCAATCCACAATTTCGTTAGTGCAAACTTTTGCCACGATCATATCGCAATCCCTTCTAGAGGAGCTTAGCCTTCCATCAACTGGATTACATAGCATCGATTAGTTGTTTAAACAAATTCAAACTGAAAATATAATCAGAAAATGAAGAAAAAGAATTCAAGCAATGTTGAACTTCTCTTCAAGTTAGCGATATGAGCATGATATTCAAGATCAGCTTATGTAACGACCGATGACCATGTAGATATTGTCCGGCAAGACGAAGGGCCCTCACGACTTTAAAACCGTCTACTAGGTTGAGAGGCCCATATATAGTGCTCAGGAAGTTTCTCCCTGCTCCGATGTAGGATGACCAAACACCCATCTGAGACACAACATCCTCATTGTGTCCATGGGTTCTTGAAGCAGCAGCAGGCCCAGTGGGTGAGATCGGCTCGATACCATTTGTAATGACCGGCCCAACCATGTAGATATTTATTAAAAACCGGGGCCCCAAAGGGCCTGCACGGCTTTTAACAGCGTCTACTAGGTTGAGAGGGCCCGTACTTATAAGTGTCGAAGTTTCTCTCCTATATCAGGTGTGTGGGGATATGACAGCATATCTGGCTGGATCTACTACTCTAATTTAAAATGAAATTTACAGAAGAGAAGAAAGAAAGAAAAATGAAAAATGAAATACAAAAGCTTCCTTCATTGTATCTTCTCTTTTTCTTTCTTCTCTATGTCTTTGTCTCTCCTTTGCATTCTATCTCTTTCTATTTATAGTCAATTAATTGTTGGTCGAATTCTAGGTAAGATTTGTAGTTTCAATGCAAGCCCCTTTGGATAGGTTGTTGTGACAATTGTTAACATGTCCGCGACATTATTACATAATACATATTTAATATTGACTTTAGCCGTAGTATTTATTACATGACATTTCTATTATTATTCTTTTTTATAAATATTGTGACAAATTTTAAATTATGCAACAACTTTTTGTTAACTGAGGGTTCTTCTCAATTACGTCGCGACAAAAGTTTGAATGTCGCGACATTTCTTCTACCATTAGCCTTTTGTTTTGTCGTGACAATTGTTGAGATGTCGATACAATTGTCCTTCCTTGGTCTTTTCAGTTGCTTTTCTTGCTCTTTTGCTTCTTTTGATTTTGATTCACGCAAACAATGCACTTTAGTGAAGATTCCACATAATTTTGCATTAAAATAAGCATCAAGCTCTCTCAGTCATGTAGAAAAATGGACTTAAAACTAGATGAGTTTTAGACTCATCAAACTTCCCAAAACTTAAATTTTTGCTTGTCCCCAAGCTAAGAAATTCAACTAGACTTTAAGGTCATTTTCTGTTCAATCATCCTTTTCAAATAAGTTCAACACTTTAGTTCAATGAAATGTCAATTGTCATATTAAATCTAAACAAGCTTCAATTCTAGAAGAAGATTTTCAATTAAATTCACTTAACAAACAGATAATTCATATAATGTAAACATCTCAGTTATTATTTTGATTAAGATATATTGTTGGTCTTCCCTCTTTAACATATTGGCTAATTAGTTAGCAATCTTATGAGATATGTAGACAAATGGATATCTCATAATCTTACCAGGCTTCATTAATTCTTATTATTCTCCACCAATATAGGCATATCACACACTTCAAGATCAAATAGGTCTCTTGACTGTCATGTGACAGTACTAAGTGAATAAGCTGGACACATTCAAGTTCAAATTACCCCAAAATGCACATACAACTCACATTTAGCACTCACTCTTCATCCTTTAATTTTCTATTATTTGTCCTTTCAAGTACTAAACTTGTTTGGTACATCAATTGCATACTCTTCTGTTTTGAATTCTTTTGACCTTTTCAGACTGCCAGATACAATTCCTAGTATTAGATGCTCTTTACTTTTTGTTTATGTTCAAGGTTTTAGGAATGGTGCAATGTTTTGCCTTCTTAAGTTTTCTACCACCCTTCGAGAGCATTGGGTTAGTAACTCCCATACCAATTGGCATTGAGATTTACTAGGTGTTGACTTGCCCTAAAACTTAATGGCTCAAAGGAAGGAGCTACAGGTAAACTCAGACCATGATCTTTGCTTTTTAAATTTATAGCTTCTGGTTTTTCCTTTGTACATCATTGTTGTATTTGCACATTCTCTTCATCTCAATTGATGTCTTCATACCACTCTCATTCTCCTTCATCTTTTTTCAGTATTACTCACCCAAACTTGTCCCATTATCTTTGCATATGCACTCTTGTACAGTTTAGGCAAACTAGGGTTCTAGAGATGTTTGGGAAGCAGGTTTAAACGGCTTTTGATGATAGGAAATGGGCATTTAGCTCAAACAGGGAACTAGGGTATATGCATATGCATGCTTATCACTAATGTAGGCTTGAAAGACTAGACTTTCCAAGGATGGCTACATCATTTTGTTATTTGTGTTACCTAAATTCGCCTTGAATAATATTCTAACAAGTTCAAGAACCTTCACAGAACTAAAACTATGATGGATCTACCGAGAAGATATTCCTAATCCTAAGCACAATTAGTTTCAAGGTACTAGTGACCATGTGTATGTTCTTAGGGTTTATTAGAACCAAATATTTAACAAGAAAACAGAATTATAATATATAAATTTCATAATTTGTTAAAATATTTATAATCTAGAATCGGCATAGTTATCTTGAAACATCACGCTTTTAATTATGTTGAGATCATCCTACTAATTTATCTACGATTTTGTTGTTTGGTCTATTTAAAGGTTGCTTGTGCTATCATGCAGAAATTCAGTATGATTTAAAAATTCATTTCAGTCCAAAAACATAGCATAAGTAAATTATGAGTCAAATCAATCCAACCAAACTTAATCATTAATCCTTTACTAAATATCGAATGCTCAAATGTAGAAAGAATCGAATAAAGACAAAATTTACTGAGATTTAAAGCAAGATAACATTATATTTAATGAATAATTACAAAGAGGTTTTAAAATATGATGGCACACAGAGGATTCATTTCTTTGTTTTTTCTTGGGCTTTACTTAAGGTTATGAGGGTTCTACATGGGATTCCGAGGGCTCTTGAGTCACTAGGGGTTCTACAAAACTTTTCCCATTAGTGGGCATAATGACATGAGGTACAAAGTCTCAAATGGTGATTTTGAGCACTGCCTATTTCTTTCTGATCACGATGCTATAGCCTAGTCTAGCATTTTTACATTTGGCTGTATCAAATCACCCTGCCTTAGAGCTATTAATTCTATGGTCTTCCTCATGTTGATTTGTTCATAGTACAGAGACTTCAGGTAGTGATTGTAAGAATCCAGACTGTCTGACCAATATTTGTCTCTGGAGACTAATGTCTCCTGAATTGCCTTATCTCTCACTTCCAGCATTCTGGCCAAATCATCATCCCTCTTGGTTTGCCCTTTCCAGTATTCCTTATCTCTCTTCTTCAATTCATTCCTCCACATTTAATATATTTTCTCCAATTCTTCATTTCATTCCAAATCTCTCTACTTGATTGCTTCATCCATGAACTGATCTCTCTTCATAAATTCAGCCTTAAAAATTTGGTCTCTCATTTTCAATTGGGCTTTCAGTTAACTATCTCTTTCAAGAATGACTTGCTCCATATTTCTCTATCATCATTTTAAGATTTATGCCACAGCTACTGGAGCTTTCTCCTTGTTCTCTATAATAAGGCTTTAATGTCTAGTTCAATCATCTAATCAGGGCTAGCACTACCCTGCTTTGCATTACTCCTCTTCTCTATGCTTAAAACTAGAGCTGCTCATTTTAAATCAATCTCTTCCAATTCATTCCCTTTTCCCTTCATTCTTCCTCAACTTCTTTCAATTTCCCCTTGCCTTTGATAGCTGGAGGTTTCATGATGGCAATGAGGGTGAGTAGAGGGGTTTTAGGGCATCTTTCTTCTTCATCTATGTTAAAGTTTACTCCTTCCTTTAGCGTATGAATATCTGTGATGATTGTTGGGTGGGCATATGCTTAGGAGAGTTGTTGCTACGATAGCTCATAGTGATTTTAATGAGCTTTCCCAAACTGATCTTGTAGCCTTTTAGAAGGGCATACAAGAGTATTGCTTCTTCTTGCCTCATTGTGCTTAAATTTTTTGAGGGCCTTAAGACCGAGCTGAGGAAGTAGAACCACACTTTGGATTCCTCAGTGAGAGATCCTATTGCTATAGAGTCATAAGGGGTCTTCTTGTTACCCTTCCATTCCCCTTTTCCAGCAGTCAGTACTTCCACTTCTTGAATTTAGCTCCATCTCTCAATTTGCCCAGCTTCAGTAGTTAGTTGATCTCATTTCTATGTAATGAGACCCTCTTCCCTCTTACATAACAATTAGTATCCTTCCTACCCACTATGTTGGTGTCAACTTGCCCAGGTGGCTTGTGCTCACATATAATTTTCCATCCTCTCTTTTCAATCACTTCTTTGAATGGTGGTATGAATCACTTTGATCTCTCACCTCGATAGACCCTTTGTAGGGATTTTCTTCTTCATCATATATTCTTCATTGAATACAAACTCATCAACTTCATCTCCGCTGCTCTGTCTTCTCTTCACCCCTCTCTCTTTCTTTTCCTTCCTTTCTTCACCTTTTAGCTATAGCCCGACACATTTATTCCTGGGCTCTTTCTCATTAGTTATCTCGTCAAACCCTCTATTATTTCTCTGATGTCGATGAACCCTTGTAATGTCCAAAAATAGCCTTCTTATTTTATTATTTTATGCCATTATTTTTTTTATCTTTTTATTATTCTTTTGTTATGTTATTGGTTTAAAGATTGATAAATATTGATAGAGTATGAAATTATGTGGTCGAATAAGTAGAAGGACGAAAAAATGAAAAATGAAAAGAAATGATGAGATAAGCTAAACAAGACATAATGGATGAGAAGGATAAGACCAAAATTGGTCTTAGAATGGGTATTTTTCAACGTTTTGGAAAGAAGGAGAGAGCTAGAGGTGATGGGTTCTTGAGAAGAGCTGTGTGTTGAGTGAAGTTGTTCTCCATTTGTTCAAGTTTTGCAGAAAAAGAGAAAGAAAAATGATTTAGAGTTTTAAGAAGAAAGCAAGTATAGTTCTCCCTTTTGATTGTTAGGAAAGTCTAACTCATTTCGTTTTGTGCTTGGAAGAACTAACTCTTTCATCTTTAGCTAATTTGTTCTTGGGCCGGAGTTGTATTGCTTTGGATTTTTGTTTGGTTTGTGAGGTCTTAGAATGACAAAGTAAAGAGATGTATAGATTTTGAAGGAATTCTTTATCAAAGTTTTTCTTTCTATTATATTTTTTGTGTTTGGCCTTAACAGCCTTTTGAACTCAAATTGGATGATTCAATTTGATGGTGCACCAGAATCATGGCTAATCTCAAAGAGAAAATGAGGGCCTAAAGCAATCAGAAGAGAGTAGCTATGTTGGTGTTTCGAGATGGACCCAAAATAGAGTCTAAAAATAAGAAGAATTTTTGGGTTGTGTCGTATTTTTGTTTTGGCCATAAATTAACCATTAGTTATCCAAATTGAGTGATTCTAGTTGGGAAAGAACCCTAAGAGGCAAACTTCCAAAAGTATAGAAGGTACCAAGAAGAAACCTGAACCTAGAAGTCCCCTATTTTGAGGCGAAGTGAGAAACTTAGATATTTCTTCGGGTTATCCTCTATTTTTGAGTACATTTTTGGTGTTTGGCCATAAGTTAAAGAAATTGTAATGATCCAAATATAAGGATGATTCAAATTTCAAAAATACAGACTCATAGAGATATTATTTTCTTGAAGGAAGTTTGGGTAAAATATGGATCATTTGTTCCCATAAATTTTTTCAAGTGAAGGTGTATTGGGTAGAAATCAACCCTAACCAGAAACCCTAGCATGCACAATTGATTTTTCTTTGTTTGTTCTCTAATTGTGACGTGTTTGCTTGATGGATTAGGGCTGTAATAATCAAACTTTGAGCAAAATCAGGATTCAAATAATAGGGGACAAGAATTGACAACTCTTTTGGTTTGTTCTTCACACATTTCTCTTCTTGTTTAGATGGCATGTTTATTTTATCATCAAACATGGCTGAAGTGTTGATAAGCTCATACATGTGTGCTTCTGGTTTGAACCTCAACAATTGGTTTAGGTGTTGGTTAATTGATCTCAGTGGATTAACATGAAAAGGGAAACAGCCATATGTTAATGCATGAATCATGTAGTCGAATATGTATTGGTATGTATAGTTGGATTTGAGCACAAAACTACTACATGTATGTGTGATTTAAATTATGTTTCCAAATATGTTGGTTTGGTGTAATTGAAATAGTGAGCAAAACTCATGTGTTAAGTGAGTTAAAAATGAAAGCATTGATTGGATTATGGCCAATCGAGATAGTGTTTCCTGTGAGATTATGTGTAACTTTTGTGTGCAGAATGATTGACTTGGAATAAATTGGTTTTTAAAATAGATTAATGGGATTAATTAACATAGCATTGAGTAAAGTAGGCATATTGGTTATAATTTTGTGTTATTATGGAATTCTTGTGAAAATAATCTAGTAAATTTTACTATGACTAATTATTAATGCCCTTAAGAGAATGTTAGCCGTCATATTCGAGTTAAAGATAGATTGGTATACCAATAAGGATAAATGTAGCAGTCTGCGAATGATATGTTTTATAGTGACATACCCGATCAAGTAGTCGATATAGGACGATGTCGGTAGTCTTGCCGCAAAATGAAATATAAAATAACTAGTCGCGTAGCCCGGTAGGGACAATGTTGAGTTATTAAAAGCCCAAATTGGCGGCAACCCGAGTGGGATGTCGTGTGGTGATTTCGTTATCCTCTGCACCGAAAATTTCAATTCGATTCATTTTAGGTAATTATTAACAGCGTGTGAATTGTGTTGTGATGAAAATACTATTATCGCGACGAAAGATGTGAATTATTGTGTTTTTATATCTGAGATAAAATGAATGAATCGTTAAACTAGTATAAATATTGCATATATAAATATTGCATTGATCACGCCAGGCGGTATGTTGAAATGTTGTTTGGCCTATGCTAAATGTAGTTGTGGCGACAATGCATGCTATAGTAGAATATGTGTTATATGTGCTTATATATGTTGTGTTGATTGTTTGACACGAAGAATAGAAATGTAAAGAACACTAAGCATAAAAATGCTTAACGTGTTGATTTCTCGCAGTGTGATGCGGTGTGAATAATGGCAAGGCCCAGAGACCAGGAGCATAGAGTCGTCATACGGTTCGAGTATAAGAAAATGCTTCGTTTCATGCATGCCACTTAATTTCATGATATCATGTGATTATTTTGTGGAAATCAAGATGTTTAAGTCTTCATGGATAGCAAGGGTGAGCTCGTGTTTTGTAAATGTTTTGAAGGCATGAAATGCCATTTTGTATCAATATGTTGTATTAAAGAATAGATATGGGCCATCTTGAAATGATATGATGTATATTTCTCATTTTAATGAATGTATTAGTAATGATACCATATATTCATATATATGTATGTTTATATGAAATGTGTTTTGACAAATGATTTCATGCGGTCAGTGTCTCGAATCGAGTTCAAAAAGCTGGAATTGGGCTCGAGGCGCGGCAACTACATCATGATTTCATTCAGATTTGGAATCAACCTCTGCTGTTCAGACATTATTGAAGAAGGAGAGTTGGGTTTAGGGTTTAGAAAAGAGGAAGGGTTCTACGGTTTCTAATGGCTTGAAAGATGAACAAAGATTTTGAATTTCAAATCTTTTAAATTCTCTTTTTATAGGCAACAAAAATTATGTCATGAAAATTAGATTGTCGTGACAGAAAAACTAATGTTGTGTCAAATATTTTAACTTTCAAGCTAAAACAATGTCACGACTTAATATTTATTTTATCACGATAATTGAAAATATTGACAATTCTTGTATTTCTCCGGTTCTAACTAAATAATATGTTGAACAATTCTCATCAATTTTACACACAAGACAACATGCATCAAGTCTAATCACACAAATCATAAAATGTGATACAGTCTGATTATATTTAATAGTTCAATTAAAGCATGGACAATTAGGCTCAATGTTCTCACAAATTCAACAATTGATAAGCAAAGAAAACAAGGACTAGGAAAACCAATTGGAAAGTCCTCACGAGTTTTGAGCATATAATCCCTCTTCCATTTTGAGAGGGCCTGTTTCTTCTTCAAATTTTTCTCATCAATAATAATTCCCATATAAGAATCAACTTTCCTGTCTTGAAAAACACAAATATCAACTAACATAAACATCAAAAATCAAAATGTCAAATAGACTACACTAATAAAAAAAATTAAAAAGAAAAGTTTCCTTGGGTTGCCTCCCAAGAAGCTGCTATGTTTAGTGTCCTTAGCTAGACATGGCCGCATTAGCAAAAGTTTCCAACAACCATTTCTTCAAAACTTTTAATCTTCAGATTGTTCTTCATTCAGATTTCATCCCATGTAGTGCTTTAGTCTTTCACCATTCACCTTAATTTAGTTCACTGACGCCATTCAATGTTATTATCGAATAGTGACAATATGACTATAAAGGGACCACTCCATCTTGACTTCAGCTTTCCTGGGAATAGCCTGAGTCTTGAGTTGTATAGTTAGATAGATTCTCCTTCTTTGAACTCTTTTCTAAGAATTTTCTGATCATACCACCTTTTGGTTCTATTAAATTCCGGCACTATCATATGCTTCATTTCTCAGCTTTTCCAATTCATTGTTGCCCACACATAGCTTTATGTTCAAGTTTGCTTGGCTTCCCAAGAATACAGAAATATCCCTTGTCTTAAACTTCCTAAGAATATTATTAAATATAATGTATTGACTTAGAATGAGCCCATATATGATGTTTTTTTAGCTTTATTACCAATAATATTACATTAGCAAGTCCTAAGTCTTTCATGTCAAACCTTGAATTCAAAATGTTCTTAGTAGATGTAATCATCTTATCATTACTACCAACAATAAGCATGTTGTCAGAGCATAGGATTTAGTTGTTGTTTACCTTACCAAAGACTACTTAAGTCCAGGCAATAGCTCCAACAACTTGTTGCTGGATTGAGTTGATACTTTTTCTTACCTCTGCTCAAACTTCAACTTGGTCTCTTCTCACATGAAGTGCACGGGTCTGACAAGTAATAAAGTGGATTTTTAAGTCCAGATATCGTATCCACAGGGATTATGAGAGAAATTCATAGATTAAGTATAGAACCCTCCGATCATCAATATTTGATTTGATTTCAGATTAGAAACTAAATAATAAGAATAACATAACAATATTTTTATTATTTCTTCAATTGAAAGAAGTTCAAATCTGAGCAATTATAGATTTCTCTGAGAATGAGTATACACTAGGAATGGGATAGTTAATGTGAATGTTAGCTTTCAGTTTGTTAAAAACAACACTATTATGGTTTGAATCCTGGATTTGTCCAAGGGTATGTTAGTATAGTCTTGAAAAACCTTCAACCATTATACATTTCACAATTTAGTCAACCATGAGCCTAAACAGGACAACGTAATATCTAAATAGCTACTTATGGATAAAATTCCTCAAAAAGAAGACTTGAAACATTTCCTAAACTAGTATTACTCAACCAATTCCTAGGACTGAAGTTAACTTGCCCACAAAGTGAATATCTGGGGCTTTCTCAATATAATTGGTACCTCAATATGCAATTTCAATAAGAATAATCTCTTCCAAGATAGGAACAAAATTATTCCACTAAATTGAGATAAAACTGATAATCCACTAGGTTATCCTTATGCCTCGGGAACACACTTTTGCTATCACCTAGAAGGGAACCTTGAAGTCAAAGGTTAGAACAGAGCCTATGATTTATCAAAGTGATATTTGAAGTACATTAGTTCTAGGAGTATCAATTTAACATGCCCTTCAGATGCAGTCTTGATCTAGGAACTCCTTTTACTTATCACACTAGAAGGTATCCTAGAAAGCAGGCTTAGAATAGCTCTTGTGGGTTTAAAGCGATGCTTAGAAAAACTCGCGCAAGACCATACCAATTAGATAGAATTAAATATTCTATCCCACGATTTGCGTTAAGGTGCAAACATAGCAATCATATCAGCTGTCCTTCCCTGGGAGCTTGGCCTACCATTCTTTGGACACGTAACAGCGACTAAGGTTGCTTTGTCCGTGACATTGAAATTATGTTCGACATGGCTATCTTTGTTCTCCGGCTTTGTCATGGATTACTCCCAGTTTACGTAGATTTACATGGTTTTGTGCCTTCTTCTTGAACTATGTCACGACAGACTTTGAAAATGGCTAATAGAGTTCATCTGAAGTTGTCTTGTAATTGTCGCGACATGAGTGTCTTGTGTCACGACATAAAAACATTGTTGCAACAACTTTTCATTCGTGCTGCTCTTGAAAATGTAGTGACTTTGTTTCGCCCCATCCACGATAGAAACTACCTCACCTTTTAGCTTTGTTTTATGTCATGACATAATACTCTTTTGTTCACAGCTAGTAATAAGTGACAATCATACATTCTCTTTGGCATTTCTGCTTATCCAACTTATGTCGTGACATGGCTTTCCGTTGTCGCGACAGAGATATTTTTACCTTCAGCTTTCATGCTTATTAGGGACATAAATTCTTGTATTCGCGACATTCTTTTCGTGGTTCTTCTCAACCTTTGTCGCGATAATATTTTCTTTTGTCACGACAGAGTTCCTTATAGCTGCATGTTGTTGTTGTCGCAACATAAAACTTCTATGTTGCGACCACGGTGTTCTTATCTTATCTTCTTGAATCCCAGGCTTTATATCATGACCAGACTTTTAAGTGCTGTTAGGCCCATTTGTTGCAACATTGAAATCTTTGTCACGACCAACTTGTCTTGACTTGTCTCATTGCTCTTCCATTTTCTGTCACGACATAAATTTCTTTTGTCGCGACATAGTTTCTTCCCTCTTCAGCTTTGTATTTCGCGATATAGTTATAAAGTGTTGTGACAGAGATCTACTGCCATTTGCTTGGAACAATGTCGCGATAGAATAAGGAATATCCGCGATAAATTATGTTTTTCTAATTCCCACCATGCCCGCAGCATTCACTGCTTTGTTATGTTATCATTAAGTTCTTCTCATATTATGTCGCGACAATCTTGACTTCTATTCTTGAGTTAAACCTTTTTATGTAGCTTAGTTGATTATCTTGAAATTATGTCGCGACGCATTTTTACTTATCCAAAATTTCTCTTATTTTCTTGTTGGATTTGCTTCTTTTTGCATTCAAAACACCGCAAAACACGAGATTGGTAGATATTCCCTGTTGACATTAAAATGAGTCATAAACTTAAAAAAATATGCCAAAAAATAGATTAAAAATAGGTAAGTTATGACTCATCAAATTCCCCTAAACGCGTTTGCTTGTCCCCCGAAGCAAAGAAAAGAAAATTTGTTTGTCCTTAAACAATTCATCTTTTTGTTTTAAGGACATTTTTATTATTTACTACTAGACATATTTTCTCTTAAACACCGCGATTTATGGGAAAATAAGTTAGTTGTAAAATTATGTTTAAACAAGTTTCCCATCTAGAACAAGGAAGATTTTCAAGTCATTTCACTAAACAGTCAAATAATTTTTATATTATAAACAATTTAATTATTTAACCATGATCTGTGAGTGTGTGATGGTCTTCTTTATTTTTCATTGGAATATTAATTAATATTATGGGAGTATTACTCAAACAATAAACTCCACCTTGATTCTTTTAAGTCCACATATGCTCGTTTGTCATATTAATCTCCACTAATGTAGGCATATACTGCACCTTTAAGATCAATTATGTCTTTCAGACATAGTATTTGGCTTGGGTATTTGGGTAGATGAATGATTTAAGCTCAATTTTTGCAGTTCCACTTACAACTCAAATCTATTGCGCTTCATTCAGCATCCTTGACTTTTTCCATTGATGTCGACTTTCAAACATACTAATTTGGTTTGGTCATCTTTCTGCGTATCTCATATTTTCTTGACCACATCCATATTGTAGATTCTATTCCTCATATTAGAAGCTTTTTTCACTTTTCATTTTCTATCAAGGCTTATGGAACAGTGCAATGTTTTGTCTTTTTAAGCTTTCTACTACCCTTAGCGAACTTTGGGTTAGTAACTCCCATACCAGTTGACATTAGGGTATTAGGTGTTGAAACACCTCTAAGAAATTAATTGTTCAAGGGAGGAAGGTTACAACACAAAACTCATTCCACCTTGATACTTTTACTTTTCACAGCTTCTTTTCTTTATTCTTTTCATCTTTCCTCATCTCAATTGGTTGTCATTTCTCAACCATTCTTATCCTCTTTCACAATTCAAAATAATACTCCCCCAAACTTGTCCTCTACTATTATTGATGTATTTGTCAAGCAATCTGAGCAAATAAGGGTTCTTTACTGTAGGATTAGATTTAAGGGAGGATTTAGGCTTTTCATTTGCTGGTTGATGATGAAATTGGCTATTGGCTCAAATAAGGAACTAATGTATATGCATATGCATATTATAAGGGTAGGCTTTGAAAGGCTCAAACTTCCAAGAGTGGCCTATATCATTTCTTGTTAGTGGTATTGCCTAGGATTTCTCCTTGACTAATAATCTAACAAGTCCTAGGATTGTTTGGAGATTAAACTGTGATGGATTCTAGAAGATGTCCTTAATCTTAGCACAATTTGTTTCAAAGGTACTTTTGACCATGTGCATTGTTTATTAGGATTTATAATAATTAAACTGTTTACAAAAACATAATTATAAGTCTTATTTGTTCCATCATTTGTTTAAATCTTCATTAGTCTTGAAGTTCAACATATTCAATAACTTTACAACTTCCTTTTTCAATTCATTTCATCCTACCCCAATTTCATCTATAAAAGTCTTTTTTTTTGTTTCTAGACATATTGCTATGTTGTTTTACCAATCAAAAGCTTACTTAAATCAAACCATTCAATTCAAAAAAATTTGACATAGCAACAGTTCAATTAAATCATCATTCAAATTCCAACAAACGATTCTCAGCTACTCAGCAAATAAACCCAGGAAAACTGGTTTCTCCATTATTCAACAAAGATATACAACTAAAAATTCATCAATCTTTATTTATTTAAAATCAAGAAATGAAAAAGAAAATAAACACACGAAAAATGCAAGAGGAAAATGGAGACAAATGTTTGCAACTGATTTTTCATTTAAGTTTTTCATGTACAGGGGATTTAGTTACAAAGAGAGAGAAATAAGGGAGGAACAATAGGGTAAGTCATTTCTTTTTTCTATCATACTTATTGGGACGATTCAGATTTACTGGTTCCAACTTATAACCAACATATGAAGGAGAGAATTCAGGGAATTGGACTGTTGGTCTTCTAGCCTTGCTACCTTCTTCTTTGTTTAATGCAAACCACTCCATGGAAAGAGCCATTTGCTTAATAAGATAATCTTTTCTACGCGATGGAGGTTGAGGTTCCTTGAACTCACTTGAATGACCATCTTAGATAAATTATTGGTAACCATATCTGACCGATCCATAATTTTTCCTTGTAGTTGAGGGTTGCTTCCATATCCCTATCCCTCTTTTCTATAAGAAGCTTGATTTCCTTATGATGCTCCATTACATCCTCCCTCTCTTTCATTATCTTCAGCAGCTCACTGCCCCTTTTCAGCTGGTTTGAAATGAATGCTTTCTCCCTTATCCTGAGTTCTCCTCTTAATTCTTTCTCTTTGTTCTAGTTTATTCTTGCATTCTTCATTCCTCTATTTGAGTGCATCCTCTAAATTTTGATCTCTTCTTCTCAGCTCTACATCCATATACTCATCTATAATTTATGATTGATCTTATTTTTATATCCCTCTATCACTTGCCTCACAACTTTCAACATTTCCATCACTTCTGCATTGTTGCTTTGTTTCCCTAAGCTCTCAACAGGCTCTTGATGGGACTCTCACCATACGAGGATACCATCAAGGTAAGGAGCAAAGCTTCTCTGCCTCTCTTGATACTCTTGAGCTAGGCTCTCAAAATGTACTTGCTCAATGTCTCTTTATCCCTTTCCTCTTTTTTAGCTTCAACTTCTTTTTCCTTGCCTCCGTTCTTAGGCCCCTTCATTATTCTTGTCAATGTCAAAGGAGAAGCCTTTGGGCATGTTTCTTCTTCTTCCCAATCTCCTTCCACACCTCCAAGGACACATAGTTAGGTGATTAGTGCTGGATGGGGTACTAATCCTTTGTAGCTGCCTCTGTAGTAACTCAAAATAGAGTTCTTTATTATCTTCCCCATACTAAATTTATATCCCTTTAAGATAGCATACAAGAGTACATCTTCCTTATCTCTGACTGTGCTGAGGTGCTTGGATGATAAAATGACTGAGCAGATGAAATAAAACCAAACCTTAGCTTTTTCAGCTAGTGAGCCTCTTGTAATAGACTCATGGGGATTCTTCCTTATGGAATTCCATTTCCCTTTCCCACCAGATCAACAATCTTCTGGAAATCTGGTTCTTTCACTAGTCTCTTAAACTTCAAACCATTCTTTCTTTCATTCAGATTGAAAGTTTGGTCGATCTTCTCCCTACTGAACGATATCCACTGACCTTTGACATACATAGTATTTTCCTTCATTCCTACCATGTTCGAGTAAAATTCCTTCACTACATCCACAAATCCAAGAGCTTTGTGCTCACAAAATAGGTGTCATCCTTTCTTCTCAATTACTTCTTGGAAGGGTGAGATTAGCCTGATGAAACCTTTTTCGCCAATGAAGTCCTTATGCTACAACTTGTCCCTATAAGCGAAATAATCAAGGTCCGAAACAAAATCACTTACTTTTTCCTCCCTTTGCTTAGCTCTAGCTTCTTCAGCTCCCCTTTTTACTTTTCTTGTTTCTCCATTCGGTTGCTCTGTTTCTATTCTTGCTTCTAGTCTTTCTTCCTCCTACATTGCTTATGACTGAGTTTTTTGAACAACTTCTTCCTCAACCTCTGCATATTCTTCCATTATTTCATTCAGGTTTGGAATCAAATTTGATCGGTCAGACATGGTTGAAATACGGTTTGAGGATCTAGGGTTTTTCGAAGGAAGATAAGAGAGATTTGGTGAAGGAATATGAGTGGGTTGATGGTTTATGAGGAAGGTGGCCTTTCAGTTTTCAAAATTTTGTATTTATAGGCTAATTGATTATTCGTGCTTTTCTAATCTTTGCAACAATACAAATTTATGTCGCAACACAAACCTTAGCTTTGTAGGCTTATATTATGTTGTGACATAAAAATAGTATTCGCGAATAAACCAATTTATACTTAAGTTTTGGAACTTATGTAAGTGACAAAGAAAAACAATGCTCGCGACATAGTTCACTATGCTCAAGTAAAATAATATAAGGTATAAAAAAGTATATTTGCGACATAATTTTCTGCAACTTCAAAAAGAATAATGTCGCGACATAAAAAGTATGTCACGACATAATTTCCTATAATTTCTAAAAGGCCAAACCATTCTTTGTCGCGACAAAGAGCAATAATGTTGCGACAAAGTAGAATTAATGTCGCGACAAAAGAAGGTATGTCGCGACAATCCAATGAATTTTTCTCAAAATTGCACAATTAACATTCTTTCAACCAATCAGCACACAAAATAGCTATACAATACCATTCAACTTACTCAAAACTTATACGTGAAGGCCTCTAACATCAAAGAACCTCAATTCCAAGTATGAACAACACAACTCATTTCTTCACTCAATTTAAATTCCAACACGTTATCATCAAAATTCAAGGGATAAACACAACAAAGCTATTATTCATTTTACGCTCTTAAAAATACATTCCCCCAATAGCATATACTATCATTAAAGAAAATAGTTAGGAAGAAAAACTCCCCCTTATAGCACTTTACGCATGATGGTCTGAGAGGAATGCATTCAATGAGCTCCATCTCATCGACTTCATTATTACAAAAAGGTAATAGACATTTCAATAAATTTCAAACAAGATTGAAACTAAACTTCAAAAACACAAATTTAACTACAATCAAGTTAACTATGAGAATTAAATTGCTTAGGTTGCCTCCCACTTCTTTCAGTTTAATGTCTTTAGCTAGACATTTAAGCAAATTGTTTTCCTTTATTAAAATTCTTCTACTCTCCTTCAAAGGAATTCTGGAACTAATCTTTAATTTTATATTCCTCCAGGTAATGCTTCAACCTCTGACATTCACATTTAAACTCACTTGATCGGTTTTTAATGTCCTTTGCTCAAAGGATGTACTTGCCTCGCGTGTAGGACCACTCATTTGTTTAGTTTTCCTGGAAGCTTGACTTGAGCTTGGGTGTATAATTGGACTTGCTTGCCTGATTTGAATTCTCTCCTCAGAATTTTCTGATTATGCCACTTCTTTGTCTTATCCTTGTAGATCCTGGCGTTATCATAAGCTGCATTCTTCAACTCTTCCAGTTCATTCATTTGGAGTAATCTCTTTTCTTTGCGACAGAAAATCACGATTCCAGTTTTTGATGGCCTACATAGCACATGTTCAAGTTCTAGAGGAGACCGTGTAAGGTTCCAAATACAATTCTGTATGGGGACATTCCAGGAGTTTGTAAGCAGTTCTATAAGCCCCAAAATGTCATCATAGCTTTATAGACCGGTCTTTTAACCGAGTTCACTTCATTTTCCTCTAGAATTTTTATATCTCCCTAACCAAATCTTAACTTCGCCATTCTTGAGGTGATAAGCCAATCCCATTACATGTCTGATTCAATATCTGCTCATCAGTTTTGCAAAAACCTTGTTTGCAAAATGGCTTCCCTCATCACTAATGATTGTTCTAGGTGCTCCAAATATGCTCAAAATATTTCTTTGAATCAACCATTGTTCTAGCATCATTTTTGGGATAAGATATTGCTTCCACCCATTTGGATACATAATCCAAAACTAGGAGACTGTATAGATTTCCAAATGAGGATGGGAAAGGTCCCATGAAGTCTATCCCCCATACATAAAAAATCTGCACCACTAGGATTCCTTGTAGTGGCATCTCATTTCTTTTGCTTATGTTGCCCATTCTCTGTCATTTATCACAATGTTTTACCCATTCAAAACAGTCTTTGAATAGAGTAGGCCAATAAAAACAATTGGAGGGAGATTTTATAGATATCTATCTCTAAGTGTCTTTATATGGTAATGCATGACATTTACCAAGAATTCTACCTTATTCTATTTCTGGCTGCATCTACGATAATCATATACGTACTCTTCACGAAGAAGTAGTGGATCATCCTAAAACCGCAAAATACGTTATGGACCTCAGCTTTCTTTTGTACTGGTGGCTAAATTTAGGTGGCATAATTCCACAGGCTAAGTAATTATTCACAGTATCAACATACTAGGGTACTTGGGCTGATAGCAAAAACAGATGCTCATCATGCTATTTAAATTTCCTTTTTATCACCAGTAGTCTTTTCCAATCTAGACAATTGATCAACTATCACATTGTCACTGCCCTTCTTGTCTTTGATTTCTAAATCAAACTCTTTCATCAATAATACCCATATGATAAGTCTTGGTTTGGGATCTTTCTTTGCCATCAGATATTTAATAACAGCATGATCAGTGTGTATTATAACATGGGACCCTAATATGTAATGCCTGAATTTTTCCCAAGCAAACACCATTGCCCGACATCTCATTTTTTTGTGGTGAGTAGTTCTCTTGCCTTACCATTTAGAAGTTTTCTCTGGCATGTCTCACTGGCCTTGAATACTCTTCTGATTCTTTGTCCAAATCTGCTCTCATTGCAATCCTTTGGCATCACACATTATTTCGAACTCTTTGTTCCAGTCAGGTGTTACCATGATGGGTGCTATAATAAATCTGGACTTTATTTCTTCAAATGTAGCTTTGCGTGATTCATCAAAATCAAACTTTGCATCTTTTTCCAAAAGTCTACATAATGGTCTAGAGATTTTTGAGAAGTCCTTTATGAATCTCTTGTAAAACCCTTCATGTCCTAAGAAACTTCTTATCCCTTTAACTGTTGTAGGTGGCAAGAGAGTTTTTATAATAGCAACCTTTTCTTAGTCTACTTCTAACCCAGCTGCAGAAATCTTATGCCCCAAGACAATACCCTCTACTATAATGCAAATTTTCCCAATTCATAGCTAGATTTTTGTCCTGGCACCTCTGAAGTGCTGTTTCCAAAATTTCTAAGCATTTCTCAAAACTGGATCCATATACTGAGAAGTCATCCATGAAGATTTCCATAGCCTCTTCCACAAAGTCTGAAAACATATACATCATAATCCTTTGAAAAGTGGTAGGATCATTACATAATCCAAATGACATCCTTCTAAAAGCGAAGATGCCATAAGGACATGTAAATGTAGCATTCTCTTGACCCATAAGGGCTATGAAAATTTGGTTATATCCAGAATACCCATCAACAAAACAGTAATGGGGATGTCCTGCTAACCTGTCCAACATTTGGTCAATGAAAAGGAGAGGATTATGATCCTTTCTAGTAGTAGTATTCAGTTTTATGTAGTCTATACAGACCTTCCATCCTATCACAATTCTTATAGGAATCAATTCATTCTTCTCATTTTTTATCACAGTGAATCCCTCATTTTTTGGAACTACATGAACTGGGCTCACCTAAGGGTTGTATGAGATTGCATATATAAAACCTGCATTTAGCCATTTAAGTACTTCTTTTCTGGAAACTTCTTTCATTATTGGATTCAATCTTCTTTGATGTTCAATGGAGTTCTTTGCATTATCCTCCAAGAGGATCTTATGCATGCAGATAGAAGGATTGATTCCTTTCAAATCTTCTATTGACCAAGCAATTACTTCCTTGTATTTTCTAAGAATCTCCAACAATTTTTGTTCTTCAAGCTTTGTCAATGCAACTGAAATAATAACAGGTTTTTCTTTTTCAGGTTCTTGGTAAGCATACTTCAAATGTCTGGGTAATTGCTTCAAGGTTAACCCTTTTGAACTTGTTTATGTTTCAATTGCCTTTTCTTCATTCTTTGGCAGTTTTTACATCTTTGTTCTCATTCAAACTTAAGACTGTTTCTTTTAAATCAAAACTGGAATTCAGCCATTCATAATCAAGATAATCAAGATACTAGAAATTAATCTCATTTTCATTGATTGAATTTTGAAAATTACAACCAAATATCAGCTCAGGACTGATGGGAACTATTGTTTCTATAGTCTTACAATATGTATTTTCACATTCAAACTGTTTCAGGCTTTTGTTCAAGTTGAAGTGTACTACTTCTTCTCCCACCTTGAGACTGACTTCTCCCTTTTTAACATCTATAAGGCGACTCAGTCTTTAGGGAAGATCTTCAAGCAGTAGTGGAGACTTGTATCTTCCTTCATATCCATGACTACAAAGTCCACAGGGAAAATGAATTTTCCCACCTTGATGAGTACATCTTCAAGGATTCCTTCTGGTTGTGCCATTGTTCTGTCTGCCATTTATAAAGTAATAGTTATGGGAGTAAGCTCTCCTAAACTAAGTCTCTTCAACACTGATGATGGCATCAAGTTGATGCTAGCTCTAGAGTCACATAAAGCCTTATTGAATTCAAAATTCCCAATGGTTCAGGGAATGGTGAAGCTACCAGGATCCTGCATCTTCTCTGGTAAAGTCCTCTGGATCACTACATTACATGTTGCTGTCAAATTCACCACTCCTTCTTTAGTAAATTTTCTCTTCTTACTCAGAATGTCCTTCAGAAACTTAGCATAGTTAGGCATCTGAATCAATGCCTCAGCAAAAGGCAAATTAATCTCTATCTTCTTGAAGACATCCAAGAGAATCTAGAGGGTATATAATTTTGCTATGAAACCTTTGAGGAAAGGAACAACAAGCATGTAAAAACTTTTTCTTTTTCTTTCAATTCTCCTTTCTCCATCAGTGCTTAGTCTCTTTGCCTCGACCTCTTGATGGGAATTCCTGAGCATCAGCAGTCTCTTTTCCATTTTCTTCTTTCTTTTCTTTTTCAGTCCTTTTATTCTCTTATTCTTTTCTGCTTTCTATATCTCTTCCACTTCTCAGATTCACCACCATACAATCCTTAGGATTCTTCTTTGTATCACTTGGGAAGGCACCTTTGGATTGATTCTGCATTGCTAGGGCCAGCTGCCCTACTTGTGTCTCCAGATTTTTTAAAGAGGCATTAGTGTTGGCCTAAAACACATTTGTGTTTACTTGGAATGCTGCAAGTTCAGCAAATTTCTGCTCATGAATATCTAGCAGCCTCTTATTTTCTCCCATGAATGTCAACATCTGATCTTCAAAGAATGAGATCTCCTTTGTCCCTGATTTTTAGCTCTTTGACTTCCTTGATGCTACTGTCCTTGGAACCCATGTGGAGCATATTGTTGTTGAAAATTCTGCACTGGTCTTGGACTTTGCTGTGCTCTACCTCCATATGAGAAATTCTCATGGTTCTTGAGTGCTAGTGTGTAGTGAGTTGGCAAGTTGAGGCTTGGCTTAAAGTTGTAGCTTCTATTAGCATTGAGAAACTATGCCTCCTCAATTTGATAGGGACCCTCATAGGCTAGTCCCTCATCAGCACCACTCTTCTGCTCATTTGCATAAATTATTCCCACTCCAATGCTGAGTGCATTCTTCTATCTTGGTTTCCCATCTTGTTCATCAATGCATCAAGTTTTGCTTCTATGGTAGTCATTCTGTTAAGCTTTATCACCCTACTTCCTTTCAGTTTGCTGCTGCTCTCTAAAGTCTCAGATGAAGCTCTATAGTTACATTTGGCAAGATCTTCAATCAGCTGTCTTGCCTCCTCTTGAATGCTCCATAGTAGGCTGCATCAATTATGCCTTTGGAGGTGTAGTTCATAAAGTGATAAAAGATGTCCATCTATGTAGTTAGATCAATGCCATGCATTAGGCATCTCTTCAGAAATCTCTTGAATCTTTCCCATGCAAAAGAGAGACTTTCATCATCTCCTTGTTTGAACACAATGATTTCCCATCTCCTTTCTGAAGTGAGGGCAGGAGGGAAAAATATGTATATATAAGCCTGCCGTTCCTCCTATTGTTTCTTGGTGCATATGAGTAGTTGAGCAAGTGGATTTGCCACATCTCTGGTACAAAAGGAGAGGGTGCAGCAGTCTTCAGTCTATCTTTGATCAACTTCATTGTATTTTGCATCATGAAATCTTTGTAATAATAAACATGGATCTTTACTTGGTGTAGGTGTATTGATGTTGCTGCTGCTGATCTCAGATATTTAACTCCAATTAATGGCTTCCTTGTGGTTGTCTCCACGATAGAATATTCTGTCTTGAATAACTAGCCTCCGAGAGAAATCCTCCACATTAAGGCATATAAATTCTCTCTTCTCTGTTCTTGGAATAGGTTATCGTATCTCTCTCACGCGCTCACATACCATTGTTCTTGACTTTTTTGTGAATTTCTCAATGTTCTTTCAGTTAATAATCAAGCGCAGTTGGCTTCTAGTTTTCTATGGATACCAAGATCTTCTGAAATAAACATAAGATGAGATAAATATGTAAAGTCTATCAGTTAATCTCTAAAAGATTTTGGTAGCTTTCTCTGTTTCTTTGCCAGTTTAAACTATTTTTTTGTAGTACAAAATTTTTTGATAAAACAGAGAAAAATGTCCAAATTAGCAATTCTCTTTTTGGTTGGAATATTGATATTTAAATTATCCTCTCTATCCTCGACAAGGATGCTAAAAACTTGTTGACTAATTTTTTTAACATAGACAAATATTGACTAATTGTTTAAGATCAAATTGACTAAATATGATGAGATTAGTGTGTGCCAAACTTTTGGTACTGCCACCAAAGACTATTTAGTCCCCGACAATGGTGCTAAAAGCTTGTTGATTGATCGAAGATATTAAATATGTTGTTTGCCTTGGGATGAAACTGTTTGAAATATGTTTGGTCTAGATCCTTTGCAAATTACATAGATCATACAAGTAATAAAAGTGGATTTAAGTCTAGATATTTGTTCCCAGTTGATGAAAAATCACAAAATCATTACATAACAAAGATCTCATATATTTGAATTCCAAAATTAAGTGATTGGTTCTGACTAAAGAAAGAGTAAAAACAAAAAAAAGAACCTGTAACTTCATGAAATTAAAGAAATAATTGATTGGAAAGTTCTTGGGTAAGTTAACCTTTGGAAAATAGATCGATTAATACGATTATAATTTTAAGCATCATTTTTAACATAGTTCAAGCCATTAGTTTGAAATCTGAGGCATAAAGTACAGGTAATATAGTGTAGTTTCTCACACACCATACATTCATAGGTAGAGATTCATTCCTTCGGTTATGAGTCTAATCGATTACTGTAGAATATAATCCTCTTTAAGATCTGGGCATTTTTTCCTTTTTAGTACTTCACCCAAATCTTAGGGCATTCTTGCACTATAAAGCGAGATGTTTGCAAGTATTATAATCTAATTGGTAACTCATCCATCAATCCAGCTAAATTATCTATCCTAGACAATTTATATTTATGCTAACACGGGATCAAGATCCTTTCTCATCAGAGATGAGATAACGCCTCTAATAGTAAATTGATACATTATCCTTCTTCTCAGCCATGACCAGTCAGATCTAACCAATGGTTCATAATATTAGTCTAATATACTCCCAAGTACTTTGCTCCATACTTTCTCGGGAATCTCCTGCAATTATTACTCTTAGGCCTTCAAAAATGAGCAAGATCTGAGTCCTATGGAGTACACGCTACTAATATTACGACAAATAATCTCAAGAACAATACCAATTAAATAATTCAGACTTTGATACTATGACATTTCTTTCAGGGCCAAAATAATATTCCTTATCACGTCCATTGGAGGCTTTAGTCTTTAGCCGGATTACAAATAACGATGATTAACTGTTCAGAAAATTCATTAATTACAGCCAAAACCAAATAGGCTAGAACTCCATAGAATTTTCAATTTCCATTCCAAAATTAGACATTCTGTAAAACTAAAATTGTACAATGACTTTGTGGCTTCAGAAACTTCAACTCAAGATCTGCTATTCAATCCTAAAAAAATTTAACTAAAATGATAAGATAAAACTAAATTGATGAAAAAAGAAAATTAAAAAAAAATAAAAATAAAAATAATTTACAAGGGAGTCTCCAGCTACCCATAAGTTTAGTTTGGCAGAAATATATATTATATAGTGAATGCTTTTATTTATAAATTTACCAATGGGCGCACTTCAGAAGCTCAAATTGTGGTCCCGAAATGCGTGCGATGGATTGCCCAGTGGCAAACATTGAAAAATTATCATGACCATTTTCATCTTTGTTCTCCAGCTTTGTCGTGGCTTGAAGTTTTTTGTCGTTACATAGTTTCTTGCCTTCTTCTTGAATTATGTTGCAAAAGACTTTGAAAATCGCCGCGCGATAGGTTATTGAGTTATTATTCATGTTATCTTGCGACGCGCTAATTGTCTTTATTATGACATAAAAATGTTTTAATAACTTTTCTTTATTAACATTCTTGAATGTCACGACATAAAATTTCTTTATTGCTATAAAACCTATACCTTTGGCTTTGTTTAATAACAGACATAATTTTGAAATATTCTTAAAATACTCTTTTGCTCACAGCATTGTCGATAGTCTTATGTTCTCATTCACAAGCTATAAACATGTCGTGACATAGCTTTTTTGTTATTGCGATGAATGTTTCCTTGACTTTTCATCTTTGTGGGGACATAATTACCATGACAACGATCTTTATTCATTTATCGACATTTGCGTGATATTTTCTTTTGTCGTGAGTTCTCACGAAGTACATGTTACATTTTGTGTGACATAAGGCTTCCTATGTGCCAACACTGGCGCTATGTATCTTTCTTTGAATCTAAACTTTATGAACCGCAGCAAACTTTTGAAATTGTCGCTCAGCTGTTGTTGTTGCAACATTGAAATCTTTGTCGTTACCAACTTGTCTTGACTTGTCTCATTGCTCTTCCATTTTCTATCGCGACATAATTTTCTTTTATCGTGACATAGTTTCTTCCTTCTTTAGCTCTTTATTTCACGACATAGTTGCGAAGTGATATAACAATTCAAAATTATATCGACGCCAGCAGCGAAGGAGAAAAGCTGCGTGACCAGACTTTTGTTGCGACACTATTCAAATATTCAAGCTACAAAGGCATCCAAGAAATGTCACGACACAAGACACTTCTGTCGTGACAATTACAAGACTGCTTCAGCACAACTATGTCGCGCCAGAAAACTTTAAGCCAAGACAAAGTTGGAGGACAAAGATGGCAACTATGTCGTGGCATAATTTTTCAATGTTGCGACAAAGAGGCCATTTGAGCCAGATTTTTTGGGATCCACAATTTTAGCCTCGAAGTACGGCCCATCATTTGAAAATCTATAAATAGAAGCACTTAGGGCATTGTGAGCAGCTTCTGCATAACTTGGAACCGGGTATTGGAAACTCCCTTTGTATATTATTTTTTTCTTTTTTATTTTTTTAAAATCAGCGATTTCGTTTTGGTTAGCATTTAGTTAGTTATTGACCAGTTCAGCGTTGATGAAGTTTGACTGGGTTACTATACAATTTTAGTTCTCATTCTTATACGTTTAAATGGAATTTGAAAGATTTTAGTTAATTTGTTTGGGTTCAGCACACCAATCTCGTTGAATTGTATGTGATTAGTTGATCCCACTGTGCTTGCGATCCAGTTTTTGAAGAGCGGCTCGGAGTGATCGATCTTAATTATTGTTTCTTGCATACCTTGGTTTGAGAAGAGCGTCATGGTTAAGTGTGATTACCCAATTAGGCCCATTCTTGTAAAGTCATTGTTGGGAATCTTTGTGCGTGTGCCGAGAGGATTGTATCTTGCTTTGTTCAGGAGGTACCGGGTGACGGGATGAATCTGGTATGAGTAGTTATTTGAGGTATATTGATTAATGACCAGGGCTAATGACTCTGAAGGAAGCCTTGATAAATCAGCGTTTGCTCGCGTTGTAAGGATTCGATTGGATGATATATCGTTGATTGATTGGTTTCTCCTCTTTTGATGAAAGGATCTTGATCCGGAAGTGTTAGCGAGAGAGATCTAGTAAGAGGATGAAATTTTATCCAGTTCAAATGGATGATACCCATTAAATAGGGAAGACTTACGTATCTCTTCATGGAAAAATTTACCACTCTCAGTTATTATTATGAAGTATTCAGAAAATACAGGATCTTGAGGCCTCTGCGTGCATCTACTGAGTTTATGTTGACAGATAAGACATTATTTCTTGCCATTCAATTTTAACAAATTATAGATAGTTTAGTTGAAAGTGTTTTGAGGAGAATCATTGTATACATTTGAGACCTAAAACATCATTTTCACTAAGTTACTTTAGGAAAGGTTTATTGAGAACTTGGGGGAAAACTTGCCTTGATCACCATTCCTTTAGATACCTTGTCCTTTGGAGATTATAAATGTTTTGGGATCCCATTTGGGCTAACATGTCTTCTTATAACTTTTCCATGTTTTTTCTTAACTTGTACTAGCACCATACCCATACTCATATCTATCTTAGTGTTTTGTTTTTATGTTTGTATTCCCTTTTCTTGGGGACAAGCAAAGATTTAAGTTTGGGGGTGTGATGAGTATTAAATATACTCATTTTATCACTATGTTTTTGTGTTATCTTTAGTTAGAAATAAGTGTTCTAAGGTTCTAAATGTTTTTTTTATAAACCATCCCTCGGGAGAAAGGAAAGAAAACGAGACAAAAATCAAGCAATTTGGACAAGAATTGAAGAAATTATGCAGAATTGCTGTCATGGTTGCTACTGCAGCTATTCATGGTCATGACCATGACCAAAAAACTTGGAGAAGAACGTATAGTCAACGTTCGTTGAAGTAATGATCATGGTCGCGACCATGGCATTCTATGATTCAGCACTTGCAATGTGGTCGCAACCACGACAACTTATGGTTGCGACCACAAACATCTTCAGTAGCCACTGTGTTTCAGTACATGTAGTGGGGTGGCGACAACAACTTATGGTCGAGACCACAAACATCTTCAACAACCACTGTGTTTCAGTACATGCAGTGTGGTTGTGACCACAACAACTTATGGTTGCGACCACAACACCTTATGGTCGCGACCACATAACATTCATGATCTCTACCACACAGCAATTTCCGGCCTAGCATTAGTTTTAGCCCAATTTCGGCCACTTCTCGAGAGGTTTATAAAAGTAAACACGATCTAGGGTTTTTGGGGAGTCCCCCTTGTGTGGAAAAGTGCCTTTTAGGTGGAAACACCCTAGGGCATTGTTCTTGGAGGAAGAGAGCTTTCTTGAAGAGGAAGAAGAAGAAGACGGGGCTTTCACTCCAAACTATTTATTCTCTCCCACTATCTATGTTTTTCTCTCTTTTCATGGTTGTAATTCCTTTTCTAGTTATATTTTAGTTAGTTTTCTTAGGTCTTAGATGTAATCAAGACTCGTTTGTATGATTCTCTCTTAATTTCAGTTTATCTATGTTTTATTTTCATATATGTGTTGAGTAATTCATGTGAGTGATTGGAAAATACTTGTGTGATATGTGGTTCAATTCAAGACCTAAGAAGTGAGAATTGAATTAGACCATGGATGAATTACCATTTAATTGTCATGAGATAACGATATAAGTGAGACTAGGTGTGATATTAGAGTTATTGTATTTTTAGGGTTTTGGGGTTGAGTAGAGATGCAAAATGACACACCCCCACCCCCTACCTAAGAATACAAGTCGCACCCACGTAAATCCCCAACCGCTACCCCAACGACTAGAAACCCCGTGAAGCCGAAGCCGTGATACTCGCTTATAATTCATAAAATTTTCTTTATTTTCAACTTTAAGATTTGGTAAAATCTTAACAATGAAAAACTTCTACAAAGATGACTGGCCAAGACATAGTCACCCCAAATCGTATACATCCAATTTACACTGTATCCAAAATATGGCAACCAAAGATACCAACACATTCTCACAAACTACACTATGTACATACATATGTTCCTTATACAAATTCAAGTATGTTCTACAAAATATTCTTACTAACAAGACTTGTACAATGTCGACAAACCCTATTATGCTCCATAAATGGCCTTGCGTGATTTGTACCTAGAAAATAGTTTTTAAATGGAAAAATAATGAGCTAAACGAGCCTGAGTGTATGCTTTATAAAACATTTTGCTTTTCCGAAAACATCTCAAAAATGTAAAACTCTCATTTACAATTATTTTCCAGAAGCTTTTCTTTGCTTTTCAAGTTTCTAAAACTTTTATTTGCTTGCTTGCTTTTGTACTTGCTTGCTTTTAAAAGTTTCTAAAACTTTTCTTTACTTGCTTTGCTTTTCTTTAAAAGCTTATAAAACTCTTATTGTTTGCTTGCTTAGAAGTTTATAAAACTTCTCAAATTTCTTTTGCTTTAAAAGTTTCTCAAAACTTTTTCATAAAAACGGGAGCCTGGGCTCAACCGCATTCTTTGAAAATAAAACGGGAGCCAAACTCTCCGGAAGCCTGGGCGACTGGGAACCAATGGTTGATTTTTCAAAACTGTATATTATGCTTATAAAACATCAACCACTGGAGGCCTATTTTTGCTTATTGTACCCTAGTGAACACTAAGTTTCGGGCGACCGTCTAAGGAAGGACTGGTCCTGCATCACCTTTTCCTAGAATATGGTGAATCGGACTCGGTCGCCATCATCATAATTTATAGAGCTCATAACCTTAGAGTATATTCTCTGCACGTGCCACTGGCCTTTAAATGCATGATGTATGTCCTACGATTGCCGACCGTAAAAACTAAAATGCATGTACGAGATCCTAACACCACTGGTAATGCACCTGAATACCTCGACCGGTTTTCCGCTGTAACTAGGGAATTCGTTTTTCACAAACATTCTTTGCTTGCTCGTTGCTTTTTTGAAAATGGTTTTACAATTTAAAACCATTTGCTTGCTTGCTTGAAAATAGTTTAATTATTCAAAACCATTTACTTACTTGCCGTTTGAAAAGATGGTTTACAATTTAGAACCATTTACTTATTTTTCAAAAATGGTTTAACTCAAAACCATTTGCTTGCTTTCTAATTCATTGTTTCGTTTGAAATTCCGCTTGCAATCAAAACTATGAAATACCAAAGCAAAACAGCTTGTAATAATAATAATAATAATAATATTAATTGTATTTGGAAAATGAAGCTTAGAACACTCACCTCTTTCGCTGCTAAACTCGAGCACGCTCCACAATCCCTTCACGCCTTTGCTTTTAGCCTACACACTCGATGTATTAGATCACACAGGTCGCCAAGACAACTAAGCAATTCATATACTGTGCTACAATTAAAATTTTCTTAAAATATGTGGGCCCCAAATGTCATTCACAAAGATATGACTTGATTCTAGACTAAAGCGGACTTTCCATATAGTCTAAAACACCCAAAACATTTCTGAAAATATCCCTGGTCCGACCGCTTGAATAAAACTCAAATTTTAACCAAAATCAGTCCGAAAACAGCCTAAATTCAGCCCTGACCGTCCAAAATAGGTCCCAAAATTTCCTAAATTTCCTAAAATCTTCTAAACTCAAATGCCCAAAATTTTTGGGACTCGAATTTATGGCCTCTAAGAATATTCCAAGCCATTATATAGCCTTTAGGCTCGAACAATACAAGCAGGAAAATCTCCCACCCTTCAAGCTCGACTAAAGCCAAGATTTCGTGTCCACGCGTAGCCTCTCTTCTCGCGCAGTAACTTTACCTACCGGGTCCGAAAAGTGCATCACTAGAATGGCGTAGATCCGAGAAAACTAAAATTTGGTTAGATATTTACTCCGAATTCGTGAAATCTCGGTGTTTTTTGTACTCACGCGTAGCTCCCTGCCGCCAGAAAGCACTTTCCGTGTTTATCACGACGAAATCCGACTGGGCCGATTTCAGAACTGGTAGTGTTAAGATTTCAGTTAAAAACTTTAAAATCAAAACTCTCTCTCGCATCCGACGCTCTCACTCCCTTCGGCTCCGTCCGCCCATTTGCTTTTCATATCTTTTTTTTTTTTTCCATATGTGGGACCCACATGTCCCTTTTATTCCTTTCACCGCTTTCAAACTCGAAATAATTTATTTTGTCCCTGCTTCACTTTATTTATCCTAAATGAATATTCTTTATATACTTGCAATTTTTCGAGATTTTTCTAAAACCCTTGCTTCGTGTTTCACTCTAAACTGGCTGTTTAGAATTTCGTAAAATATTCCGACCGCCCTTAATTTAACGAAACTTTCCTAGTCACTAGATTTCTCGCGAGACGAACTTAACCTACAAGCAGTCCGTTCGGCCATCCGGGATCTAGAGAATTTTCGAGACTTCCAAAATTCGCAATTCATTATTATTATTTTACTGACTTAAACTTCCATTAATTATGGTACTTTCACCCCCTCAACTTTCCTTAATCGCAAATCCAACTTTTGAAATTCCTACTATGGCCCATCTCTAACTTAATTATGCCTTACATATCCTTTTGCTAAATGACACCAGACTTTGTTTTAAGTACCAAATTCCGGGTTCCAAAATTTATAATTTCCTAATTTCATCTCCAAAATACTACAATGTGACACTTGGTACTCTTATACACCCCTACAGTATCATGTACTGTACACTCTCTCGGGACGGGGTGTTACAAAATCCTCCCTCCTTAGGAACATTTCACCGAAATGAATAAACTAAACTCCAAAAGAAAGGAAACTAAAATACTCTCATCCGGAAAATAAGTGAGGGTACCGATGCATGATCTCGAGCCTCCGCTCCCAAGTAGTCGCTTTCCTCTCATGATTCTTCCATAAGACTTTAACTAATGGAATCACTTTTTTTCTCAACACCTGTTCCTTGCGATCTACTATCTGCACAGGTATCTCCTCATAAGTCAAATTCTCCTTTATCGCACCGGTTGTTCAATACATGTAAAGGATCCTGATATATTTCAACATCGATACATGGAATGTATCATGAATCCTTGACAACTCTGGGGGTAACTTCAATTTGTAAGCTACTGGCCCCACTTTGCTCACGATCTCATAAGGTCCAATATACCTCGACTGCTCCTCTGCTTCCTAAATCTCAACACACCTTTCCAAGGTGAAATCTTTAAAAAGACTTGGTCACCTATCTCAAACTGTAAGTCTCTACGACGGTTGTCCGCATAACTTTTCTGTCTATCTCTTGCTATCATTAAGTTATCACGAACAACTCTCACCTTCTCTGAAGTGATCTGTACTAGTTCAGGGCCTACCAATCTTCTCTCAATTAACCTCATCCCAAAGACACCGGAGTCCTACATTTCCCGCCATACAACGCCTCAAATGGAGCCATATCTACCGGCTTGATAGCTATTACAGGCAACCCATTAGTGCTAAGTGAGTATCCCAACTTCCTTTGAATTCCAGCACACAAGCTCTCAGCATATCCTCTAACGTCTGAATAGTCCTCTCTGACTGGCCATCCGTCGGAGGATGAAATGATGTGCTGAAGTGTAGGCGAGTACCTAAAGCTGTTTGCAAACTAGGCCAAAACCTAGATGTGAACCTGGGTTCTCGATCTGAAACTATCGAAACTGGAACCCCCTGAAGTCTCACTATTTCATCTACATACAACTTGGCCAACTTTTCCAATGAATCTTCAACATTGACTGGTAGAAAATGAGTAGACTTCGTTAAACGATCAACTATTACCCATATCGCATTATGTTGCCTCTGAGTCCGTGGAAGACCTGTCACAAACTCCATAGTGATCTTTTCCCATTTCCATACTGGAATAGGGAGTAATCAGATCTTCCCGCGCTTCACTCCGCCGATTGTGTTAGGCACTGAGACGAAATCTGCAATTTCTTTCTTCATCCCATTCCACCAATAATGTTCTTTTCAAAGTCTTGTACATCTTGGTATCACTCGATGCATAACATAAGCAGATGAATGTGCTTCTGCATATCGTCTCTTTTCAGCTCGCTATACTCCGCACGCACATTCCTGCCCTTTCACTCATCATGCCATCATCTCTAACTGGTAAATTTTGCTTTCTTCCTTTTTCTATCTCTTCCTTGCTTAATCTACGCGGATCATGCGATCGCCTCGCTTAGAATCTGATCCACTAGGAGTGGTCTAACATGAAACGTGGCCAACAAGGCTCCTGAATCCTCAACCTCCAATATCACCCCTAATGCTCTCAGATCCACCAATAGTGGAAGATAACCTGATTTCATATGAGACCAAGAACTCTCTGGTCGCCTACTCAAGGCATCTGCTACGACATTAGCAAGGAACACCATATAAGTAATGTTTCCATATCTTCAGAGCAAACACGATCACGTAGTTCTTAAGTCATGTGTGTGGTAATTCTCCTCATGCTTCTTCAGCCGTTTCCAGAGGCATAGTAACTCACCCTATCATTCTCGCATCAAACACAACCAAGGCCTTGCTCGAAAGCATCATCAGAAACTATAAACCCATCTCTCCCATCAAGTAAAGCTAGAACTGAGCTGAAGTCAATCTACCCTTTAACTCCTCAAAACTCTGCTGGCAGCTATCCACCCAATCATACTTGACATCTTTCCTTGTCGCCTAGTCAAATGGGTCGCTTATCTCGAGAACCCCTAACAAACTTCCCCGTAATATCCCGCTAAACCAAGGAAGCTTCGACCTCTAACATTCTGTGGTTTCCAATTTACCATCGTTTCTATTTTCCGGGGATCCACACTCACCCCCCCTCAACTCGAAATCACATGACCTAGGAATGCCACCCATCAAGCCAAACCGACACTCGCTTCAACTTAGCATACAACCGTCGGCCCTCAGTGGTCCGCAATACAATCCTCGTGCTCAATGTTCCTCCGAACTACTTGAATACACAAGGATATCATCGATAAAAACTCAAGGACGAACCTATCCAAATACTGGGTTGAAAGGTCCCGATTCATCAAATCCATGAACGCCGCCAGCATTAGTCAAACCCAAATGGCACTCACCAAAAACTCATAATGCCCGTAGCGTGTCCTGGACAGTACCTCGTACATCACCTCCTACACCCTCAACTGATGATACCCTGACTCAAATCTATCTTGGAGTACACTGACCCCCGGAGTTGATCAAATAACTCATCGATCCTAGTGGAGCGGGATACCCATCATGATTTAACTTGCTCAAATTCGTTCAGAATCTATAGCCACGCCCGCAAACTCCCATCTTTCTTCACGAAGAGAACCGGAGCTCCATGGATATGCCCTACCTGGATGAATCCCTTACTTAATAATTCTTAATCGAGCCTTAAGCCTCTCAACTCTATAAAGGAGCCGCCATCCCTGTATGAGGAATGGAAATGGGCTCACCCCCTGATCAAATCACGGTGAACTCCACCTCTCTTTCTGGAGGAAATCCTGCAATATCATTTGGGAATACATACGGGAACTCTCTAACAACTGGAATCTCATCCAATATAGTCCCCTCCTTCCCTGTCTCCACCACATAAGCTAGATAACCCTGACATCCTTTACGCAAAGATTCTCTCAGGCCACTACGGCTAGACTGCCAGAAGATAACTCTACGTAATCCTCTGAACTTACCTCCAATTTCCCTGGCCTATGCAACTTTACTTCCTTTTTATAACAATCTAACGTGGCTCTATGGCGAGACAGCCAATCCATACCGAGAACCACATCAAAGTCCCTCATATCTAAGGCTACAAGATCCGTTGGGAACTCCTGTCCCTCAATTAGAACTCTACTATCTCCACTACTCATCATGAGCAACTGATCTCCAACCGTAAGGGAAACTCGCATCTAATCTCTGAATGGCCGGGTCTCTATCCGAAACGATCTAAGAATGGCTTGATGCAATGAATGCGTAGCTCCGGTTCACTAATGTATATGCATCATGAAGGATAGAAATAATACCTGACCACATCCTATCGCATCCGCATTCACGAGTCACAGCAGATATACTCGCCCCGAAAGGCCTCATTCAGATCCCCCGCACCGTCGCTACCACGGCCACCCTACCACAAAGGCGGCCGTGTCGTCCCTCCGTCGAAACCTCTCCCTAAAGACCCCAGGTGCCTATCTCGCGACTGTGGTAGCTGGAGATCGACCACCGATGTCTCCGCACCAATCGCACCGAGGGCACTCCCTAATGAAACGGCTCTTCCTGGCCATAAGTGGAAACACCCCGATCGAACTCATACACTCCCTATGGTGTCGCTTCTAATACATGTGACAAATGGGAGGAATGCTCTGGGTGCCACTCAAGAACTAGGGGCCCACTCGATCCCCGACTGTGAGATAGCCTCGACCGCACCCTCACCCTCCTCAGAACCTTTACCCTCGTCTCTTCTATTGTAATCGACCGAGCCTGCTGAGAAGTGTCCGTGCACTCCTCTTACTTTCCCGCTCTACTCGACATACTGCAGTGACTTTGCTCAACTCTCGAGCTACTCAATTAAGTCCCTCCTAAATCTATTCCGAGGAACCACGCATAAATGCACTCCGATCCGTGTCAGATCCCGACAAAACTTTTTTTTTTTTTTGCACTTCAAGACTTCGTTAGCCTGAATATATGGAACCAATCTAACTAGTTCTGAGAACCTCTTCTCATATTCTAACACTGACATGTTCTTCTGTTCTAATTTGAAGAACTCCTCAATTTTGAATCCTTGTGACTATGAGGAAAGAACTTATCGCTGAACTCTTTGCTGGAATTGGTCCCATGTTATGCCATCAAGATGCCTCCTCTCTACAAAGATCCCACCAATCCTAGCCCCGTTTTCCATCGTAAACCGAAAAACAAGACTCCCTTTACTCATCCCGCGGGTGTTCTCATAACCCCGTGAACCCCGACACTCTGGGCCTAGCTTACACCAGCTACTCGGATCACCACCGGCCATACGGCTCGGGCGCCCAGCCAGACTTATCGGGACTCTCCTGTGTTCTTCCGTAACCTCCCAGGCCGCGGTGGAGGCCGTGGATATCCGACGGTCGCATTGCCACCATCCGAGCAACTGCGCCACCCGCGATGTCAGAATAATCTCGGCACTTGAGCTCCTCCCCGTGGCCCATATATCCAGCCTCGACCTACTCGTTGGAGGCTGATTCCATAGAGGCCGTGAGGAACCAACCACGCATAGCTCATCCTCACGTGCAATCGCAGACGCCTAAACCGCCGGAATAACTCTCCTATGACGAATCTCTCACGTCCCTCTACCCGACATAGTGTCGTAATTTCCAAAATATAAACTATTTAATACTTCAATTACTTCGATATGTATGTACTTTAAGTTTGAACATGCATGGTTGCCAATACTTATGCTCGATACCACCTCGACACACCCCACCTCTACCTAAGCAATGGGCGCAGCCGGCCACCCACGTAAATCCCCAAATCGCTACCTCTAACGACTAGAAATCCCCCGTGGAAGCGGTCGTATTGCTTGCTTATACCCTCCTATAAAAATTTTTCTTTATTTTCTAACTTAAGATTTGGTAAAATCTTAACAATAAAACTTCTAAGGCAAAGATGATACAGACATAGTCAAATTCCAAATCTCGTATACATCCAATTTACACTGTAGATTCAAAATATGGCAACCAAAGATACCAACATTCTCACAAACTACACTATGTACATACATATGTTCCTTTATACAAATTCAAAGTATGTTCTGCAAAATATTCTTACTAACAAAGACTCAGACAATGTCGATAAACCCCTATTATGCTCCAAATGTCTATGCGACTCAGACTTTGTAGAAAATAGTTTTAAAATGGAAAATAATGAGCTAAACGAAGCCTGTTGAGCGTATGCTTTATAAAACATTTTGCTTCCTAAACATCTCAAAAATGTAAAACTCTCATTTCATACCTATTTTCCGTGCTTTTTCGCTTTCAAGTTTCAAAACTTTTATTGGCTGGCTTGCTTTTGTACTTGCTCGCTTTTTAAAAAGTTTCTAAACTTTTTTACTGGCTTGCTTTCTTTAAAAGCTTATAAAAACTCTTATCGTTTATTTGCTTAGAAGTTTATAAAACTTCAAATTTCTTTTGTTTTTAAAGTTTCTCAAATCCTTTTTTTCTTTATATAAAAATCCGGAGCCTGGCTCAACCGCATTCTTTGAAAATAAACGGACAAACTCTCCTAAGCCTGGCGACCGGGAACCAATGGTTATTTCAAAACTCGTATATTATGCTTATAAACATCAACCACCGAGGGGCCTATTTTTGCTTACACAAATCTCTAGTGAACACTAAGCTCACATCAAGGTCTGGAAGGACCTGGTCTCGCATCACCTTTTCCACGACATTGCACCGACCGTCGCCATCATCATAATTTAGTTAGAGCTCATAACCTTATATATTCTCGTACGCGCTCACCTGGCCTCCTTTAACGACGATTTATGTCCCACGCTTGGGCCGGCACTGTGCAAAAACTAAAATGCATGTAAGGAGATCCTAACACCACTGCATGTACCATCACCGACCTAGCTTTCCCGCTGTAACTAAGTGGCGCCGTTTTTCACAAACATTCTTTGCTCGCTTGCTTGTTTTGAAAATGGTTTTACAATTTAAAACCATTTGCTTGTTTGCTTGAAAATAGTTTAATTATTCAAAACCATTTACTTACTTGCTTGCTTGAAAGATGGTTTACAATTTAGAAACCATTTACTTACTTTTCAAAATGGTTTAACTCAAACCATTTCATTAGCTTTCTAATTCATTGCCATTTCTTGAAAACGGTTTGGTAATCAAAACCATGAAATACCAGCCAGAACAAATAGGACACACACACACAATACACTAGTATTCGAAACGAGCTTGTAACACTCACCTCATTGCTAAACTCGAAAGTACGCCTACAACTTTCACGCCTTTGCTTTTAGCCTACACACTCGATGTATTAGATCACACACGCCAAGACAACCAAGCAATTTGCACACTTGGTGCTACAATTAAAATTTTTTAAAATATGTGGGCCCCTAAATATTCATGTGCATACGACTTGATTTTGTGACTAAAGGGACTTTCCATATAAATAAAACACCCAAAACATTTCTTACACTGGTCCTGGATCAAGTTAATAAAACTCGAAATTTTAACCAAATCGTCCGAAAACACCTCAAATTCAGCCTTAGACTGGTCCTAAAATAGTCCCAAAATTTCCTAAAATTTCCTAAAATTCCTAAACTCAGCCTAAAAAAATTTCGTGGGACTGAATTTACGCCTCTGGGGTTAATATTCCAAGCCATTATATAGCCTTTTAAAGCTCAAATACAAAAGAGTGAAAATTTCCCACCTCTTCAAGTTTATCAAAAGCCAAGATTTTAAGGTCCACGCTGCAGCCTCGTCAGAAGCAACTTTACTCCACCGGGTCCGGTGCTTGCACCACCACGGCGTGATCCGAGAAAACTAAAATTTGGGCTTTTCAGATATTTACCCGAATCTCGGGTGGAACTCAGGTTTTTGTACTCACGCGTAGCCCCTGTCGCTGAGAGCACTTTCCTCCGTGTTTATCACGACGAACCGACTACGATTGCAAACTGAGAAAGAAGATTCAGTTAAAAACTTTAAAATCAAAACTCTCGTATCCGGACGCCTCACCCCTTCTTGTTCCGTTTGCTTCATTTGCTTTTCATATCTTTTTTTTTTTTTTTTTTTTCATGTGGGACCCAGCATGTCCCTTTATTCCTTTCAACCGCTTCAACCTCAAATAATTTATTTTCATTCCTGCTTTCAATTTTATTTATCCTAAATGAATATTCTTTATATACTTGTAATTTTTTTGAGATTTTCTAAAAATCCCTGGCTTCTGTGTTTCACTCTAAACTGTCATCTAGAATTTCGTGAAATATTCGACTTGGGTTCCTTAATTTAACGAAACTTTCCTAGGTCACTAGGATTTCACGAGATCTAACTTAATCGCGCAAATCGCTTTCATCCGAGATCTAGAGAATTTTCGAGACTTACCTGAAAAATTCTGGCAATTCATTATTATTATTTTACTATTTAAACTTCCATTAATTATACTTTCACCCCCTCAACTTTCCTTAATTGCAAATCCAACTTTTGAAATTCCTACTATGGCCCATCTCTAACTTAATTATGCCTAATATATCCTTTTTGGTTAAATGACAATTGTACCCTTGTTTTAAGTACCAAATCTCGGGTTCCAAAATTTATACTCCTAATTTCATCCCAAAAATACTACAATGTGACACTTGGTACCTTATACACCCCTACACAAGATCATGCATCGTATTAACTCTCCTGACTATGTTACACAAAATACCTAAATCCTAGGGGTAGGTTGTGAGTTATCGAAAGATATTCACAACTACATTAGTGAAATCGCCATCAACATAATGAACTAAACATTAATTGACTTGGTTAAGAGGTTCATATAGGCTTGGAATGGTGAAATCTATGCCCTAAGGATTTTAGTCTTGAGTCATTGTAGTTTAGGAAATTGCATGCTAACTTAATTAATTTGAGTATTTCACCTAGAGCAATTCTATTTACACCCCATTCATTTCTCTCTACACCCCATTAGAGAGATGGGGTGTAAACATGGGGTGTGTGTGATATGGGGTGTATAGAGAAATAAATGGGGTGTAAATAGAATTTCTCTTTCACCTATTTTCCATCATCCAAATAGAGCCTAAGCTAAACTAGAATTGGTAGTTAATAGCCAATCCTCGTGGGATGATACTTTTAATTTTTACATTATATTACTTGAGGCGATGCATGCACTTACGCACATAGGCATATTATTTTTCATACACGCATTCGAGCCTATAAATTATATAAATAAAACAATAGTTATTTATTTTTTTTATTTTTTATTTTTTAAAACTATTTCTCGAAACCAAAGAGGATATGAAATCGAATTTTCTTCGATTATGATTATTACCGGTTTCATTTTTTTTTTTGGTTTTTTCCATGGGGTATTTTATCCCATTAAGCATTAAATTTGGTTATGGGACAAAAAATGATTTTTTACCCAATTTTGCAATCTTTTCACTAGTTTTTTTTTATATATTGCTTTAGCAATATATGTTAGTGCTATTTGTGATTATTTATAACATTATATTGTGAATAAGATTAACTGCTTATGACCTTGGGTAAAATTGAGAAATATTGAATGCTGATGAACTTGCCTCCCATGAGTCTAAGGATGTTGGATATTTTTTGGAATTGATGTTGCAGCTGTAATTTCTTCGTCTTGCACATCAATTTTTCTAAGATCCATACGGATAATAAAGTTATCCTATCAATTATTTTATTATTTGGTAGGATGCTTAGTTTGGTGAAGAGATTTCACTATGTATCATGAATCGTACAATTTTACTACCATATCGGTGGGAAATTGAGACATTTGGTTGTGATGGTTGGTGAATTGCTTTTACTTGTGTATGAGTCGTTTTGTATTTTATAGACTAGCATTTGGTGACCACCTTTTTGGGTCATTTGGTAAGCTGAAGAATGAAGCAATTTGCATGTCTTTGTCTTACATGTATATTTGACATTGCTATCTTGTTTATTATTCAGCTTTGAGCTTTCCTCAGTTCTCTGCCATCACGAAACTTAATGGGACTAATTACAAGCAATGGGTCAAATCTCTCACAATGAATTTGAAAATTATGAAACTGAACTTGGCATTGAAAGTTGAAGTTCCTCCAAAACCCACAACTAAAAGTTCTACAGGTGAGAAGAAGTTCTATGGGGATTGGAAGTATTCCAATAGTTGCTGTTTGATGATCATGGAGAATCATATGGAGGATTCCATATATGCAAGCATTCCTAAGATTGAGAAAGCAAAAGAGTTCTTGTATGTTATTAGCAAGAGATATACAAAGTTTTCAAATAATGGGAAAATTAAGCTATATGATAATCATTGGGTGAATGTTTGTTTTAAATCCAATATCATTGATGTGTCATATGATACTTGGTGGTTAGATAGTGGTGCCACCATTCACACTTGAAATTCTATGCAAGCGGTGATAAGTAGAAGAAGTCTAACTAGTTTGGAGCAATATGTGTATATGGGAGACGGTACAAGAGTCCAAGTTGATTTTATGAGTTGTTAGATTGCTTAGTACATGAATTTTTTTTTTTGGAATTGTAGGATGTGGTGTTCATACACTTGATTAGAAGAAATTTGATATCAATACCTATTTTTGATAGACTTGGATATGGTTTTCTTTTTGGAACTGGAAAAATTAAATTGTACCAAAATTCACTATTGATTAGAACTGGAGTACTTTGTGGGAATCTTTACAGATCAGAGTTTTTTGCTTTACCTTATGTTTCTACTACCCTTAATGTTAATATTGTTAGTAGAACGAAATGTTTTAGATTGAATGAAAAGTCTTCTACTCTTTAGCACAAGCGTTTAGGTTATATTTCTAGACAGAGAATGGAGAGATTAATTAAGGATGAGATTCTTCCGGATCTTGATTCCTCATATTTTGATACCTGTGTAGATTTCATCAAGGGTAAACTGACCTTCAAGGTTAGGAATGCCAAGGTTGATAGATGCACTGAGTTGCTTGGGGTTATTCATACATATATTTTTTGGCCATTCACTCCTCCTGCTATAGGTGACCACAAATGTTTCATCACTTTCATTGATGATTATTCCTCATATGGTTTTATCGAGCTCATTCATGAAAAGTCTGACTCTTTGGAGGCTTTCAAAGCTTTTGAAGGTAAATTTGAGCTCCAACAAGGGAAGAAGATCAAAGTGGTTCATTTTGATAGAGGTGGTGAGTATTATGGTAGATATGATGAGATGGGATGCAAACCTGGACCATTTGTGAAGTACCTTCAAGAATGTGGCATTGATGCTTAATATACAATGCCTGGTACTCCTCAACATAATGGGATTGCAGAGAGGAGAAATCACACGCTTCTTAATATGGTGAGATGTGTGCTTGTTAATTCCTCACTACTCGAGTTCTTGTGGGGTGAAGCTTTGAAAACTAAAGCTTATATTTTGAACCAAGTGCCTATTAAGTATATTCCTAAGACTCCGTATGAGCTATGGTTATAGAAGAAGCCTAGTTTTCGTCACTTCCATGTTTGGGGCTGCAAGGTGGAAGTGAGATCGTACAACCCGCAATCTAAGAAACTTGATCCAAAGACCATCAATGGGTACTTTATTGGTTATTATGTTGGATTAAGAGGTTCCAGGTTTTATTGCTCGTCACACACTTCCAATGTGATTGAGTCAAATCGAGCTATCTATTTTGAGGATGATACTAGTATAAGCCAAGGGTAAAAGGAAATTATGTTCAAAGAACACCTAGTTTTTATTCCTGTGCCTATCGCTTCCGCTTCGATCTCTAGCCCTACTGTTGACCAGCATCTTGTAACCACTACCAATGATGAACCAATTGAGGATGTAGATCCAGTAGCCCCAAATGTAGACCTAGTAACCCTAGATGTAGTCATGGATATACCCTTGAGAAGGTCAGAGAGGGCGCATAAGCCAAAGTATGATGTGGGTGATGTATACGAAAAGAAGCCATTGTTGGTCCTCAATCTAGCTTCTGGATTGATGTAATGAAAGATGAGATGACTTCCATGTCACAGAATAAAGTGTGGAGCTTGGTAGATTTTCCAGATGGTTGTAGACCCATTGGGTGAAAATGGGTGTTCAAGACCAAGCACGATGCCAAGGGACATGTAGAGAGATATAAAGCAAGATTAGTGGTCAAGGGTTACAGTCAACGAGAAGGTATTGGTTTCAAGGAAACCTTATCTCCCGAGTCCACTAAAGACTCTCTAAGCATTATTATGACTATAGTGGCTCATTTTGATTTGGAGTGGCATCAAATGGATGTGAGGACAACTTTCTTGAATGGAGACCTAGTTGAGGATGTAGACATGTCTCAACCTACTGGTTTTGAGGAAGTTGGTAAGGAACACATGGTTTGTAAACTCCTAAAATCCATTTATGGTTTTAAGGAGAACATCGTCGATCAAGGCATATATATGATGGCCAATGGGAGCAAATACATATTCTTGGTTTTATATGTTGATGATATTTTGCTCGCAGCCAATGATATTGACCTATTGGTTGAGACAAAGCGGTTATTGTTTAGCTATTTTGATATGAAGAATCTTGGGGAAGCATCTTATGTCTTGGGCATACAGATACTTCGCGATAGACCTTGTGGCAAAGATTGTCTCAATAGACATATGTTGAACGCATTTTGAAAAGGTTCAATATGCAATCATGTTCTTATGGTAAGGCACCAATTGTAAAGGGTGACATATTTTCCAAAAGCCAATGTCCTCATAATAATATTAAGAGAGATCATATGAAAGCAGTCCCTTATTCTTTAGTTGTGGGCAGCCTAATGTATGTTGAAGTATGTGCACACCCTGATATTGCTTTTGTTGTTAGCGTGTTAGGTAGGTACTGAAAGTGATCCTAAATAAATCCACCTGAAACTCCGGCTAAGAAATCTCGAGGTATCTGTGGCACCATGGATAACATATGACATATCACAGAACGAAACTCTGCCGATTGGTTTTAGTGATTCCGATTATGCAAGTTGCGTGGATGATAAAAAGTCCACTTCTGGTTATATCTTTATGATGACTGAAGGAGTTGTTTCGTGGAAAAGTGTCAAGAAGACACTTATAACTTCTTTTACTATAGAGGCAGAGTACGTGGCGTATTATGAAGCTACTTGTCATACAATATGGTTGCAGAACTTCATTTCAGATTTGGAGGTTGTTCACACAATTTCTAGACCGTTGAAATTGTTATGTGATAATTTCGTAGCTGTATCTTTCTCTAAGAACACTAGGAGTACTTCTTGCTCAAAGCACATTGATATGAAGTTCTTTTTGTTAAAGAGAAATTTGTAGAGTTGCTCATTTCAGTTGAGCACACACCTACGACTAGTATGTTGGCAAACCCACTAACCAAATGCGTACCTATTTGTGTGTTTCAAGAACACGTCACCCGCATGGAATTGTTAGGATCTTAGACTCTTTGTTTTAGTGGGAGTTTTGCCTTTTAATGTATTTTGTAAGGAAAGATCATGTTTTTTCATTATTACAAGCACATTTTGGCGTTTGTCATTATCTTATGATTTTGTGTCATTTTGACCAGATGAATGACAAAATGATGTTTTTTTTTTCTATTAAGTCAATACTCTTGTCATTGTAATACTTCTAGATTAATAGTGCTTGATTATGTACGATTTATGCATCCTCTTGGTGTGTTAATTGTATATGATTGGTTATGGCTATGTTAGTCTCTTGTGGAAGCATTTGAGTTATGATTTTGATTAGTAGAGCCTGATTATGTACAATTTATAGATCCTCTCGGTATGTTAATTGTATATGATTGGTTATGACAATGTAAATCTATTGAGAAAATGTTTGAGTTATGATTATGTCGTTTAAGTGGGAGAATGTTAGATTAATATATTAATTATGGACTACGCATAATCATATTACAATTTTAATTGTGTAATTATGCATGTTAATTATGGGTAATTTATGGGATGGTTTAATATTAACTAACTATGGGCTTATAGTTCTATTTTTTCCTTTGCTTTGGTAAGCCTATTGGACCAAAGTCTAATTTTTCCCTTGTGCTCTATATGTAAATACAACCTTAGAATTTCATAAGGGTTTGACAAAACACACTTTGGGGAGAAGGAAATAACCATCTTCAATCATAACTTTTCTTTGATCTCATTCCTTGTAGATTTGGGAGACAAATGGTGCCTAATAATTCCAGATGAATGTCATGTATGTTTTTTACACACTACAAATTAATATGCTTCTTTGTCCAATAAAGTTATTATTTTATAATGCATTTATTGAGTCTTTTAATTATTGATCAATTGTTTTGGGCTCAATAAATACTTTTGATTTTACAAAATAATCTAGCATTGGACCCATATTTTCCTAATATAATAGTTGCACCAGCAGGAAGAAGATACAAAGCTTGAACTTATACACAAAGATTAAGAGTTAGCTAGGCAACGTTCCTCTCTCCAGTTCCCACTTGAAAGCAATCCATACATTATTAAATTTCCACTTGGAAACATTAATGCCAAGGTCATCACTAACTAATAAAATTTGCTTCCTTCTGCAGATTTTCTTTCGTCATAACGACAATTAACAAAGAGACAGATGTCCCATCAAACCTGTTTCCGAATCTACTCATGTCCAGGATGGGCTATCAATTTCCCGGGATTGACCAAATCATAAGAAGATCTGGGTTTTGGTTTTAAATCCAGAGCGAAATACAAAATAATGGGAGGTTGGTGGTTTTTAAGCATTTTATATATCTCTGGCCCGAACATTAGGTGGTGGATAAGGCATTTTAATGCTTGTGTATATTTAAATTAAAGGATATCAGCAGCTCTTGTATACTATCACATCAGGTGTCCATTTGATCCCCTCAATTTTGAGATATCTAAGTGTTTAAGGATCTATCCGATGTCCCCCCATAACATGATTTTATATTTTAGAAATATCAATAGAGGAAGTTTTCTTTGGAAAATGTGAGGTGCGAAAAAGTGAGGCATTTTAATTGCTTATGTATATTTTTCAACGTTTAACTAATAGTGGTTGAAATTGGCATACTTAAATTTATTAGAAGAAAATAAGATGATAAAGTATAACAAACCGCTACATATATTCACAACTCATTTTTTTTTTTGACATCTATTCACTTTGCATATGACATTTTAGTATTATGTTCTTTCAAAGATTAGAGTCTGAAACCTCTCATTCTCCATCCCACCTCTTTATCACTTGAGTAAGCCCTCAAGGGCTAAAACATATCTATTTAATAAAAAAGAATTTGATGGCATAAATAATTCGTCCGTTTCCTAGGATTGCACCAAACAAATATTCACGTAGGGATTTGTTATGCCCCAGAATGGAATGGAATAATAGAGGAGAATATATTATTACATAGTATTAAAGCTAACTCTCTATCTTGATATAGGAATTCATATTTTGACCTTACAATATTATAGATTATAATGAAGATATTATATCTATATATAGAGCAATTGTGATATCTTTCATTGAGAAATTAGAAAGTTTCTAATATTATAAATATTTAAGTTTCTTTTAATCATGTAAACCTCTTTGAAAGTCATAAGGATCTAGTAAACTATAAAAGACCAATATCTACTTTATTAGGATAAGTTTAATAGTTACTTTTTATAGAGGGAATAATTGACATGAATAATCTCAACTTTCACCTATTTTCTTTAAATAGTCTCACCTTGCGATAATCTGGGAATAAACCCAATTTTGATGGGTGCCTTCTTATTTTGGTCATGCCGATCCCTCGACTTGCTTAGCAGGTTAACATATCATACGTGGCATGACTGTTATATCACGTGCATATCACATGACACCCCCTCTCTCCTCCTGTCTCCTCCTCCACCTCCACCTCTACCTCCACCTCCACCTCCACCATCAACCACCACCTTCAACCCACCATTGCTGATAATGCTTGTTAGCGTGGACTTTGATTCTTGCTGCTATAGATCTAAGGCTTCAGCCTCCCTGGAATTTGATCATCATCATCATGCCATTAGCCTTTTTCAGACTTCTCAAGACTCTCTTTATCTCCTCTACTGGAACAACATCTCTGCCGTCCTTAAAATTTGATCTCATCTCCACTCCCAATCCTAATTCTTTCACTATCTCAAATGATTCAAATGTTATTGGCAGCCGGTGTAAGGACCACAAGAAACCGTGGCCATTGCGCTTGAGCCCAAGTGCGATCTCTCTCACATGCGGAACATCGAAGGCTCAAGAACTATCGCGACCCCATACCCAATCTGGCCCGGAGGCCGAACTGAATCCGGGGACGCGGACCAGTTTTACTATATATACATTTTTGAATACTGTAGAAATAAATATTGCATAATCATTTTGGTTAAAGAGGGTCCACCATTTTGTCAATTAACACTTTTATTCAATATGGCATGTATTCCCTTTCAACATTATCATTTACAAAACATTATCAGAGTTCATCTCCACAAACAAATCAAATATGTTATTCCCATGAAAACTTATACATTTTTTGTTTCATTACAAAAATGATCAAATAATGTCATGGGATGAAATGTATGCATGAGACGGAGTGTTTACTAATACTTCGCATGATTCGACGATGACTCTGAACTCTGTGGTCTTTGCACTTGTCCTTAGTCACTCGATACCTGCACGATGATAAAAACAACGCGCTAAACATTTTCATGCTTAGTGGTTCTAAGCAATTCTCTCTCCATTTCAATTAAACACAAATATGTAGCTTTTCTGAAACAATGTTTTGGCACAATTTCAATAGTCCATGCAATATACATTATATATATGTGCTTATTTCACATACTTTCATTTGAAAATCATTTGATCACTTCAAAGTATACAATTTCATATGTAATATTTCATTCGAAACTCAAACCATGCATTTCATACATTTACTTATAATTTTGTCCTTAAATGAATTTAACCATTTCTTTCGTGCCTAGGATAACGGAATCATCGGCGACGGTCCTGGCCGGGTCAGATTCGGTAAATTTTTTTTTTTCTATAACACAAGACGATTCCACTGGCCATTGACATTATTTAAAAATCATTGTGTGTACACTAATGATATTGTCCCGGCTTGGCTACTTGATCAAGATAGGTAATTATATTTCATTTCGTCATAGTACTGCTAGTTTGACCCTTATTGGTATAACAATCTATCCTTAACTCGAATATGACAGATAACATTCTATTAAGGGTTTTAAAACTCAGTCTTAGTAATTTACAATTTTGTATATACATTTATACCCAAATAATACCTTTTGATACTCATGAAATTTTTATGGCAATGCATTTGAAATCAATTTTCCCAAATCGCTTAAAACAAATTACATATGCAATTTTCTTAAAAATCATTTCAACCAACGATCACAAAACTTGAAATGCTAAGCAGAAGCATGGGAACAAACCCAAAAGGTTGTCGCTCCGATTCCTATCCCTCGAATCCCGTTTCGGGTCGCTCTCATTACCACTCTTAATCCATCACAATTAGAGAACAATATTAATTGGTTTATTTAGGTTTCTAGTTAGGTTGTTTTCACCCAACTTCCTTCAAGTAAAATTTAAGGGAGCAATGAGCCACATTTACTCCAACCGCTTCAAGTCCATTGTTCCCCTACAAATCTATTTTATTCAGAAATTTGAATCATCCAATTCGGAGCACTGAAACTCAAGATATGTTCAAAACAACCGGGACTACTCTATTTTCAAAACAGAACCAGAATTTGCCCGAAAATAGAGCTTCACTTTGACGAATTTCTGGGTCCAATGAGGTTCAAATTTGAATACACTTATTTCAAGGAGATTTGTTATCTTAGAAGTCTAGTTTATCCAGAAATTTGAATCACTCAATTTGGAAGAGTGAAACTCAACTTATGGCCTAAATACCAAAACTCTTCCAAAACACCCAAACTGTACCAAACTAAACCAGAATTTGTCCGAAATCAGAGCCTCTTTTTGACGAATTTCTGGGTCCAATGGGGTCTAAATTTGAATACACTTATTTTAAAGATATTTGTTATCTTAGAAGTCTAGTTTACCCAGAAATTTGGATGAGTGAAACTCAACTTATTACCCTTATTCCATTTTAAAAGAATCTTCTCTATTTACGACTGGGTCCTCTTTTTGACATTTTACCAATTTAACCTTAATTCTTTTATAATTTCCGGGTTTTATAATTTTTTTCTTTAACAATATAAATTCTGGAAAAATACAATTTAACTTATTTTATACCCTAAACATGTTATAAAACTGCTAGGGTATAAAAGAATTTCGTCCTCAAAATTTCTTCATCAACACAGTGATATCAAGTACGCATGGTTTCTTCACTTTCCCATCGTGACTTCCTCCACTTCTGTGGGTTTCTCCAATAATTACTTTGACCAATGGGATTCACTTGTTCCCCAGCTCTTTCACTTCTCGAGCTAAGATCTCACAGCTCTTCTTCGTATGTTGGGTCTCGGGTCTAAGCTCAATAACTTCCGGGGAGACGACATGTGATTTGGTTCGAATTTATACCTCCTTAACATTGAAACATGGAAAACATTATGGATCTTTTCCAACTCTGGAGGTAAGGCTAGTCTATATGCCATTGGACCCACTTTCTCGATCACTTCATACGACCCAATGAACCTAGGGCTCAACTTGCCATTTTTCCCGAATCTCATGACTTTCTTCCAAGGAGAAACTTTTAAGAACACTTTCTCACCGATCTCATATTTAATGTCTTTTCTCTTCAAGTCAACGTAAGACTTTTGTCTATCCGCATCTACCTTTAATCTTTCTCTGATCATTTTCACTTTTTCCTCAGTCTCTTGAATCAAATCGAGGCTGATTACTTTCTTCTCACTTAAATTTGTCTAACACAATGGTGTTCTACATTTCCTTCCTAGAGAGCCTCGTAAAGTGCCATTCTAATACTCGACTGGAAGTTATTATTATACATAAATTAAACTAAAGGAATATGTCTATCCCAACTACCCTCATAGTCGATCACACAACTTCTCAGTATATCTTCTAAAACTTGAATCACTATCTCTGATTGTCCATCTGTCTGCGGGTGGAAAGCTATGCTGAAATTCAATTGAGTGCCTAAAGCCTCTTGCAACTTTCCCCAAAATCTCGAGGTAAACCCCTGACTTATCCGAAATGATAGACACCGAATCCCATGTGTAACCAAAATATTTCCTTTATGTAAAGCCTCGCCAACTTATCAAGTGAATAGTCGCCTTAATGGTAGGAAGTGAGTCACTTCGCCAATCGCCTACCACGACTCAAACTAAATATGCTTTTCTTCTCTATCAATGGAATCTACACTCACAAAACTAATTAGATTTGGTCCCATTTCCACTCGGGTATTCTAATAGGCTGCAACAATCCTGAAGGAACTTGATGTTCCGCTTTCACTTTCTGACACACCATACATTTGGTCACAAATTATGAAACATCTTTCTTCATTCTGGACCACCAGTATGAAGTCTATAAATCTTGATACATTTTCGTGCTACCAAGATGCATAGCAAAGGATCCACTGTGTGCCTCTTCAAGAATGGATTTCTTCAACTCATCATCATTGGGGTACATAAACTCGGTCTCTATAATACAAGAATCCATCATCATTCATTGAAAACTCAGTTTCTTTCCCTATCTATTCTGACTTACAATTGGAGAAATTTTCTCATCACTCTTTTGTACCTCTAGCATTCGATTTAACAAATTCGATTTTTCTATCAATTCCGCTACTATAATACAATTGTTTGATAATGACAAATGAGCATTTAATGCTCGTAGTGTTTGTACTGACTTTCTACTCAAAGCGTCTGCCACAACATTAGCTTTCTCGAGATGATAGTCGATCACACAATCATAATCCTTGATCAATTCCATCCATCTACGTTGTCTCAAGTTAAGCTCTTGTTGCGAGGAAAAATACTTAAGACTTTTGTGATCGGTGTAGATGAAACACTTTTCTCTGTAAAGATAGTGTCTCCATATTTTCAATGCAAACACAATGGCAACCAATTACAAATCATGGAGGGCATACCTTTTCTTTTAGCGCTTCTAAATCATTTTGAAACATAAGCTACAAATTTCACCTTGCATAAGGACACATCCGAGTCCATTTAACAAAGCATCACTAAAGATTACATATTCTTTACCATAGGTCGGCTGAATAGGAACGGAGCCTCGGTCAAGAATGCTTTCAACTTTTCAAAACTAGCTTGACATTTTTTACACCACTCAAATCTCATATTCTTTGGGAGTAATCTCATCATCGGGGCCACAGTCATCGAAAACCCTTTAATGAACCTTCTATAGTAACCTGCTAAGCCTAGGAAATTATGCACTTTCGTGACATTTCTCGGTGGTTTCCATTCAAGAATCACTTCTATCTTACTTAGATCCACCCTAATTCCTTCTTCTGATACAATGTGTCTAAGAAAGGACACTTCCCTCAACCAAAATTCACACTTACTCATTTTTGCATACAACTGTTCCTTTCTCAAGGTATCCTTTGAATACACGAGGATGTCGTCTATAAACACCATGACAAACCGATCTACATACGGTCGGAAAACACAATTCATTAAGTCCATGAAAGCCACTGGTGCATTTGTCAACCCAGAAGGCATTACAAGGAACTCATAATGTCCATACCGCATTCTAAACGCCGTCTTATGCACATCCGCATCCTTAATACTTAATTGATATACCCAGATCATAGGTCGATCTTTGAAAAGACACTTGCACCTTTCAATTGGTTGAACAAGTCATCAATTCTAGGTAACAGGTACTTGTTCTTCACTATCATCTTGTTCAGTTGCCTATAAGTAACACACAATAGAAGTGTACCATCTTTCTTCTTAACAAAGAGCATTGGAGCTCCCCATGGTGATACACTCGGACGAATAAATCCCTTCTCTAATAATTCTTGCAATTGGAGCTTCAACTCTTTTAACTCCACTGGAGCCATTCTATACGGTGTAATGGATGCTGGAGTGGCACTTGGAACAACATTGATTGCGAACTCAATCTCTTTAAGTGGAGGAAATCTTGGCAACTCCTCCGGAAACACGTCCGGATAATCACAAACTGTAGGGATGTTTGATAAACTAGGCTCTTCCTTTTTCGTATCAATCACATATACTAAGTAGGATTCACACCCTTTCCGAACCATCATTTTAGCAGTGGCGGCGGATATCACATTAGAGAGGTGGTTCGACCTCTCGTCAATAAAAGTCACTTCCTCGCCACTCGGTGTCCTTAAGGTCACTCTTTTCATTCTACAATCAACTACCACTTGGTGTTGGGACAACCAATCCATCCCTAATATCACATCAAACTCTCTGAATGATAACTTGATTAAGTCTCTTGGAAATCCCTACTCTTGTATTCTAATGGGACAATCTTTGTAGACTCTATTCACAATGACATTATGCCCTAACGGATTTGTCACCAAGATATCATACTCGGTTTCATTCTTCGGTATGCTACCCAAACTTGGAATGGAAGTACAAACATAGGAATGGGTTGATCCTGGATCTATCAATGCATGTACAATAGTCTCAAAGATATGGAAATTACCAACTATCACATCTGGGGCATCTTTATCTTCAATTGCCTTCATTGCATATGCCTTGGTTGAAGCACGGGCATCCTGTTTGCCTATGGTCTATGTCACTTGTCTCGGCGCACTAGGTGATGCAATACTCTCATTGTCCTTATTGCTATTTTGTACTGCTGAAACTGTACCCCTAGTCCGGGGTGCTGTGAAAGAACAAGCTCTAGGAAAATATTTCACTTTGTGCTCATTGGATCCACAAACAAAACAAGCACCTGTCAATCTCTAACACTCTCCTTTATGTTTCCTCCCACAATGTGTGCAATAAGGAGCTGGTCCTCTCGATGAACCTCTTGGTTCACTAGAAAATGATGGTGCCATTAGAGTAGCCTCGTACCTAAGAGTCCGAAATGTGGGTCCTCGAGTTGTAGGTCGATTAGAATTGTGGTCCTCTAAATTTCTTATTCCGTGTGATAAGAACTCTTGACTGACCGAGCTCTTCTTTACTCCCGTTTTCTTTTATTTTCTATCATACTCTTCTTTCTTTACCCTTTCAACATTCAACGCACATGTCACAATCTTAGAGAAGTCATCGTGGCCGAATCTTGTGACATAGGCTTGAATATAGTCATTGAGGCCATCCTCAAACTTATGGCACTTCTCCTCCTCAGTAACTAGCATCTCTGGAGCATACTTGCTCAACCGGTGAATTCCCTCTGATACTTTGTCACACTCATCTGCCTTTGCTTCAAATTATGGAACTCTCTTCTCATATTGCTAAGTGATTAGTACCCAAAAAGTGCTATTTTGAGCCCTATTCAAGATAGGTTTTGAGTGCTTTTTGCGCACTAATCATATCAATTGAGCCACTGACGGAGTAGGTCCACTTAGTACCACCGATGCCATTTCTCGAGTTTGTTTTTGTAATTTTATGTGCCTGCGTACCTCACCTATTTAGTTCAAATTCGATGTTAAGATACGTGTCGAATACCGAAGATTCACAATGTCATCAACCATAAAAATGAAGGAATATGAAGTGGATTTGAAGGAAAGGAGGACGCAAAGGGGGATGGAAGAAGAAAGCTCGACGCCAGGCAAAGCAGAATTTTCTATGATTGCGAAAAATTCCGCTAGATCACGAAAATTCCTCGCTAGGATTGCGAAATTTCGCAATCATAAATGTACCTCGCTTAATCCCATGGGGTTCGAGAATCACGCAGCCAGATTTAAATTTACCGTGCCTAGTTTAAAATTTCCACTCGCTTATCTCAATAATAAATTCCTCGCAGCGAAATTTCATATAGCTAGCTAAATTCACCGTTGATAGCTTAAATTTGATTTCTCTATCTTCAGAATTTCGCTAGGCTAGCGAAATTTCGCTAGGCTAGCGAAATTCCCTTGCATACCGAAATCTCAGATCCTGTGTTTTTGGTATTTTTGGTTCTAAACGACCACGCTTGAAGATGTATACCATTTTCGAATTCTTATGTAATTTCATATTTTAGGCATTTTAGTATTTTCAACACTCGGGGTTTGACTATATAAGCCCTCAAACTTTGTAGCCCTAAGCAACTTTTCATTTTAATACAGTTTCTTTTTCCCGCAAATTTTCATTTTAGGTTCTATTTGCTCTCTTTCTCTCTCCTCTTTCTTTCATTTTCTACGCAAACACCCTCAGGATGACAACTGAGGATGTCGCACAGCTCTACAGCCTTGGAAGCAGGAGGGTTGCTAGCTTGGTTTTGGGGTTGCTGCAGGTTGTCCTCATGCTTTGAATGTTACAGGTACAACATTTATGGTTCCCAACTTTCCAAATTATGGTTTAATGCCATTTAATGTCTTTCCTTTGGTCAATACTTGTCATGCTTTCTTGTGTGGTTCAAGTGCATTTTAATGTTATGCACGACATCCTTTAGATGTCACTTATTTGAGCCAACAAATGAGGTTAAAGGCTAGGGTTTCAAACTGAATGGGACTTTAAATGCTTAGTACTTCTGGGTTGACTCAAATAGAGTGGGTTTTAGGTTAGGTTTTATACTAAACAAAGATCCTTGTCTTTGACTATATGTCATTTAAGGTCTCTAATGCGATATAACCCGAGGACACTTTAATAAATTTCCATGTTATCAAGCTTAGTGACCAAGCCCTCAAAGCTACCATTTCACACTTCACTTTAAACCCATGCTTCGCCAATGCTGAACATACAACCCCCACCGTTTTTAACAAAAATCCGAAAAATCCAAACAAAAGCCTCACTATTTTCAAACACCGACGCTAATCATTCAAAAAGGATGAAAACCCATCCCGTGTTCGACCCTAGACCGCTTATGATCATGAAGAGTTTGACCACGTGCAGTAGGAGGAACTTAGGAATATAAATTTTGTTGATTCCGCATCACCCTACCGCGGGCACCGAATCAAATGGCAATCGCTAAGTCGTGGGATGGTACCAAACTACGCATGATGAGTTGATGTGTACTTGTAATCCACATTACGTTGTCGGGTGACCTTTCGGGCCATTTTGAATCAAGTGTGCGTAAAACTACAAGTTTTCTTCACGGCGCTATCGTGACCGTTTTTGTTTCTGGGTGCCGCTTTGTTTTAACTAACACTAACTCGCAAGTTTGTTTGTGTTCTTTGGTTGCGGTCTAATTTGCGGTAAATGTGTTTATGCAAAGACTGATGAGGGATATCGTAGATTGCAAAGAATCGCGCATACACCGCTTGAACAAAGTTGTGAAGTCGTACACAAGTGATCAAATGGATCCCCAATTGAACAAGAAAGTCAACAAATGCCTCCTATGAATCAAACGACATACGTGATCGACGAGGAATCACATACACCCTCCTGTAGTTACCGCGCCCCTCCCGCATCATACCTCCGAGGATGTAGCAGTGAGACCCTACCTAGTGCCCCTACTTCCCACATTTCATGGTATGGAGAATGAGAATCCATATTCACACATAAGGGATTTTGAGGAGGTATGCACAACTTTTAAGGAGGGTATAACCGACATGGATTTGCCTGCCGAAAGCATTTCCACCGACATCAGCGACAAAGCCAAAATATGGCTCACTCCACCGAGGCCGAGAACGATTAGAAGTCAGCATCTTCAAGCCGACTTTTGAAGAAATTCTTCGCCACAAAGACCAACAAATAAGACATCTACACTTACTCCGGCCTATGACAATGAGAAATTCTACCAATGTCGAGAGATTCATGAGACCATCGCTGTCATTCACATCATGGTTTCCCCGACACTGGATGTTAGTGAATCATTTCTATAATGGTATGTCCCCCGCCATGAAACACCGCTAGAAACCATGTGTGGAGGTGATTTTGAGTAAAATCCAGATGAAGCTATGTATTTCGAAAGCTATGTGGCTGAAACTTCCAAGGGTCGGGATGAGCCAAACCCGAGAGAAAGCGGAGAAAATGAGGCCCCCACTCCCACCAAAGGGAGGGATTTACACTTTCGGAGGACATGGAAATGAAAGCAAAAATTTCGACCTTAGCTAGGAAGGTGGAGGAGTTAGAAGGAAAGAGGCTCCATGAAGTGCATGCAGTGACTGAAAACACTGCACAGGCCAACCCATTCATCAATTTTCAACCCATTGTTAATCCTGGAGAACATCATCCGACTGCCTCTTCAGTGAAGGATTTGATGTCAGAATATGCAAATGCTGTAGGTCAATACAAGCCACAACCCAATGCCCCATATGGTAATACCTACACTCCACTCTGAAAAATCACCCTAATCTCTCCTAAAACCCAATCCTCCCGCCATGTGTTCCCTCGGTGCCAAACAACATTGTGTTCCTCATCTCAACCACATCCACCATCATCCACTTCTCCTGTTGAACAAGCCATCTTGAATTTGAGCAAGGTGGTGGGAAATTTTGTGGAGGAGCAAAAAGGGATCAATGTACAATTGGCACAAATGATTGACACTGTAGAAAGTACATTGAATAAAATAATAGATGGGATCGAGAGCAATCTTAATCAGAAAATAGACAACCCGCAAAGATTCAATCACAAAGATCAACAATATTCCTGGAGTAGACAGAGAGAGGAAGGTTCCTTCCAAACATTGCCAAATCCAAAAGGGGTCCATGAGATAGCTCCATCCAAAGAATTCAGTGGATGGATGAAGTGAAATCCATAATCACCGGTGGCGGAAGAGAAAATAAGAACCAGAGCCCATGGCCGTCAAGAAAATGCAAGGAAAAAGGAAGTCAACTCGAGAGTGTGATCGCTGAAGACCACTAAAGCACTCCGCATGCCACCTCCATTTCCCCGTGCACCGAGAAGCAAGAAGAAGGCATCCCAAAGAAGCATTCTAGAAGTCCTGGGCGTGTGAAGGTCAACATGTACCCTTTGACATCATCAACAAGTCCCCGCTATGCAAAGTTTTTTGAAATATCTATGTACAATCAAATAGGGATTGGGCATTGAGAAGAAAGCCTTCCTGACCGAACAAGTCAGTGCCATAATCCAAAGCAAGAACCCAGTCAAATACAAGAACTAGATCCCCACAATTTCGCCAACATCGAGTGGACTCAGAGCAGATAAGTGCATTGCTCGATTCAAATGCAAACCTCGTCGCCATATCAAGGTATGCAAGAATAGAGAGCCAAAACCTACCAACATCACTTTGTCATCGGGTCGATAGATCAGTTGAAAATTCCTAAGGAATAGTTGAGGATGTGTCAAGTCAAGGTAGACAAATTCTACTTCACCCAAGAGACTTCAGAAGGCTCGACACCGAGCCACTGTGCTCGGGCCCAATCATGCGCCGACACTGAAGACCATTTCTCGCCACTCAATGCAATCATCAATTCGTCGAAATGGAGTCATGCAACTCACATTTGGCAACATGACATCGAGTCGAATATTTTGCTCGAATAGCACGAGTTGCGGAAAATGAAAATCAAGGACTGATGAAGTGTGCCTGGCCTGACCAAAATGCAGGAAGCCAAATGTCCTTAAATTGCAAGAATTGGTTAACCAGGGTGAAGCAGTTGTTTGGGAGTTTCCATCAGTCGTCACTGCAGAGCAATTGCTCAGTTCAAAATCAACTAGTGAGAAGAAAATCGACAAAGAGAAATCAAGCATCAAGGTCAGCAAAGATGCATCACTCGTAGGGGCTAAGGAGCTCCTCCTCTTGACCCCATGACCGGTTGGGGTCTGAGTCGATTTGGTGTCAAATGAAACCAAATTGCAATGCTTTTGCTGTTTAAAGTTAGTGAATTTTAGTAACTTTCTATTTTAGTAACTTTCTTTTAAGTAATTTTATTGTAATATTATTTAATAGTAGATTTTTGTATTATATTTTAATATAATAATTTTTAGCTATGATTATGCAAGGTGCATGCAAGAAGAAAAGTCAGGACGTTAGAGCAAGCAGAATTTTAGCTATGATTGCTTAATACTGCCAGATTGTGAAAAAATTTCGCAATCATAGAGAAAATTTTCCGTTAATCCTATCGAATTGAGAATTTCGCTGTGCTGCATTTAAATTTCGCTAGCTAGCGAAATTTACTCGTGCTCAGCTTAAAATCCCACTCTCTATCTCACACAATCAGCTAGCTAGCTAAATTACTCGTTGATGTTCAAATCTCTTGATTTCGCTATCTCGTAGAATTTCACAGTTAGCTAATTCTCGCTAGGGCCAGCAAAATTGCTATGCTAGCGAAATTCCCGCATAGTGAAATCTCAGCTCTCGTGTTTTCGTATTTTGGTTCTAAACGACCACGCTTTGGATGTATTACCATTTTCGATTCTTATGTAATTTCATATTTTAGCATTTTAGTATTTTCACACTTGTCATCATATAAGCCCTCAAACTTTGTACTCTAAGCAACTTTTCATTTAATACAGTTTTTCCCGCAGTTTTCATTTTAGGGTTCTATTTGCTCTCTTCTCTCTCCTTTCTTTTCATTTTCTCGGCTGCCAAACACCCCCCTTGAGGATGACAACTTCAAGTGATGCTCTAGCTAAGCTTCTCATAGCTTTGAATGTGAGGGTTGCTAGCTTGGTTTTGGGGTTGCTGCAGGTGGTCCTCATGCTTTGAATGTTACAGGTACTGCATTTATGGTTCCCAACTTTCCAATCTAGGGTTTAATGCCATTTAATGTCTTTCCTTTGGTCAATACTTGTCATGCTTTAGGGTTCAGTGTATTCTTAATGTTAGATGCACTGACATCCTTTAGATGTCACTTACGAGCCACTGAAATGAGGTTAAAGGCTAGGGTTTCAAACTGAATGGGACTTTAAATGCTTAGTACTTGGGTTGACTCAAATAGGAGTGGTTTTAGGGTTAGGTTTTATAGCTAAACAAATATCCGGTTTTGGCTTTGACTATATGTCATTTGCCCTAATGCGAGGATATAACCCGATGACACTTTAATAGCCCCATGTTATCAAGCTAGTAACCCAAGTCTTCAAAGTTACCATTTCACACTTCACTTTAAACCTTTACAGTTAGTCAGTGAACATACAACCCCCACTGTTTTTAACAAAAAAAATCCGAAAATCCAAACAAAGCCTCACCATTTTCAAACACCGATGTTAATCATTCGTGGATGAAAACCCATCCCTTGTTCGACCCTAGACCGCTTATATCACAAGAGCTCGACTACGACAATAGGAGGAACTTAGGAATATAAATTTTGTTGATTCCGCATCACCCTACCGTGGCACGAATCACTAAGGTAAATACAACCCACGTATTGCTTCTTGAATTCTGCTATGAAAAACTCCCATGTAATACTCTTCCCAAAGTGTCCTAGTCGCGACACCCACCTCAACGTAAGCCGTCATCCCGGCGCAAAGGACGCACACTAATGCCCTTCCTTGGTGTGCAATGCATTTGTCAAGATTCTCTCACTCTTTCTGAGCCAATTCTCCGCTATGGAAGGCTCATCATCTTCTTCTAAGAAAATGTATGGGCCTAAGATTCTGTCGTTTTCCTCAATGGTCGATTGCTTAGGAGCAACAATACCGGTTGCGCTTACTTCTTTGCAAAGGTTTGAGCTATTTGGTCAAGGATATCGATATGACTTCGGCCGCTGACTCGCACATGTATCGATGGAGCATGGGACGCTTGCCCACCATCCACACTAACAGGGCTATTTAGGCGACTTCCCGAGTAACCTCTGACCCTATGGTGGCCTGAACTATCCATGCTTAACCTATTAAGACCGACAAGATTCGCATTAGAGTCACGTCATCCTTTATATGAAAATGCAATGCATGTCACAAAAAATTTCAAAAATCATTTTATAGAATTGCATAAACCTAGGCTTTGATACCACCAAATATGTTGCGCCACCGTACCCGACCCGGCCAGGAGGCCGAACCGGATCAAGGGATGCGAATCAGTTTTACTATATATACATTTTCGAATACTGTAGAAATAAATGTCGCATAATCATTTTGGTTAAAGAGGGCCGACCGTTTTGTCAATTAACACTTTCATTCAATATGGCATGTATGCCCTTTCAACATTATCATTTACAAAACATTATTAGAGTTCATCTCCACAAATAAATCAAATATGTTATTCCCATGAAAACTTATACATTTTTGGTTTCATTACAAAAAGGATCAAATAATGTCATGGGATGAAATGTATGCATGAGACGGAGCGTTTACTTATACTTTGCATGATTCGACGATGACTCTGAACTTTATGGTCTTTGCTCTTGTCCCTAGTCACTCGATACCTGCACGATGATAAAAAACAACATGCTAAGCATTTTCATGCTTAGTGGTTCTATGCAATTCTCTCTTCATTTCAATTAAACACAAATATGCAGCTTTTCTGAAACAATGTTTAGGCACAATTTCAATAGTCCATGCAATATATATATATATATATATGCTTATCTCATATACTTTCTCATTTGCAAATCATTTGATCACTCTCCAAAGCAATTTCATATGCAATATTTCATTCAAAACTCAAATCATGCATTTCACACATTTACTTATAATTTTTCCCTTAAACGAATTTAACCATTTCTTTTCGGTGCCTAGGATAACGGAATCACCTAAGACGTTCCATTGGCCACACCGAGAAAAAAAACATTTTAACACAATACTGGCCTACTGGTTGAATGACTTGTTATTTAAAAATCATTGTGTGTATACTACCAATATTGTTCCGCTAGGCTACGGATCGGTATGCCACTATATTTTATTTCATTCACAGTATTGCTAGTTTGACCCTTATTGGTATAACAATCTATCCTTAACTCGAATATGACAGATAACATTCTATTAAGGGCTTTAAAACTTAGTCATAGTAATTTACAGTATTGTATATACATTTATACCTAAATAATACATTTTGATGCTCATGCAATTTTTATTGCAATGCATTTGAAATCAATTTTCCCAAATCGCTTAAAACAAATTACATATGCAGTTTTCTTGAAAATCATTTCAACCAACGATCACAAAACATGAAATAAGAAGAGTGGTTTTACAATATTGTATATACATTTATACCCAAATAATACATTTTGATTCTCATGCAATTTTTATGGCATTGCATTTGAAATCAATTTTCTTAAATCTCTTAAAACAAATTACATATGCAGTTTTCTTGAAAATCATTTCAACCAATGATCATAAAACATGAAATAAGAAGAGAGGTATGGAGAACAAACCCAAAAAGGTTGTTGCTCCTCGATTCCTATCCTCGGAATCCTGTTATCGATCAAAGTTTCTGCCACCAACCCCTAATCCATCAAAGCAATTAGAGAACAATATTAGTTGGCTTATTTAGGCTTCTAGTTTGGGTTGTTTTCTACCCAACTTCCTTCAAGTAAAATTTTCTAGGAACAAATGAGCCACATTTTACCTAACTTCCTTCAAGTCCATTATTCCCCTATAAATATATTTTATTCAAAAATTGGAATAATCCAATTCGAAGAACTGAAACTCAATATATGTTCAAAACAACCGGGACTACTCTATTTTCAAAACAAAACAAGAATTTTCTTGAAAATAGAGCTTCACTTTGACAAATTTCTGGGTTCAATGGGGTGTTGGATACATAAAAGTGCGACAATTATATAGGGCTTTAAACCCCTCAACTCATGGTTAGCTTTCATTTTGTGTAAGAATACCAGAAATATACCTTTTCTACCGTTTTATGCGTGTGTAGGTTCCAATGTCCCGTGCATGCTTTGTAGCGGTTGGTTCCAGAGGACACCATAGATCATCTTCTTTACCAATTGGCGTATGTCGCCGGAGGCCCCAGGCAGTTCTAAAGTGAAGTGGGGCAGCTGTGGAGATAGTGGTATCGATGTCATTTGATCAAGTACCCTGACCTACATGCAAGCAGGGAGTGCGGGTACTGCACCTAAAGGCTATTGAGTGCCAAGGATCTTCTTTTTGGTACCGGTACCACTTACCGGCACCGTACCAACATGCGATCTTTTGGCCGGATTTGAGAGAAATTCTGATCTCGTGTAAGTGGCATGCCTCTCGCTTCTTCTCGATCCCCACTTCTCGACATCACTAATGAGGATTGTATTTAAGCCCACTTTAGGGCATGATGGAAGGAGTCTTGGATTCTAGGTTTCGTTTCAACCTTGGAGTGTTTTTCATATTTTTCTAGGCTTTCCTAGAGTAGAGAAGGTTTCTTATGATTATGAGTTTTAAGCATTCAGGAATCTTCAGCTTGGTTTTATAACTTGGTGTTCATTGAGAGACTTTGCGTTTTTGATATCTCAACCTTACAATTGAAGTGTTATTTCTTAATTCACGTTTACTATTAGTGTTCCAGCAATTATGAATCAATTCTCATCTTTAATGGAGTTCTAAACCTCCATGATAGGATTCTAATGGTGGAAACTCATCCCTTTCAAGGTAACAGCCCTCAACCCCTCTTTTGTGCTTCAATGGGATTTGTATGATATTAAACACTGAAGTAAAATTTATAAAACCCAGTTTGGCATACCCTGATAACGTGGAACAAGAGATTCTTGGTACACGTTATGCTTAATCTCAAATGCAAACTAAGAGTCCAAACAAATCGTTTGAGCAAGCGTTTGGTATCGTTCAATTATTCTTTGTCTTACAAAAGCTTTTAAAGTTAAATCCCCCATCAAAGACAATTCATCAATGGCTCCTAGATGAGATTGTAAATGAGAGGTGGGTGTTACCTAGTTGGTGGTGAGCAAAAACCTTAGGATCCTATCATTCGCCCTTCTCGTTTTACAATAGTTTAAGTCAATCGGTTAATAAATCAATCAATCAAAACCCCCCAGATTTTACTCTAATCACACATTCATTGGAAAGCAATCCTTAAGGATCATCTAGGACACCACTCCTTGTGGAAATGACCTATGGACTCCCACAGTATTATAATGCTTGACGACATCAGTTCCTATGCTTAGGAATAATTTCAGCACACGAAATAGACGAAGCATTTTTGGCGTCGTTGCCTGGGAGTGGCAAGCACTCTAGTGGATCCAAAGAGAGCTAGTGGTAATTTGCAATTACATTGCAAATTCGGTACGTTCTCTACCTTTTTCTTTTAATTATTTTTGTAGATAATATAAGTGGATACCTATCTAGTTGGGGTAATATTAGTGCATGTCGGTTTGGGATCGTGACGAGCAATGTTGACTTGTAAGAGTTATACCTGAAGGACATCTTGAAGAGTCTACACTAAGACGTTTGTTTCAAGAGAACCCTAATTCTCAAATGGAACATCCCGGGAATCAGCAAACTCTTTTTAATCCAAATGACCAAGGGTTACCTGGTAACCCATAAAGACCCTGTGAGCCTCCTCGACAAGGAGATGGTGTTGCACCATCGGTAACCCCGACAGCAGGAGGGGGAAATGTTAATTTTCAGCAAAATCCATAGCGAGCTCCCCCTGCCCTTTTACCTAATGTGGAAAGAACCCTTCGAGAGATTCTATAACCTCAAAGAACCACAACAAACTCATGTATTCGCTTACCTGAAGAGTGATTCGTGCCACAGTAGGTGTTATGAATCAACAAAATTTATATCCTAAAAGTCCTACTACTCGTGAAAGCAAAGCTTACCGCAAAGATAGTGGTCGGTATTCGAACACGAATGGGTTTCTTTTTACAAATGATTTACAATGAGGTTAAAAAATGGTGAATTTCAATTTGGATTTTTAAGGTTTTGTAAAAAAAACAGGGGGTTGGTTGTTTGCAGGTTGAAATTAAAATAAGAAAAAAAAAATGTAAAATAGAACCCCTTGAAGTGAGGGCATGCTTAAGAGATTTAAACCTAGATTGAGAGAAATAGAACATAAATACCCATAAATCCTTTGAGTTGTCATCCTCAAAGGAGTGTTTGGTAGCCGAGAAAGGGAGAGAAAATGAAAGAAAATGGAGAAAGGAGGAAGCAACGGCGAAACTGCCACTCGCTCTCTGTATTGCGACGTGAAGTGAAGTGATTGATTGTTACAAACCTTGACTCTAGCTTATATACGGCTCAGAGCAAGGGAAATTACAAAAAAGAAAAAAAAACTGAAACTAAAACTATCACAAGGGTTAAATTTGGAAGAAACAACAAAATGTAACAAAAAACTGAGGCGGCCAAAAAGCAGAATGTGTGCTACTGATGAACAAAGGCTCGCAGATGCATAATGCTTGCAAGAAAAGCATTCCTGTAATGCTCCATTTTTCTTCACCTTTTGCTCTTCTGAACTGACCGCAACGATGAGTTCAACTTCTGGGTTCTTCGTGTTTGAATTGACCTGATAATTTTGCACTCGCTTAGCTCGAAAAAACTCCGCAAAATTTGGCCACAAAATGCGATCGCAGAATAGTAGGGACCTTAAATGTGCAAATCAGCACTAGAATGATTAGCATACAAAAAAGCACTCAAACCTATAATAAATAGGTTCAAAATAGCACTCTTTCGCACTCAATCAAAGAGGCCAACCACCCCTTATGAAGCTCGGAGATGATTTGTCTTCCCCTTGTGTATCAAGGGGTCGATTCTGAGAACCCCTACTCATGCATGAGAGATTTTTAGGATGTTTGCAGTGCTTTCCTTTCCATAGGATCGCCCCTCCATATAATTTGTATGGTTTTATTCCCATTCTCTCTGAAGGAAAATGCCAAGATATGGTTTCACTCTCTCGCTCCCAATTCAATCTTTACTTGGGAAGACATGCGAAATGAATTTCGGGAATTCTTCCTCCAAGACGTACTAATGCACTCACGAGCAAAACTTTTCCAAAACCGGGTAAACCTTTGCTATCGCATGGGAAAGATATAAGGTCTCTCCTCCACGCTCCCTTACCACGGCTCGATGTCGACAAAATTGTTGCATATTTTCACTAAGGACTGTCCTTGAATAACAAACAATACATCCAAATGATGTGTGCAAGAGAGTTCTATGAGAAAAGCGTTAGGGAGGCGGTGCAATTTTTTGATGCAATAGCAGAAAATGCTTAAACTTGGGAGACTAATACATCCCTAAATACTACTAAAGTGCATAGTACACCTACAAGAGGAGGAATACATCACTTAAGAGAGAATGATGACCTGTAAGCAAAAATAGCCAATTTAACTAGGAAATTAGAGGCTATCGACTTGAAAAAGGTGAATGAGGTGACTGTTGTACCCAAGGTATCTTCGGTGCCTATGGGACCTGGAATGGAGGAGTCATGCATCATTTGTTATGACCCCACTCATTCAACCGTTAACTGCCTTAACCTTCCTCAAGTTAAGGGAGGAATCCAAATAGAGCAAGCTAATTCTCTTGATTACCAAAGGAAGCCCTTCAATTCTCCATACTCTGAAACTTATAATCCAAGGTGGAGCACCCGAATTTTAGTTGGAAGAATGAGGGAGGCCAAAACCATTTGCCAAATAACTAAGGTTTAATTCCAAACCAAGGGTTTTCAAACTTCAAGCCCCTAAATTTCAAAATCAAGGTCCTCAAGGATTTCCCCGCGATCCTAACCACAAGTCACCCCTCTTCTCAAGGGAGTTAAAACCAACAGCTTTACCAACCTCCACATAAGAGAAGTTTGGAGGACATTGTGACATAGTTTGTTCAGGCTAAACAATCCACTAACACTGAATTTCGAACTGCCTTAAATGATATGAGATCCCAAATCACTGTTGACTCTACGGGCAATTTCAACAAGAAAAAGGGAAACTCCTCTGCACCCATCCAAAACCCTAAGGTCAAAATAAGAAGAATCTCAAGTCCAAACGATGTAACCTTGGAACATCAAGGGCCGTCACCACTCTTCACAGAAAAACAATTGATACAAACCATTCACCAAAAGAATTGTCCAAAGAAAACAACAAAAGATGCAAAATGAACCATTAAGGATGATGAGGTCCGACAAAACCTCATATCTCGCAACGTATGTCATGATGTTGAGCCAGAAAAAGATAAAACTTCCCATGTCCCTCCTGCTCCATACCCTCATAGGTTGAGAGCCCCTAAGAAAGTGAACAATCACTCTGAAATCTATGAGTTGTTCAAAGAGGTTAAGGTCAACATCCCCTTGTTGGATGCCATTAAGCAAATTCCGTCATATGCCAAGTTTTTGAAAGACTCGTAAGACCGTGGAAAAGAAAGTTAGGTGTCAACAAGGATGCATTCATGACTGAACAGTCCACCTCTTTGATTAGGAACAACTTGCCCCCAAAATACAAAGACCCGGGAAGCCCCACTATTTCCATAGTGGTGGGAAATTCAAAATTAGGACATGCTCTAGTGGACTTGGGAGCAAGATCTAATTTGTTTCCATACTCCTAAGATATGTCAGCCAGGGTTAGAGAGTTAGAATCGACTAATATCACCCTTTAGCTAGCTAAACGTAGTGTGAAAATTCCTAGAGGGATAGTGAAGGATGTATTGGTGCAAGTAGACAAGTTCTACTTTCCTGTGGATTTTGTTGTTCTTGACACTCAACCTGTGGTGAATCAAGGACTCGGGCCTAGTGATTCTTGAAGCATTCTTGGCCACTACCAATGCCATCATACACTGTAGGGAAGGACTAATGATGATATCTTTTGGTAACATGACTGTTAATTTGAATATCTTTAATGTTATCAAGGAGATAAGGGATGATGAGGACGTCTATGAGGTAAATATGATAGAATCTATTGTGCAGAACTATGTAGATCATGTTTCATATGATGACCTTCTCAAGTGTTGTCTAGTAAGCCCAAGTTGTGTCGAGGAGGTAACCACATCTGAATTGGAGTTTCTGCACTCCATAATTAAGCACAGTGAGGTAATGGAAGCAAATGGGTGGGCACCCAAATTTAAAAAATTGCCACCAATCGAAGATAGAGTATTACCTTCGGAGGAGAAACCACCTAAGCTTGAGTTGAAACCCTTACCACGCATCTCAAGTATGCATTCCTAAGGGTAGAAGAAACTTTCCCGATAATCATATCCTCCTCTTTAGAGTCAGATCAAGAGAATAAACTTTTGGAGATATTAAGAACCCACAAAAATGCCATAGGATGGACAATTGCAGATATTAAGGGAATTAGCCCCTTGATTTGCATACACATGATTTACTTGGAAGAGGATGTCAAACCCTCTAGACAACCACAACGACGACTGAACCCAGTCATGAAAGAAGTTGTCAAGAAAAAGGTCTTAAAACTACTGGATGTAGGTGTTATTTACCCCATTGCCGATAGCACAAGCGGGTGAAGTCGACCAGTAGTTAAAAATGCAAAGCGAGGTCCTTATGGTATGAAATGAACACAATGATCTAATTCCCACTCAGATCATCACATGTTAGAGGGTGTGCATAGATTATAGGAAACTTAATCTTTGTGGCTAGGAAAGATCATTTCCCTATTGCACGTGGATCAAATGTTGGAGAAGAGTTACTTGAGGCATGAATTTGATTGTTTAGATGGGTACTGAGTCTGATCAGAGTTGAGATATACGGAAGATCGAGAAAGCCACGTTGACCTACCCTTTTGGCACATTTTTCCATTAGAGAAAATGCCCTTGAATATGTAATGCACCGGGAACCTTCAGCGGTGCATGATGGGGATTTTAGTAATATGATAGAACATATCTTGGGAATTTTCATGGACTATTTCTGTTTTTGGAGATTATACATGGGGATATGGAAATTTAAGGAAACTGTTGAGAGAGAGACAATGGGAAAGGGCCCCAAATGTTTGGATGGGAGAAGTAATAAACTTCATGGCGACACGGACATGTTGGGACACACTGGTATCGAGAAGAGAATAGGGTGGATAAAAAAAGTTGAGTTGATCTCAACTTTTACTCTAAGTGTGTGGGATATCACGAGGTCATTCTTAAATCATACAAGATTTTATATAAGAGATTCATAAGAATTTTAGTGCCATAGCAGATGCATTGTGCAATTTGCTTGCTGGATGTCACTTTTGAATGAAGTCATAAACATGTGAGGGTGGCCTTTGATAAGCGAAAACGTTAGTGTCACCTCCTATCATGCGATCTCCTAATTGGGACCTCCTTTTGAGATCATGAATGTGACGCTAGTAAATTGCCATAAATTTGTCTCTTATGGCAAAGGAAGATAAAAAAGAATTTGGCTTGATCTATTATGCGGCAAGACTCTGGTCGCTAAAATCCAATTACACGACTCACGGAAAAATGGAGTTCTTAGTTGTAGTCTTTTGCCCTAGAAAAGTTCAAGTCTTACATTGTAAGGGTCTCTGTAACCATTTTCACCAAGTCATGCGGCGAAATGCTTTCAAGCGGGATACTGGCTCGGTTGACTAGGTGGATCCTAATATGTCAAGAATTTAACCTGAACATTAAGGATAAGAAGGGAGTTGAGAATGTGGTAGCTAACCACCTATCTCAGTTAGTTTCGGAACAACCGAGGTCTACCTGGCGACACTTTCACCCCGGAAGTAGGCAACTTTTGCTCTTGTCCGCACTTTATGGTATGTGGACATAGTAAACTATCCTAGTGATAGGACAAAATTCCATCGATGGACCTCGACCAAAGAGAATTTTGGTGGGCATAAAAAATACTACTTTGATGATCCATACTTGTTTAACTATTGTCCTGATTAATTGCTGAGAAGGTGTGTATCTAATGACGATCAAATTGGGGTACTCACCTTAAATACTCAGCTTTGTGGAGGCATTTTCTCGCAGAAAAAGCAGTGGACAAAATCTTGCAAGCTGGGTTTTTTGGCCTCTTTTAAGGCTGCTTTCATTTTGCAGAAACGTGCCAGTTGCCCACTTGATTAGGAGGGATCATAAAAAGACATGATGCCTCACACTTTATTTTATTATTGAGATCTTGATTCTTTGGGTTTAGACTTCATGGGGCCTTTCCCCCACATGTGAATTGCTTATTTATTGGTAGTTGATTATGACACAAGTGGGTGGAAGCCATTCCAGCGAGAACTAATGACCCACCGAGTTGTTTGAAATTTTGAAAGAACATATTTTTCGCTTTGGAATGACTACGTCGCGATCATTAGTGATGGTGGGCTCCATTTTATGTCAGACCATTTGAAAATTTGTTAAAAAGTATCAGTTCACGGGGTTTCCGACACCTGCCGCGGGGACCGATGATTCGTGCGATTAACGATGGGAGATCGACGTTTGAACGCCGGTTGCTGTGCGAGTTGGTGCATTTGACTAATCAGGCGTCACGGACCTCTTGTCTTTGGCGCAGACTGTTATGTTTGGTATGTGTCTGCCGGGCTGGTTGTGGCCGACATAATGTCTCAGGTGAAATGGGCCTGTTGGAGCATATTGGGCCATTAAACTCCTTGTTTTGGTTAGCAGGCGAATCATGACTGCTGCCAGGATGAGCGAAGCTTGATGAATTGAGGCATGAATCATATGAAGCTGAATCTACAAGAGGCTCAAGCTCTTCCATGACAAGAACATTGTAGAACCTTTGAACCTCACTAAAAGATGCTAATATATAGGCACTCTTACTTACCTGCGTCTTTCTAGGTAAACTCCGTTCTAGATGAATTTGGACCTTTAGATCATCCAAGGTAGTTTACCCATGTATGGTATGATGGAGATTGAGTCAAAAAATGGAAAATCTTTAAAGAGTCAAAGATTAAGCGCAAAGCCATTTACGGAGAACTTTATTGCTAAGAGAAGTAGTAAGGAAGCTGATAGATAGCTCACGAGGGATGTTCCTTGAAGCAATCTACGTATACCCTTTTTAGTCTCAGTTTTCCTTTTCTTGCATTTCTTTAAGCTTTATTTATTTAGTTTTTATTTTTGTTTTTAATAAAGGAGAGTCCAACCCTTATGTAACTTCAATGTTTTGGCCACCTCTCTATGATGCATCAGAGGTGTATCAGTCAGTGCATTCAAATGATGTATTTCCATGGTGGGGGTGGGCATACACACTAGTGATTAGAACCATTTGAGATGCGTACTATTTGGTTTAATTCAGTGTTCTTAGGGGACTAAGTGCATGCAATTTTTTCAATTTTCTGCTCTTTTGAGTATGGTACTTGACCTTTGATGTATGCAGCCGCATGACCTTATGTATGCACTCCATATAGTTTCACTACACATACACAATAACAAGCATGCACAAAACTTTTTTTTCATATTTGGGACCATATTGACCCAATTCTTTTCTATTCTCCAAAGTCAATCTTGACTGGTATCATTCTCATTCATAAACTACACAAATCATTGATTTCCTATCCCAAGCTCAGTTTGCTTACTATTGCTTCAACCTGTGCATTTTTAGCATTCCATGTCAACTACATGCATCTTATTCTTTGAGGAACATCCATACGTAGTTGAAAGATTATTTTAGGCCATATTTTTTCTTTTAAACTTCTAAATCATACTGAGTCATCCAATGCACCCTTGTTGAGCCTTGAGTTTCCAGTTCTGTTCGAACCTTAGGAATCTTGATCACGTGGAGTAAGGATGACTCCAAGGTAACGTGAGAGTCTTGAGAGAGTGTGATACACGAATTGAGCAAGCACAAGTCAAGTTTTACGGAGGAGTGTGAAGCAGTGTAAGAGCGAAGTGCCACGTGCTGAAATCAATATGAAATTGAAATTTACGTAGTAGTGGGTACCATAATTGGTCTTAGATATCGAGGCGGAATTAGAGGCAGGAACAATTTGGTACCGGTACCACTCTTACTGGTACCGATACCCATAATGAAAAAAAGTGGTAGTGGCAATTTGGTGCAGATACCATGCGTGTCACCGTCTGCCTACATGCGTGAATGGGTCATTTACGAAGAGCCTTTCTCAGTTTTTGAACCCTTTCATATTCCCCTCTAACTCCTATATAAGAGAAACCCTAACCCTAACTTCTCTTCTCACTAAAGCAAACCCTAAGTCAAATAGTTCCTCAAGTTTCATCATCACTCTGACCCGGGGCATCAATAGTTCTTTGCACGTAGAGCTTGAAAGTGTTGGAACCGTGGTGGTAAGTGCTTCTCATCTTCTATAGAGCAATCTGACTTGTTTTGCATTGTGTTAGTATGGATTTACTGTAGCTTCGGGGGTTGTGGTCTCTATGCCCCGGTCGGGTGCCAGACATCCTCGCTATGAGCTAAGATGAGGAGGAAGGTGTTGGATGATCTGGAAAAGGTTAGTCCAATATTACTGGAGATGGGTTGTTGGGAGACTTTTGTGTGTGTATGGATTGTTCTCGCAATATTCGCCATTTTGACCATATCTATGGCGAGATCGAAGAACACAGGGAAAGGAAAGGCTACCAGCTCTTCTAAGGAGCGAGTTGTTAAAAGATGAAAGGCCGATACGTCGTAAACTGTGAAAAAGGGTAAGGGAAAGCGAAAAGATCCTTCATCAGAGAGTGAGGAAGAAAGTGATAGCGAAGACGAAGAAATTGAGGATATGTTTGTTGAATCCTTGGAATCCGAGCAAGAAAGGTGGGTCCAGTTAGTTGAAAGACGAGGTTTCCACTGTGAGCGGGGAATGAAAATTGAAACATTTCTATTTACTCACCCCCTTCGTGCCTTTATTTAGGATCAGAATTTGGAATTTGTCGGTGAGGAAGTAAAAGGCTATATGTCGTCCATTGTTAGGGAATTTTATTCCAACTTGAGAGAGAGTTTGAATGTGGATTCTCTTTTGGAGACTACAATCTCGGGGAAGCAACTAATGGTCAGCCCTAACTCAATCGCTAGATCACTGCATTATGATCACCCTGCCACACATGACAAACCTTACCTACTTAGGGCTATTATAGAGTTTGATGCTAATCTGTTCGCAAATACAATGTGCACTAACCTGGTACCCATGGGGGGTTTTGTGCTTAAGGAGTTCACCTTGGGGAAATTAAAGTTTGAGTATGCATTGATGAATAAGGTCATTCACAATATGATCGGGCCGAAGGGAAAGGAGAAGTTACCAAGCAAGGAAGAAATTTAGTTTTTGTATGAGGTAATGAATGGGAAAATTATTTGACTGCGCTGGTAATATGGTGTATAATGAGGATTTTCTCGAGGTCCCCAACTCGAGAACAAAAGTAATATCCCCTTCCGAATCTTAGTTACAACTCCTGTGGAAGTCATTGGGATAAGGGGCTTCGTAGAGAAAAAGAGTCTGGCCCTGCAGTTGGGGCCCATCACAAGAAAAACATAAGCAAAAAGCCAAGCCACTTCCACAAGACCTCAGTTAGCACATCTCCCTTCGGCTATTTCTGGGCCATCATCATTGTCGGCTCTTGATCCTATGAGTACATCTCCCTTAAAGAGGATGGAGCGTAGAATCAAAGGATGGTTTAAATGCATCATGGGGAAGCAGAAGCAGTTGGACCACAAGCTCTCCAGGCTTGAGAGTCACATCCTACGAGGAGAGCCCGCTATTGTAGATGACCCTCCTCCTGATTTGGAAGGGTATTCTGACGAACTGGATGACTGTGTAGATGAAGATGCATTCTCCTCGGTTAGAGAGGAGGAGGACGAAGAGTAGTGGTATATTGGGTTAGAATAGGGTGGTTTTGGAAATTGGGTAGATTCTAATCTGGGTGTCATGCCAACACCCATTTTGTTTCAGAAACCCTATTTGTGTAACCCATGGTCATTACAAGCTTAAAAGACCTTATTGACGAAGTTATGTAGGTGTCTTTTATCGACTTCATGCATGTTAGCTTGCTTAGTTATGGTGAAATGTTTATAGTTTTAATGAAGTTCATTCCAGTTTGGTGATTTCATTGCAGCCTTATTTCAGATATGTGATCCCTTATATGAGATTCTCTGTTTTGTAACAGTTTCTTATTTTGTCCATTACATTTAGGACTGTTGGTGCTCATCTAAGTTCAGGTGGTTGCATACTCTGTTATGTTATATCACTATGTTCATATTTTCTCTTTTAGGAATCTTACAATGCTTGACTACTCCTTAGCGCACTTTGTTGAGCCTCATAGTCGGTAGGCGTTGCTACTTCAAATCTTTTTAGGGACTAGCAAGATGTAGGTTAGGGGGTGTGTTGGATACATAAAAGGGCGACAATTATATAGGGTTTTAAGCCCCTCAGCTCATGTTTTGCTTTCATTTTGTATATAATAGGTGCTTTTGACATTTTCTACCGTTTTTATGCGTGTGCAGGTTATTTGATGTCCCGTGCACATTTTCATAGCGGTTTGGTTCCAAAGGACAACTGTAGATCATCTTTGTCAATTACAGACGTTGTCGGGAGGCCCTGAGCAGTTCTAAAGTGAAGTGGGGCAGGTGTGAAGACAGTGGTACCGGTACCACATTGATTGGTACCGGTACCCACATGCAATGTGGAGCAGTGGTACAGGTAACAAATATAGTGGTACCGATACCCAAAGGCTGTTGGAGTGCCAATGGACTTTTGGTATCGGTACCACAATTATTGGTACCAGTACCAACATTCGATCTTTGTTGGATTTGAGCGGAATTTCGATCTTGTGCAAGGGCACGCTAGTCTTTCGATCTCCACTTCGAGATCACTAATGAGGATTGTATTTAAGCCCACTTTAGGGCAGGATGGAAGGAGTTCGGATTCTAGGGTTTTGGCTCTAACCTTTGGAGTGTTTTCTCATATTTTTTCTAGCATTTCCTAGAGTAGAGTAGTTAGTTTTCTTCTGATTATGATTTTTTAAGCATTTGTAATCTTTCAATTGGTTTTATAACTTGGTATTCATTGAGAGACTTTGCGTTTTTGATATCTCAACCTTGAAATTGAAGTGTTATTTCTCAATTCATGTTTACTATTAGTGTTCCAGAAATTATGAATCAATTCTCAGCTTTAATGGAGTTCCAAACCTCCATGATAGGGTTTTAACGGTGGAAACTCACCCCCTTCAAGGTAACAGCCCTCAATCACTCTTTTATGCTTCAATGGGATTTGTATGATATTAAATACTTGCGAAAATTCTTATAAAACCTTAGTTTGGCATCTTCTTGACAAACAGAACTAGAGATTCTGCATAAGCAGTTTGATCTTAAATGCAAACTAAGAGTCCAAAAAAATTGTATGAGCAAGGGTTTGGTATCGTTCAATTATTCTTTGTCTTACAAAAGCTTTTAAAGTTAAATCCCCCATCAAAGACCATTCATAAATGGCTCTTAGATGAGATTGTAAGTGAGAGGTGGGTGTTACCTAGTTGGTGATAAGCATAAACCTTAGGATCCTATCATTCACCCTTCTTGTTTTACAATAGTTTAAGTCAATCGGTTAATAAATAAATCAATCAAAACCCCCTAGATTTTACTATAATCGCACATTCATTGGAAAGAAATCCCTAAGGATCATCTAGGAAACCACTCCCTATGGACTTCCACAGTATTATAATGCTTGACGACACGTCTACGCCGGGAATAATTTCAGCACAATTAAATAGATCGAAAGCATGAGATCCAAATTTGAATACACTTATTTCAAGGAGATTTGTTCTCTTAGAAGTCTAGTTTCTCCATAAATTTGAATCACTAAATTTGGATGAGTGAAACTTAACTTATGGACTAAATACCAAAACTGTTCCAAAACACCAAAACTCGTACTTCCAAACTCCGAACTGCACTCGTCAAACAAAGCCTCACTTTGATTAATTTCTAGGTCCAATGGGGTCCAAATTTGAATACACTCATTTCAAGAATATTTGTTCTCTTAGAAGTCTAGTTTACCTAGAAATTTGAATCACTCAATTTGGATGAGTGAAACTTAACTTATTACCCTTCTTCCATTTTAAGTAATACTACACTTCCTATTTATATTCCTGTCCTCATTTTGACATTTTACCAATTTAATCTTAATTCCTTTTATAATTTTCAGGTTTTATCATTTTTTGTATTCTCAACAATATAAATTCTGAAAAATGAGCACTTTAACTTATTTTATACCCTAAACATGCTATAAAATTGCTAGGTTGTTTAGTGCAAAGCATAGAACTCCCAAAGCGTAGAAAACCCTAAAAAACTTTCGCACTAGTGGGTCCTCAAGCCAGCCCTTCTTTTGTTCTCATGTTAAACTCCAACTCCTGAGAATCTCTCCCACAAACTCACATTAACATACATATACAAAAACCACTTCCCCCTCTTCCTCCCTCTCTGCAACTCTTCTTCATCTTCAACAATGGTAGACTCAACACCCACTTTCCCTTTCGTTCTTTTCTCGCTTATTTTCCTCGGTCTTGGAAATGGTGTTGTTTGTTTGGAATAGAAGAGGCTCCTTAGTCTACACAAAATTTAGCCCAAGCTGTAGAGTTTGGTTACAGGCTGCTTCTCTTAGAAATCAAGTGAAAGCAATGATGAAGTAGTTGTCTTTGTTTTGTTTAACTCCACAATATGAGATATGTATGTAGGTGGTTTCTACTATAAACATGTTTCTTTTTGGGATTTTTTGGGTGAAACTTACTATTCTAGGATCACTGAACATGAAAATTAGTTGTTCCTTTATTTTCTACTATGCTAGATTAATGAGTTTTTTACTATTTTGGGATCAACGAACATGTAAATCAGTTGTTCCTCTATTTCTACCAGTTAGCTTAATAAGTTTTAGTAAATGGATGCAAATGTTTCTATTGGAATATTGATAGGCGCGAATACGTGTATATAAAATAATCAATTTTGATTATTTGAGGACAAACAATGAGCCTTTTTCTTTGCTTCAGGACAAGCAAAACTTTAACTTTAGGGGAGTTTGATGATTCTAAAAGTCAGCTATTTTTAAGTCCATTTTAATGAATATTTGAGACTTAAAAGTTCAATTTAATGCAAAATTATTGAATCTTCACCCAGATTTGTGTTTTGTAGGAAAATAATGAAAAACAAAGATAATAACAAGAAAATAAGTAAAAAGCAGTCAAAAGAGAAGAGTCACGACATTAGCTGAAGAATGCCACGACATTATGCTAGAGTCACGACATCGGGAGAGGAATGTCTTGACTTTACTTTAGAGTCGTGACATCAGGACTCAATGTCATGATGACGAGTGCCCAAAACAATCATCATATACCTGTGTTTTATCATGTTTTCGGTTCATTTCATATAGTAATAAGTGTGGTTATCGCTTTATATCTGATACTCGGCTTCTTGTGCATTTTAGGGAAAAAGGCAGCATTTGGAGGCTGTGTGGAGACTTGGAGAAGAAGATTTGAGAGCCCAGCCCCAACGTCGCAAAGTTGAGATTAGACGGCGTGCCCTTCTTCTTCAGCCCAACGTCGCGAAGTCGCGACGTTGCGACGTCACAACGTTGCAAAGACTTTGTCAATAAGAATTTCAAATAAAAATGAGGGGGAAAGTATTTGGAGAAAAAAAAGGAGATACACAGGAGAGGACGGAGAAGACAATGCAGGCATGAATCGAGAGATCGTGTGCACTCTTATATTTTTATTTTCTTTCTTCAACACCTAATGATTACAAACTCGATGGTTGTAATGAACAATATGATTTTTTTAGATTCATTTCTAGGGTTTTTTTGTACCCTTGCTACATTCATATGGATTAATTATTAATTCCATTTCATTCCGTATATTAATGGATTGATATCGACTTGCTATATTTTCTGTTATTTATTTACATGGTGGTGTTTGGCTAACATTTGCATGCTCTTGCCAGGAATATGAGATTGAGAGATAAAGATTCCCGGGGATCCGAATAGAGCAACACTTGGTAAATTTGAGAGTAGAGATCTCCCAGTTCCAAGTGTGGCGATTAGAGTGTAATCATTCAAGCGTTTCAGAGTCTTAGGTTTATGCAGAGATGTATTAAACCTTATTGGAGAGTGATGAGTGTAAAGCTCGTCTATGTTTTGAGTTCATTTCACATGCTATTTTGAGCATTTTATATCCATATTCATGTAAAACTCATAACATTTCCTCTTAACATGGTTTTGTAGGATTCTTGATGAAAAGCAAGTGATTTGGTAAGAAATGAGCAACATATTTCCAAAAGAAGAGTCAACCGGTTGTCTCACATCGCACCACGTGGAAGATGAATTTCTATGTACTAGATGGAACATCAGATGGTTCAAAATACCCCATGCCTGTATTATTCATTCAAAGAGCTTTCCAACGACACCTCACACACCCAAATCCAAGTTCAAATGAAGAAGTTATGTCATCGACAAGTTGAAGTAGAAATTAAGTCATTGAGCAGATTTTGTCGCGACAGAGTTAGCAACAAAACTCTGTCGTGACAAACCTAGATTTTGTGGTGACAGAGTTAGCAACAAAATGCTGGGCCTGACCAAAAAGCAGCGAAAACTGCTATTTTAGACTGTTTTCAAGCCCATTTCACCCTAAGACTATAAATACTCGTTTTTTTTTTTTTTTTTTTAGGGCAATGGGGAGGTAGGAGAACACCTCTCATGGGGTTTCTCTCTAAACTCCATTACTAGTTTTACCATGTATTTTGATTTTTTTAGTAGATCTTAGAGTAGTTTTAGAGGAGATTTTATTTGTACTGAAGATATTTCAGTACTGTACATCCGAGATTCAGATTTCATTACCATTCAGACAAAGATTGAAACCGAAATTTGGATTTTTCTCTCACTCCTTGTCTCTTGATTTCTTTCTTCATTTTCTTACTTGTTGTTTGATTGGTGATGATTGGAATCCAATAATAGAACATTAAACACCCTATAGGGGTGGGGATTAATTGTTAAACATTTAGATTTGTAGATTCTCAATTATTTTGTGGGTTTGAAGATTGAATTTATATAATTGGTATAGTTCATATAATTATCTGTTTGGAATATTAGTAGCTTATACCTAGAAAAGAGCTTTATCTTTGCTTTGATTTCCAAGAGGTCCTTGATTCGTGGTGCAGTACGGTATGCTGGAATCAACAAAATTTATAACCTATTTCCTCCTACTACCGTAGCATAGCTACTGCAGTATAGTGGCTTTAGGGTCGAACACAGGGATGAGTTTTTTTCGCACAAATGATTAACAGTTGGCTCAAAATGGTGAATTTCAATTTGGATTTGGGGTTTTGATAAAAACAATGAGGGGTAATGTTCGAAAACTGAAAAGAAGGTGAAGATAATATAAAAAGAGCTCCTTGAAGCATCGGGCCACTAGGTTTGAAATCCTAAGGTAATTGAGGGGTCCTCAGGCCCCTTTCCTCTCGTTGGGGAGGATGACCTATAGTCATTTCCCGAACCGGATCTTCATTTGGCTATAAAAATTGAACCCTAATAATTTTCCTTTTTGAAATATAGCATTTATTGAACATAAATGTTCCTGGACAAAGGAAAATTTATCTCCATCTATCCTACAAGAATAAATAAATGGCAAACTAACCGAAATCTTAGTGGATCTAGCAATAAGCATCCATCGAACTCAAAGATTGCTGGCACCGTCGTAATCAAGGTAAATCTAAGGGATTTAAACCTAGAGTGAGAGGTAGAAACATAAATGACAATAAATGCTTGCGTTAAAAGCATGAAAACCAATAGTTTACCTCAGATTCAAAGCCTAATAGCCCTCCTCTTCAAGGATGAAGGGGGTTTAGCCAACCATTCTCTGAGTTGTCATCCTTAGGGGTGTTTGGCAGCCAAGAAAATGTGAGAAAGAGAGAGGAAAATGAGAGAAAAGAAAAGAAGCGAGAAAACTCCCGCCCAGTTCTCTGTATTAATGAAAAGTTCTCTGTACAATAACTTATTTGAGCTTATATAGTGCTCCCAGTAAGCAAAATTACAAAAATATCTCAAATACCCACTATACATGAAGGGTATTTTAGGAAAAATCACAAAAAGATGTCAAACGGGGTCAAAATTTTGGAAGCAAGTTGAGAGTTGTTTATTTTCGTAATCCATAAATTTTGCAAGCTATGAATTTTTACAACCCCCGCAAAATTTTTGTACGTCCTCTTTCTTCGCTACTTCCATCAGCCCTTCGTGATTCTACCTGCAGCTCTTCGAAAGTTCAACTTAGTATTGTCAGACGTCAGTGGATCGAGCTTAAATCAAAACTTTGGCATGATTAGCTTGAAAAACTACACAAATGCCACAAAAAGCACAAGAGATAAAGAAGGACCTAATGTGCCAATCTGGGTTAATTAGGGCCGATTAGCACACAAAAAGTGCTCGAAAAACTACACAAACAAGGCTAAAATACACTATTCAGTACTAATCACTCCCCACCGACACATTACAGTCCCTTAGCAATGAAAGAAGAAGAACAAATAGCAACAACAAATTTTGTTTCAAAAAATGGTATTTCAAAAAGTATGTGGATGAGTAATGCCTAACCCTCAATGAGAATTACGGAAACCCTACCTAATAACTATCTCGAGAGAGTGAGTGCCACACATGATAGAATCAAAAAGAGCTCTCTTCTCTAGAGAACTCAACCCACAACTTCCACCAAAACCTAATTTATATGATTAGTTTCATGATAAGCGCTTGGCTGCTCTCTTACTGACCAAACTCACGCCACAACAGAACACTAACTTGGCCCTAAATAGATCGGGACCCACTCTTATTACAATTCTTTTTGTGTTGTAGGGTGCAATCTTCGAGGAATCGACTTCATGAAAGTCCATGCTAGCGAGGGGGATCCACCGATGACTCCACTGACGATGAAGGTTTAGGGCATGAGTCATAAGAATCTTTCAACCGCTGCTCTTGAGTTTCACCGGACTAATGGGGTTCAAGACTCAACACCTACAATTTGCTAAACTACGCTATTCACCCATGCTTGAGAGTCGGTGGCCTCCCAACCCCGATTGGTTTAAGACACTTAGGGCTTTGAACTTTCTCCATATACCCCTCGAGCGTACTGGGTTTGAGAAGCGGCGTCCACCGTTTTTATTTATTTTTATTTTTTTTCTTTTTCTTTTCTTTTTCTTTTCTATTCTTATCTTTTCCCTTTTTTTTTTTTTGAAAGACTCATTGGTCTTTGGCCGAAGTCTGAGCCTATTAAAGGTGGTCAAAGGTACTAGTTCGGGACTTTGCGGGCTTAGAGCAAGCCGAGTTTTTAGCCTACTCGTAGAGCCTAATGTACTTAGTGTGTGATTTAGCAAGGTGGAAGAAAAGGTCGTAACAAAATTCAGCGACCATCCACTGTTCAGGCATGGAACTAATCTATCATCAACAGAATTGGACAATGTTTCAATTGTTCAAACTGCAATCTAGGTAAAACACAAAAAAAAAAGAGAAAAAAAAAGTGAGCTTTATGGTATGTATTATAAAAAAAAAGACTATATTTTCAGCATTTCAAAAACAAACTAGCAGCTTCACAAACAAAACAAACAACTACACAAAGGGAAACTAAACAACAAGTCATTAATCTTCTCAAAAATAGACTTTCTCAAAATGGTTAACAAAACACAATATAAATGCCACTTCCTTCGCTAACTCTGCCCACCAACCAAATGTCACATTCTCTGTAATGGGGCTCGGATTGGAAAGATTAAGGAGGAGTTTTCCTCGATGGTAGGGCTCTTTGGTGGAAGGTCATCCTTTACTTGACGGTTGAGGGCTACTTGAGATTCTTTGGAGGGCATCACGCTCACTGGCACTGGCGCAAGCGAATACAGAGAAGGCTGCGGGGGCTTTAATTTGGGTAGGGGGCTGCTGGTACATTAGAGGATGAACCGAAGAGGCCTGGGCAGGCACTGATGGAGAGATAGGAGGTAGGCCTAGGTGACTCACGAATCTGCCACGGGATGGGCGTGATTACGCATAATCGCTGACCTCTATGCTTGTCATCCTCTCGGTAGATTTTGTATGGCGGCCGCGAATCTTCAATGTGGTTGGAAAGGTGCGGACTACATCCATGTGGTGAAAATCCTAGTGGATATGGATACATGCAGTAGCGGCTCGATGTCTTGCCAGGTCCAGTTAGATGCAAGAGATTGAGGCATTGATACGAGAGGATACGGCGCTACAAGTAATGGAGCGATGGCGATTCTTTGGGTATGGATATGGTGCGATCTGAGGTTCCTGCGTATGCCTTTGTGGGAGGTGGCTGATCATCTGCCGGGGAATGGGCTCTTCGGTGATCCTCGGCTAGGTCACGAGGTGGGAGTCTTGTCACGGGGCGAAGATGCACTTGTCAACAGTAAGAATGACCTCGTAATCTTGGCGATGCTCCAATCGGGGCTCAGCAGGAAAACCCATATGCTCTAACACCTGACATAGTAGCCTCGGGAATAGGAGGGGTATGGACTCAGCCTAGGTCAAGTTCCTGTGGTGGACCTTGTCCTCAAAGTGGAACAAGGAGGTCATGATAAGCTCAGTTAGGCTGAACCAAAAACCCTTGGATATTGCGATGTAGAGCCTCCATAATAGCTCATCTCCGTTGTACGATATGTTGGAGTGGGGAGAGGTTGGATCGCAGTATGTGGTCAATAAGGAGCATACTCTGGGGGAGCTGTCTCCGAAAAATGATAGATCCTATTGTTGTGTCTCTGGATAAGAGGCTAACTATCTCCCAAGGCGAGGGGTGGGGCCACAGTCTGTAGTCAGCCGAGTTGACTAGGACAATTGGGAAATTAAATGTAGTTGTAATGTCGACGGCCAGAAGTGTCCCCTCACGGCCATCAATGGAGAAGTGGATGGTAGTAGGATGGGGGACTCGCTTGGATGTCATAGTATGGTAGAACTCAATGACCACCCGGAGGTAGAAGAATCGACGTGGGGTCATAAAATGCTCTAGGGAGTACCGTTGCACAAGCCTCATGGAATCTCTAAGCTCGAGATCGTGGCCGGAAAATCATAATATGTTTCATTTGTGCACTTCCTTGAATGCTATGATCGGGTGCTTTGTATTAGGGGCCCTTGTGGAAGATGGGGCGATGAGATAATAAAGCGAGGAAACTGATTCGAGGAGAAGTCATCGGCGGTCCACTGAGCAGGTGGGAATGAGGCTCACAGGGCCTCAAGCCTGGATGACTCTTAGAACTTTGAAGTCCGAGCCCTCTTTGAAGGTGGGGCCCTCCAGGATGGCCGCGGGTGAGGAGGGGATGGAGGAGTAGGCCTAACTCTTGTATCATACATAATATGTTTTGTTGTGCACTTCCTTGGTACTACAGTTTAGTTATGCGTAATGGGGCGCAGGAAAATGGGACGGCCGGATAATAGAGACGGGAGGCAGTCCAGGGAGAGTCATGTTTGGATCTTTGAAAGGAGTGGGGGAATGGGGCTCACGGGGCCTCAAGGCTGGATCGATTTGCTCGGGCCCAGAGAGACCAGGAGCCCTCTTTGAAGGTGGGGCCCTCCATGATGGCCACGGGTGAGGAGGAGATGGAGGAGTAGGCCCAACTCGTGTATCATACTTGCGAGGGGCAGGAGCAAGCGAGGAGCCGGGGCATGAGAAGCGGCGGTGGCCCGGTGGGAGGTGCTCTGGCACACGGCGGGCGGTGGCGGTGGTAGGGGTGACGACCGGCCGTCGGTAGGGCGAGAGGGTGCACCCAAGACGCAGCTCCATGCCGACAGTGGTCCTTGCTATGCTGGATGTTCCCCGGATGAGAGGGATGGAGAAGGTGGGAGGATTTCCTCTTTGGGTAAGGAGATGGAATGACTAAACAAGAAGGGGAAGGGGGGGTGGTGGTTGGGGGGTTTATATAGAGGGGTATTGGGGAGGTGAAAGGGCTAACCTATTTAGTGTCTAAAAATGGGCACTAAAAACTAGGTTAAAAAATATGGAGAATTAATGGTATGGTGTGGGAAAGAGAAGGGTCTTTTGGGGAAGAAGCAGGATTAGAGATGATGAATCAGGGTGGCAGAATCTCCGAGTGGCAGAAATTTTGCGAGTCTGAGAATTGCACACTACTTAGTTCAAATTCCTAAATTTGTAAATACTAAAATAGAAAACCAAAATTATGATGTAAAGACTGAGAAAGTGAAAGAATTGCAATCGAGCTAAGTTTTAGAATAGGGAAAGTCACCAGAATGACTTGAAATAAACCAGGAGTAAAATTCACTACAAAAATTAGAGTTAGCCACAGGCCTCTCTGCCGAGAGCTATGCCCACATAGGAGCCTGTGGCGGCGTACTCGGCCTTCCAGGTTCAAGGAGGATCGGGAGGGGGATCCTCCTCCTTTTAACTCAGAGGCGCCATTGCATAGGGCTTTAGTATACGCCCCATTGACCTTGAATACCCTACTATCCTTGGAATTGAGCAGGTCCATTGATCCATTAGGATGAACTTGATGGATGATGAATGGACTAATTCAATGTGACTTGAGAGCTTGCTCCCGGGAAGGCGAGCTTGGGAGAAAATCATCTGACATCCTTGGTCCATGGCGAAGTTTCACGGGCTATTATTTGATCATGCCATTTCTTAATCAAAGTGCTGCCGCGATTTTGGAGTTCCAAAGTGAGCAAATACGTTTCACAATTCTTCAATTCGTTTGATGTCGAGGACCCTTTTAGGCGGCTCTTTAAATCTAGGTTGGAAGCTTTTGATGGCCACCGCGCTTAATTCAATCTCCACGGTGGGGTGGCATGCCTTTACCATAAACTAGGCGATCTGGAGACATTCAGAGTGGTGTGAAGGTAGTGCATGTGCCCATCAAGAGTAAACCGTTAGAGAGACGGTGCTCTGTTGAGTTCACGGCTTTCATCGATATGGTCTTGATTTCCCTATTGGAGCTCAGCTTGACCACTAGTCGAGGATGGTAAGGGGTGACCACTTTATACTTTCGCCATATTTGAGGAGGTTCTCAAGGGTTTGTTGCAAAGGGGTGTGAACCTCCGTCGAATATGGCCTTGGGGACCCTAAATCTTGAAAGATGTTTCCTTTAAGAATTTCAATACACGCGTAGTCTACCTCTGCGTAGTGCTTCTTCTTAGACACATAGTTAACCCCGCTAATATGTATATGTATCCAAGGAAATTGACCTTGGCCTTATAAAGTGATAGCTGAGCATCGAATAAATCAACTATTAAAATTAGGTTTAGGGGCATCATGTGATGACAATAGATCTTCCCTAGTCTTTGGCATTTGTCGCATGCACGACATACGTTGTGGGCATCACCAGAGAAGGCCAGTAAGACTAGTTGGGAGCACGCTATGGCGGTCTTACAGATAATGGCCTGCATGCACTCTCATGGCGGCGAGTATTCCTTGTTGTTCTTCCTCGGGCACATCTTCTAGTGCTCGATCTGCACCAATGTTGAACAAGAATGGCTCTTCCCAATAGTAGGAATGAATCTTTGCAAAGAAGAACTTCCTATCTTATGCCTTCCAGTCAACTGGTAATTCTCTTGTTGCTAAGAAATTATCAATGTGAGCATACCATGGGGCTTTCTCTACTAGCAACAGGGACTCCTTAGGAAACTCGTCATTGATTGGAGGGTTGTGAGTGTTGTATTGCTGTTAGTCCACGAGAGATGATGCGCAGCAACATTCTCTACCCCCCTTTTATCCTTGATGCGCGGGTTGAATTCTTGAAGGAGGAGGAGCCATCTAATAAGCAATAGCCAGCGAAATTTTTCTTTAGTGAGAAAGGTGCTTGGCAGAATGAATCTCATGAGTAATGATGTCAGGCCCACCATTATGCACAAAATTTGTCAAAGGCACTTAAGACCCCTTTTGTGAGTTCTTTCTTAGTGGTGGTATAGTTCCTCTATGCTTCATTCAACGTTTTGCTTGTATATTATACCACATAAGGTTTCCCTTCTTCTCTTTGACCGAGAACTGCTTTGATGGCAAGATCCTTACGCCCCATAACCTAGTCTTTGCCAGGTTAAGGGCCACTTACTGTAGATGCGGTGGTCAAGTAGGCTTTAAGCTCCTCAAAGTTCCTTTGGCACTCATCATCCCATGAAAATTTGGCATCCTTTTCCAACAGTAAAAAGGGTTGGCCAATTTTCGAAGTCCCTTAATTGAACCTCTATAGAAACTGCGTGTCGAGGTGTCTCATGGTCACTTCACATTTGGAGGGGAGTTTGGAAATGAGCTCAATTTTCGCTTTGTCAACCTCAATTCCCCTGTTGGATATGATATGTCCCAACACAATTCCTTGGTTGACCATAAAATGGCACTTTTCTAGATTCGGCTGCGAAATTTTTCAATACACCTATGTAGAATGGTTTCTAAGTGATCAAACATTCTTCAAAACTTCTCCCATAAGGCGAGATATCGTCCATATAGATTTCTCCCCATAATCACTCTAGCCAAATCATTGAAGATACTAAGCATGAGACCTACGGAATGTGGGGGGCATTACATAGTGAAGTTCAAGTTCTTGCAGTAAGCATAAGTCCCAAATGGACAGGTGAAGGTAGTCTTTTCTTGGTCCTCTGTTGATATCTCGATCTGGAAATAGCTTGAATGGATCTAAAAAGTAGTAGAAGGGGTGCCCATAAATTCTCTCAAGGAGTTGATCCATGAAAGTGACGAAGTAATCTCTTGTCGCCCAGTTAGCCTCCTGTCAATCCAGTGCCCTACTCGAAACTGCTAGTAAAGAAATTGTTTTCCTCTGTCTTTCTCATTGCGCCTGGCGGTCACTGATTTTTTAGCCTGACTTGAGTTGGACTCTTCCAGTGCTACTCGGATGGGGTATATGATCTTGGCTTGTACTTGATTTAAGAACCTCTGCACGTACCATTTCTTGCATATGAAGATTTAGTCTCCTCTGCGGTTGTCTCACTGGTTTTGCCTCTTCTTTGGGACGAGATATGATGGGTCTGGAAACAAAAGGAGTGATTCCTTGGTCAGAAAATTTCCACCCGATGGCAGATTTGTTCTTCTCGAGGACCTCTGTGATTTGCTCCTGTGAGGCATTGAGCAATGAAGAGATAACAAGCTGGGCATTGGTTATTTTCTTCCTAAATATGCATGCTTTAATTTCTAGTAGAAGCAGAGGTCAAATCTTGGGGCTCATTGGTTTCCTTGGCTTTTCCTTGTCTTCCTCGGTAGAAGTAGAGTGAGATTTCTTCATTTCTTTCTCCACGGTCCATTTCACGGCACACATTTCACAGGTTTCACGCAACTCTTAAGACCATTCGGACACTCCTCAATCGACACATCATGTGCTATTTCATTTGCTTTCGGCTAACTTTCTTCCAAAATAGTGTCAATTAAGCAAACCTCCTCTGGACCCTCTTCCATTGCATTCATATGCTTTTTTCTCAAATGGAAAATATTGAGCTCCAACGTCATGTTCCCAAATGTAAGTTGCATAACTCTATTTCGAAAATTGATGATCGCATTGGAGGTGGCCAAGAATGTTCTTCCAAGGATTATAGGCACATAATTAGCTCCCACTTCAACTGGTTCTGTATCAAGCACAACAAAATCTATAGGATAGTAGAATTTATCCACTTGTATCACAACATCCTCCACAGTACCCTTCGGGATTTTTATGGATATGCCATTAGGGTGGTCTTGGTAAAGTGGTGACCGCTCTCGAGCCACAGGCATGAATAAGGCGGCGAGGTTGACATTGGTCGATGGTGCGCTTCACCAGCGAAGTTGCGATGTTAAGATGGTTGGAGCGGCCAAGGTCTTGTACTTCTTGGGGTCTTTGATGAATAACTGGCATTGACTTGTTGTATCAGAAGGCCTTTGTCAACGTTAACCCTCTCTTCTTTATTGCCGATTCTTTAAAAATTTTGCATAAGTTGAAACACATGATCATGTGTCTAACGAGGGGGATCGCGACTTTGTACTACTTAGCACTTCTAAGTTTAAACAGTTGATATTCCTTCTTCTTTCTTTGTTAGCAGGAAGATGGGGTGTATCTTCTTCGTGCATCTTCCTTTGATCTGTTTACTCTCTGGGTTCTTCTTTTTCTTTGGTTAACCCTTTCTCTGTTCTTACTGTTGTTTGCAGGGTTGTTGCTCAATATCTTACCATCTGGAGTGATTGCTATTTGACTAATCATCAGAACAGTTCTTCAGAAAGGCTCAATTCCGGTGCCTCCCCAGGATTGGGCTGTGTTTGAGAGGGGAACTTTCCTTTTTCTTGCACCTCGTGCTAGTTAGTCAACCTAGAAATTGAATACTGCAAGTTGTCAAATTTTTGGGCAAAATCTGACTACAGGTTCTCAATCTTCTTGTTTAGTGTGCTTTCTACTGTATCAATCCTCTGATTAGCTTGAGCATTCACTTCTTTTTGTTCCTCTACAAAACTGCCCACCACTTTGCTCAAACTCATTATATCTTGCTCAACTGGAGATGAGGACGGTGGTGGCTGATGTTGAGATGAGGAACCATATTGTTGTTGTGCACCAGGGGACTTTGGTTTCCAGGAGAGGTTAGGATGGTTCCTTCAATTGGGATTATATGTGTTGCTATATGGGGCATTGGTTGGTGGCTTGTATTGGGCCACAACATTAGCTTGTTTAGCCATCATATCCCTCACTGAAGGAACAGTTGGGTTGTGCTCTCCTTAGTGCTCAGTAAACTGGAAAATGAAGCATGGCTGGTTGGGTAGTGAGGTGTTTATTCTGGCACCTCATCTTGGGTTCTCATTTCTAGCTCTTCCAACCTTCTAGCCAAGGTGGATAGCTTTGCTTTCATTTCCATGTCCTCCGGGAGTGAGTGCATGCCTCCCCTTGAGTTGGTTGCAGGCCTCATTCTCTCTACCTCCCTTGGGTTAGGTTCATCCTAAGCCTTAGATTTTTCTGCCACATAGTTCAGGAAGTCCATGGCTTATTACGGATTTTGCTCAGTCCCCTCCACACATAGTCTCTAGTAATTGCTTCCATAGTAGAGGACATTCCATCATAAATGGTTGACTAGCAACCATGTGGTTGGCTCGCATGGTGAGAGGCACCAATGGTTTCCAATCTCCTTTCAACCTTTGGTAGGGTTCTCCATTTCATGGGTTTCCCAAAGGTGTAAATTTGCCTCTTTAGACTGTTGGTTCTGTGTTTGGAGAAAAATTTCTTCAAGTACTAAGCTTGCATCTTTGTCGAATTCTGGATGGTCCTTGGCCTTAGAGAGTTGAGCAAAATTTTGGCCTTGTCCTTTAGAGTCAGAGGAAAAATTTTTAGCCTCATCAGATCCAGATTGGTAGCATCCTCCTTGAAGGTATTGTAGACTTCCTCAAAATCCCGGATATGTGTATATGGGTTCTCACTCTCCATACCATGGAAGTTGGGGAGTAGAGGCTGTAAGTTTGACAATCATGTCTCTGGGGTACAATACATGAGGTGCACTGCCCTTGGGGGATGTATGTAGTCCTCGTGGACTGTCGTGAGCATCTCTGTATCCACAGTGGCTCTGCTGTTCCTCCGGTGGAGGCTCCATTTGATCACTGTTCAAACTCACTTCACAGATTTGTTCTTGTGGGGCACTAGTTCTTTCTAATCTTCCGGCTGTGTTCCTATCCCACTGGTACATAAACTCTACACTGAACAAAAGCGGCCTTGGCAATAATACAAGGCTACAAAGGTTATACGTTAGCTAAAAAGGAAATTTGTATATGGACCGAGTAAAGAATTGAATCTACCTACTTGGTGAGCTGCTAAGGAAAATTGAAAGGAGATAAAAGTTCCACGATACTTGTGATGAGGATCCACAGTTCCAGCAACTAAGTAACCACCTTTAAGGCACCATCCAGAGCTTGACCCATTTAATTCATGGTGTAGTAGGGTATGCCGGAAAAATTTATAACCTATTTCCTCCTACTACTGTAGCATAGCTACTGCAGTATAGTGGCTTTAGGGTCGAACACAGGGATGGGTTTTTGTTGCACAAATGATTAACAGTTGGCTCAAAATGGTGAATTTCAATTTGGATTTAGGGTTTTGATAAAAACAATGAGGGGTAATGTTCGGAAACTAAAAACAAGGTGAAGAAAAATATAAAAAGAGCTCCTTGAAGCATTGGGACACTTGGTTTGGAATCCTAAGGTAATTGAGGGGTCCTCGGGTCCCTTTCATCACGTTGGGAAGGATGACCTATAGTCATTTCTCGAACCGGATCTTCATTTGGCTATAAAAACCGAACCCTAATAATTTTCCTTTTTGAAATATAGCATTTATTGAACATAAATGTTCCTTGACAATGAAAATTTATCTCCTTGATCTACCCTACAGTAACAAATAAATGGCAGCTTCTTAGTCTCGATGGATCTGGCAATGGCATCCAGACACAAGGTGCAGTATTAGTCATCAAAGAGGTAAATCTAAAGGGATTTAAACTAGGTGAGAGATAGAAACATAAATGACAATAAATGCTTGCGTTAAAAACATAGAAAACAAACAGTTTCTCATATTCAAAGCCCGGTAGCCATCCTCTTCCAGGATGAGAGGGTTTAATAATATCTCAGAGTTGTCATTCTTAGGGGTGTTTAACAACCAAGAAAACGAGAGGAAAATTAGAGAAAAGAAAAGAAGCGGGAAAACTCCCGCCCAGCTCTCTATATTAATGAAAAGCTCTCTGTACAATAACTTATTTGAGCTTATATAATGCTATCAGTAAGAAAAATTACAAAAATATCTCAAATACCCACTATACATGAAGGGTATTTTAGGAAAAATCACAAAAAAGATGTCAAACGGGGTCAAAATTTTGGAAGCAGGTTGAGAGCATGTTGTGAATTTCGCAACCTGCGAAATTTTGCGGGTTCACGAAATTTTACAACTTCTGCAAAATTTTTTAAGTCAATCCCTTTTCTTCTGCTTTCTGCTCCACTTTTAACCGGCTTCTAACTGCGCTCCCAGTTCAATTTGGTATTTGCTTAAGATTTCTTTGTAATTAAAGCTAACTCAAAACTTTGCATGATTAAACACCAAAAAACTACACAAAATGCCATAAAAGTGATCGATGGCATAACAGGACAACAATGTGCGGTCGGGTTAATTAGGTTGGTCCTTTTCAATCACTCAAAACCCATAATAATAGGGCTCGAAAATAGTCTTATTTGAGCCTTAATAAAATCTCAGTGACTCTGAGAGATGGAGATTCTTGAGAGTAAAGAGCATTAACTTGGGGGTATGTTAGACTAATATATGGAACTAATGAACTCTAAAAGATTTCTTTGATAGATCACTAATTTACTCATGGTGTGAGGATAATTGGATGATGTATCAGTTTAATGTTTAGAGGTCTCACCTTGATTTGATAGAATTACCTTGATACCGTGTTAGCATAGATCTAATCAAGGAAAGAAAGAACTTTATTAAAATTGATGGTTGAGATACCAATTACATTGGAGAAGGCTTGCATTATCCTATCTATGAGGGCAAACAATCTTCAGTCCTAAGAAAAGGGTGTGAAGTACTGGAAAGGAAAAATACCCAATTCTTAGAAAGTGGATTATATTCTACAAGTAACTGATTACACTAATGTCTCTGAAAGGAACATGGATTTCTAATTAGTGAAATGTATGGTGTTTGGAGAAATCCAAGCTATACTACATTGCTCTTTGAAAAATCCAACATTCAACACACAAATGTTGCGGGTTCAAGGAAATGCAAATTGATTGTTAAATTATTATCACCATCCATAGTACCTCTCTTCATATATTTTAGAATTAAGTAGTTGTTGGTTTGTTAGATTTGAGGATTAGTTTTAAATCAATTTTTATTTTAGCTAAATTTAATTTATTCCACAACCTATTTGGTCGCCTAAATAGTGAAGAGCCCTTGTAATTAGGTGCATAAATTAAGTTGAGAGAAGCTCGATCCTTGTGGAGTGCGATATCAGGACTCCTAGAGTCCGTTTATTACTGTATGACAGTGCATGAAGAAAGGGGATGAGTGTTGGTAATGCTTTTCATTTCAGTTTTTGAGTATTTACCACATTCACTCCCTTGGCCATATTTTCATATATAATACATATTTTGGTCTTTACAAGTTTTTGGTGCCATTGTCAGGGACGTGTCATAAATTTGTATATATAATTTGGTCGATAAGTTTTTGGCGTCGTTGCCGGGGATTGGCACGGTTCACTTTCTCTCATTAGAAGTTGACATTTTGAAGAACGGGGTGATTTGCTAATTTAGGCAATTTTTATTTTTATTTTGGTTGTGATTTGTTTCTTAGTTAATTTCTTTTATTAGTATTTTTTACTTTATTTTCTTTTGTTTTTCTTCTTATTTGTTGGTACTTATGGAGGAACATTCAATAGAAGATAGATTTGCCTCTATAGAAGCCAAGCTTGACTTACTTCTTCATCAATTGGACTATAGAATTCATAATGACTCACTCATGGAACAAGGAGTATTGCGTTATCAAGGAAGTTCAAACCCCACATTATAGGAGGAAGAAGAGTTGTCTCCTGTTAAGGAGCAGATTTTTATGTACATGGATGGGAACAAGAAAATGATTAATCTTCATGAGCAGAAATTTCTAGATTTAGATGCCTTCCAAGTCAATACTAGTGCTAGATTGAAAAACGTAGAAGCTCAAATAGGACACTTAGTCCAAGGATTAAAGGAAAATTCTCTAGGACCTCTCATAGTAACACTTTGCCAAATCCCAATGAATGCATGGATACTCCTTTGAGCAGTGTGCAAAAATTTCCTATTATGAAATTTGTGGAAGAAGGTGAAAATGAGCTGGAAATTGAGAATAAGGGGCATGGCTAGTTTGTCATGACTGGAAATTTGTTTGAAGCTCAAGATGTTGTCATGACTAGTTTACAAGAGCAAAAGACTATATCAAGGGGTAGTATACGATGTCAGTGCGAAAATCTTCCAGTTCTATTAAAGTGGTTGAGACTAGAAAGGGGAGTTCAATTTTCCCAACTCTCTCTATTACCCTTTTACATTATTGCTTCATTTTGCTCATTGCTAGACAATTAAGATAATGTTCATCTCAGAGTTTGGGGGTGTTTATTTTGATTGTTTTATCATATCACACTCCACATGTTGCACATTATAACTTTGAGGATGAAAATTTATGGTGGTTTTATGGATAATGACTTGGTTTGATGCTTTCCAACTTACATCTTAGTTTTGGTTTATTTTGTTAGTTAGAGTTTTTGACTTAATTGAGTTTTGCTTGGAGTAGTTGTGATGTCAATGAAGATCATAATTGAACCCTTGAGATATGGATAGTAATTCAAGATAATAGGACTTAATGCTTAATGAGTTATCTTTCTAATAAGCTATTTAGTCATTGGTTTCTGAAAATCTATGCACTTGGTCTCTAAGTACCTTGAAAAGTAGTTTTTACTTGGGTTAGAGAAGGTTTATGAGAATCCATCTATCTTTGATCTTCATAGGTTCTAGAACTTGTTCTATTATTGTGAGACAAAATCCAAAGCAACACAACAATTGAGAAATGATATAGGTCATCCTTGGAAAGATTGAGCCTTTGAAGCTACTTCTGATAATATCATATGCATATTCCTCTAGTACCGAATATTAGGCCTTAAAGAGCCAAAATTCTTTTTATAAGAACCAATTTTGAAGCCAATAACCTTCCTATACATCACTACCCCTCGATTAAAAAACCAAACTCACCCATAACATGAGGATTTGAACATAATTGGGAAATGTGGTGAGGAGCAAGTTTGAAATGAGTTAAGTTGAAAATAAAAAGAGGTTGGTAAAAAGGAAGGAGAAAAATATCAAGTGTAAGAGAAGAAAAAATACAATAAAAAGTCGAGAAGTGTGTCTAACTCAGTAGCCAGCTTCCTTCCACAAGTAAATGAAATCCTAGGGGTGTCTGACACAGTACCCTAAGGCGATTGATGCAGGAGCTCTTGATTTAAAGCTCATTGGGGTTGGTAGAAAGCATAAGGGGTTTTGACATTGCACCTCAAAATAACCTTGTCTTAAAGAAAGAGGCTTCTTGGTGTTTTTTGCTAAGGTACAAAATTTGTGCAGAAAGGTGATAGGGAGTATGGAATGATGCACCTAAGCAGATTTTGAGGTGCTTGAGGAGTATCAGCTGTCTTTGATGGTAAGAATTGCCCTTGATGGAGTAGGAGCTATCAATGCGAGAAAAATATATGTTTGTTTGGGTAAGTTTTAGCCTAAAATGACTCTTCAGTACCACTTTACAAGCCTTACATTACAAGCTTATAAGAGACCTACTTGATCTTGAGAGTTGTGTGTGCTCGTGATGAAGTGATAAGAACAACAAACCTATGGAACCTAAATAAATTATCTTAGGAGATCAGTTGTACTTATCTCGATTCTATATGAACTCATCTAACGCAATTGTTTGGATAAGGGAAGACGCTTTACACACACACACACAGTAGGAACCATGATCCTAAATTTGTCTATTATGAGATTAATTCACTATTAAAATGATGAATGTCTTGATATATTCTCTATATTCCTTGTAAGGGTAATTCTTGAGACACATATCACATACCCTTGGAAATCTTGATTACCCAGTTTTGGTTAAATAAAAAGGGTGAGATGAACTCTTCTCTTCCATTGCTTGAGGACAAGCAACTTCTTTCTTTTCTTTTCTTGAGGACAAGTAAAACTTTAAGTTTGGGGGTGTTTGATGAGTGTAAAACTCATATATGTTTTGAGTTCATTTCACATGCTATTTTGAGCATTTGATATCCATATTCATGTAAAACTCATAACATTTCCTCTTAACATTGTTTTGTAGGATTCCTGATGAAAAGCAAGTGATTTGGCAAGAAATGAGCAATATATTTGCAAAAGAAGAGTCAACTAGGTGTCTCACATCGCACCACCAAGAAGATGAATTTTTATGTACTAGATGGACGTTGGATGTGGAATGTAGTTTGTGTTATTGAACAAAGACTTGACAGCATATCGCAAACTTAGTCAGGATTCAGATTCGAAATTTATGTCATGACAAGTTGAAGAAGAAATCAAATTACATTTGGCTTGATTTTGTGACGAGTTAGCAACAAAATGGCGGGCGACCAGGAAAGCAGCGCTATTTTGGGTAGTTTTCCAGAGCCCCATTTCCTGGACTATAAATGCTCGTTTTTTTAGAGACGACTGGGGGTAGGAGAACACCTCTCATGGGGTTTCTCTCTCTAAAGCCATTTTTATAGTTTCTTTTGTAGATTTTGATTTTAGTAGATCTTAAAGTAGTTTTTATTAGGAGATTTGTTGTATTGAAGATTTGATCTTTGTGCATTCGAGATTTTAGATTTCATTCTCATTGGACAAAGGTGAGCTAGAAATTTGGATTTTTCTCTCACTCCTTGTCTCTTGATTTCTTTATTCATTTTCTTACTTGTTGTTTGATTTGTGATGATTGGAATCCAATAATGGAACATTAAACATCCTCTAGGGGTGGGGATTAATTGTTGAACATTCAGATTTGTAGATTCTCAATTATTTTATGGGTTTGAAGACTGAATTTATATAATTGGTACAGTTCATATAATTAGCTGTTCGGAATATTAGTAGCTTATACCCAGAAAAGAGTTGTATCTTTGCTTTGATTTCCAAGAGGCCCTCTGAGTGACACAAAGATGGAGATTCCTGAGAGTACTTGGGGGTATGTTTGACTAATATTATGGAACTAATGAATTCTAAAATATTAATTTAATAGATCACTAATTTACTCATGGTGTGAGGATAATTGGATGATGTATCAGTTTAATGTTTAAAGGTCTCACCTCGATTTGATAGAATTACCTCGATCCCATGTTAGCATAGATCTAATCAAGGAGATAGAGAAATTTATTAAAATTGATGGCTGAGATATCAATTACATTGAAGGTTTGCATTATCCTGTCACAGCAGGGCTAGTAGTCTTGAGTCTTAAGAAAGGGTGTTAAGTGCGGAAAGCGAAAAAATATGATTCTTCAAAAGAGGATTATATTCTACAAGTAACTGATTAGACTGATGTCTCTGAAAGGAAAAAAAACCTCTCTCTTAACTTTCTCTTCTTTCTTCTCTAGCCACTCATCTTCCTTAAGCAAGAAGGGGTGATTTTCGGCCATTTTGGCTTGAAATCACTCTTGTTCAACTCTTTTTTCCTTTTCTTTTTTTTCTGTCTATCTCTTAATAAAATGGTTATTTCACAAAGATTTAAGTATTTTATTGTTTTTCGTGTTGTTGTTGTCTTATTGCATGCAGTGTTTGGTTTGTCGTCGATATGTTACGATGTGGTGCTTTTTGTCGTCTCGTTGCAACACTTTATTTGTGTAGGGGCGATTCAGAAAGGCAAAGAGGATTCGACCAATCGACAATATCATATTATGGTTGTCAGTATGTTGAAAAACAAGAGTCGTAGATATTATAGTTATTATACCATCAAATTTGTAGGCTTTATGTCGATTTATGATGTTATTAACCTGAATATTGTTTCATCATTTATGGTTTTTATTAATATGCATCTTGAATTTATCGATCTATTGCAAGTTTGAATCAATAAAATTATTTTCCTTTCAAAAAAAAAAAAAAAAAGTGGATCACACTATGCAAAATCTCATAACTCAATTCTTTTGGAGAATCTCAATGAGATGGTGAGTTTTAATTCAATAAAATGAGAGTTGTAATATTTCAAAATAATGACAGTCATGCTTTTGGGAGTGAACACTAGCTAAAATAATTAACAATTTAACTAGGAAACCCTATTGATATCTTCTATGGATTCTCGAAATCGTTCTGCATCTTAGATTGCTTTGAAGATTGGTATGTCAATTAATAGTACCCCGTAATCTAGAGGTACCTAGAAAATCACCTTATCCAGCTCTTCATTCCTATTAGATATTTTAAATAAATTATTTATATTACGTGTAAAGTGGGATTGTGCAAATTGACAACTTCCAATTACATAATGCGGATCTTTATAATAGAACCATGCAAATTAACTTCTTATTTTGGGTACAATAAGATAAAGTACTAATACAAAGGTTTGCTTAGAAACCTTCCCATAATTCAAAAAATCACCAAAGCACACACTTGAGCCATATGTGGCTTAAAGTTCCCACATATTATGCACAATATATAGACCACATTATTCAAAGGATAAAACACAACTTATTCATAGGATGAGACACAACTTAGTTCACTACATTTCATAAATTATAGGCCTCGAGTGTTTATGCTTTAATAAGGTGGTCACCAATGTGCTCATTCATATGAACTAAATCCAAGCTCTTTTATTGGAGGGGGAATATCTTTGTTTAACTTCTTGTACTCTAAAGTCCAATGCACTAGAGTGACATCATGACCTTTCGGAATTGCTTGAAGTACGGCCTTGAAGGTCTTATATTCCTTTAGAAGATCTCCTTCAATGGCTTTGAAAGTGATGGAATTGTTTTCTTCGTCTATGGATTCTACTATTTGTTTGCATACAAGATTATTCCCATCTTTGATTTTATGCAAAGAAGAAAAAAACAAATTAAGAAATCACAATTTTATAAAAAAAATTAGGAAAAATAATATCATTGGGTAATGAATTATGTTTTTAAATATATATTATCAATAGGTGGGTGGGTCGGGGAATTGGCTTACCGATAGAATGGCTCCACTCGATGACGGAGCCGGGAGTGCCCCAATCACCCTCATGTAGATGAACTTTCTGAATTTTTTCAGGACTTGCGTTAGAGATGTGGTGTGGTTTGCGACAAAACATGTCATGAAACTTATGGGCAGAAACCTTGACTAGAGTTTCTGCTTGAAGCTTACCAGCCAGAACCATGTTTTCTCGGCAACCAAATAGAGCTAGAAACAATGGAATACAGAAGAGGAGGTCAAGGCAGTGTTGCGAGAAAAAACGTTTCGCCTTGCACACTTAAATGGAGAAGGAACGATTGTGCATGGACCCTGACGCACACAGCAGGTTGTCTAGTATCCAATCACAGTATGCCACGTGTGAGGTCCTAGCTGCGTTCACGTCCACTTATTAACTTAAGCATTGGTGATGACCGTGTTCCTCAATTATTGATGCTTCAGTTAAGGCTATGTATACCAAAAGCCATTTTATTATTATGGATGTTTATTTTATTTTAATAAAATTATATTATTTCATTTTAATAAGAATCTATATGAGTTATATTTGTATTTAAATATCATGTATGTGTGTCTTTTATTCTACATAGTAGATGATTTGGTATGTAGAGTTCGGCTTACGCACAGAAAATTAAATCATCGGTTCTCGTGGAATATAAGCTATTGATTCACAGTTTAAATGGAATTTGGCCTATAAGTGGTAAGATTGTAGGAAACAGACTTGGTAAGTGCATGTGACTACGGGAATGACTTAGTTCCAACTTCTTGTGCTAGTACACTCGTGTGTATTGAATGGGACTAACTTGGAGTAATTATTTTATATTGACACATAAAATAATTAATGCCTCATAATTATTATGAATACTATTACTCTTAATCTCGAGATAATTAATAGACACGTGCATTTATTGTTGGTTATTTTGATTCATAGAGAGTGAGATCTTTATAAATCAATAATCTTGGTGAGTTGGATAACTGAATTAATTGTATAGTGAATATTAATTATTAACGGAATCCACGTCTTGTTAATTGGATTGATGATACCCATTTGAGGATACTTATAAGTTTTGATTATGTCAAACCCTGCAAGTGGATTTTTAATTCGACATATCAAATAAGTTAAGTGGAAGGTCTCAAGGTGATTATCAGATGTTGATTAAATAAAACTGTCAGTAATTTAATTTAATCAACGGGTATTTAACAATCTTAGCATTAGGGAGATTAATAAGTATTTAATAACAAATGACTCGATTTATACTTTCAAATAAGTGAGGGAGTGTAATTATGATTCTTTAGTGGAGTGAATTATAATTAATGTAAATAAGTTCATATATTTACATTGGGAGGCCTAAATCTTATTGCCTTTAGGTCCCTACCGCAACCTATTTATATGTCATGTTGAGCAACCTCTTGAAAAAAAATAAATTCCTAGAGGCAGCCGTCCAAAGGAGAGCACGAAGAGAGCCACTCCCTCTTCTCGTTCTGGCATTGGAGAATACTGTAGAAGGCTTGGAGGGTCGAGCAATCTGTTGCAAATAATTTTTTATTGAGATCAATTTAGATGGATCTCTAGGTATGAATTCGAACTGTATCCTCATAGCTTTATTCAGATTGTTTTTTTTTTTTTTTTTTTTTGTGTAATTTGTACGCACAATCACTATAATCATGGGGAATTCCAGTCCCCTGCAGCTTCAGGTTCAAAGGGTCATCATCCTCACTCACCATTCACGAGCATGATATCGTTGATTCCCAGAGTAAACGAAATAAATGTTTGAGATTATAAATATAATCTCCAGTGAATTAAAGTGCATCATGCATGTATTATTTTATTAGAGAAATTATTAATTTTCCAAAATAATGCAAAAGAGAAAAATGAAGTTAGGTAATGTCGATAACTCTAGCACATAATCACTACAAGGAAGTAAGCTTTTAGTTGGGACCACTGACCCCAACCAAAAGGAAGGTTATGTGAAACTATATCATATAGTTGCAAATAAAATGAGCTGCAACCAGGTGTGACTATAGAGGGAATGACTAAAAAGTTATAGCTGCAATTGTAGTTTTGGCCACAACTAAAGAATGTACAAAGTAAATGAGGGCTTATGATTGAGGTCATTCCTAGCCGCAACTCCCAACTGACCCCAACCAAAAGGAAGGTTATATGAAACTATATCATAGAGTTGCAAATAAAATGAGCCGCAACCAGGTGTGACTATAGAGGTAATGACTGAAAAGTTATAGCTACAATTGTAGTTTTTGCCACAACTAAAGAATGTGCAAAGTAAATGAGGGCTTATGATTGAGGTCATTCCTAACCGTAACTAAAGGAGATGGACTATGAATGGGATCATATTCAACTAAAGGAGATGACTATGGATGGGGTCATATTTGGGCCATAACTATAAGAATGAATATGGTTGGGGTTATTTTTTGGCCGCAACTATAAGAATGATTATGGTTGGGGCATTAGATCGGTTGCAACTAAAGAGGGAGATATAGAGAGGGTCATTGTTTGGTGATAGATGTGAATAACACTAGCATTTATACCATGTTTTTCATGTGTTTATGTAACATAAATTCTATATTCACATCCATATTCTTAAAGATTGCACTAATCCCTCATTTGTTGATGTTTTGCAAGCATTGGAAGAAAATAAAGCAAAGAAAGGGCAAAAATCTAAGCAAGAAGAACCACCTGTTGTCTGAAGCACTAGTTTGCCATGGCGAAGGAGTATGTTCATACGTGACGATCTGTGGCTTGAAGAGCTTTTGCCTTGTGAAGCTAACGTATGTAAAAGTTGAAGCTACGGGTTCGCCAAGGTGAAGTCCAAACCGCCACAGCGAGTTTGCAGGCTGCGAAGAAAATGCTACACTTCTATGAAGTAGAAGAAGGAGACACATCTCAAGGTCAGGCTTCAAGGTTCGCACATAGTAAGCCATCCTTCGCCCTTATTGAATACTGCAAAGGCCGAAGCTAGTCATAGCAAGGCAAGGAAGAATATGCAACATGAAACCGTTCAGCCCAGGACCCTTTGCCATGACAAAGAAGGTCTAACTGGGATAGGAACACTTCCATTTTAGCCCCAATCTGTTAGCCCATTTCGAGGGTATAAATATCACATGTCAATAAATTCCATAAGAAGCTGGGAGGTGGAACATTTTCCATTTTATAGGGTTTTCTCTCTCTTGGTTTAGATTTTAGGGTTTTTAGATTCACTAGATTTTTAGCTTGCTTTTAGTGCTGAGTGGAAAAATCCAACTGCTAGAGGACTTCTTGTAGCCGTGCAGCAAAGTTTTAGAGGGAATTTACTTCATACTTGTTTTGTATTCCTAAACTCTTCTCTTTCTCTTAATCTTTCAGCATTATGTTTAGTTCAAATATAATTTTGTTAGGTTTTGAGGTTGCTATGAGTGGCTAGATTCACCTCTAGGGTTGGTTGTTGATTTGTATGCTTTCTTGAATGATTTTGTGAATATAATCTTGTGTTGAGGTTTTGTGGATGTGGTTATTTGAGTTTCCATGTTTTTATTCAATTGTTTTATGCTAGGTGGTGAGGTTGAGACCTATAGCTCAAAGGGTTTCCAGAGTGACAGTTGAAAGTATACCCTCAAAACTTAATTTTCATTCCCTAATATCCTACAATTGGTAAAATCAAAGAAGTCGAAGAGATTAGGAATGCCTGATACTAGATGGATTTTATTAGAAGGGACATCATTTAACCTTATGCGATGATCGTATGGACCGAGAGGTGATCGATATGAGCATAGCCCCGACAATTCCATTGTATGGATCGAGAGGTGACCAATAGAATTTCCCAAGGACGGGTTTTTAGAATAGTATCACACTGTTTGACCTTGATGGACTGAGAGGAGAATGGGGAATAGGTGTGAGAAATTGAGGGGAGACTCGAAAGAGTGAACCTCATACTGAGTTCATTGGGCAAGCACAAGAGTACTTTCACTTAATCTCTACTTAATGAATATAAGCCATAATTGCACCAATGTGGGCCTTGACCCTAGTGTCATTTTCTGAGTTTCTCTCTTGTTCAATCAATCATTTATTTAATCTTAGATTCAATTTTAACAATTTAGTTTTACTTTTAGTTAATCAACAATTATTAGACATAAAATCAATATGGATTTATTGCGTGGTCATATATGTTTATATTTTCAAATTCAGATGACATCTGAAGCAAAGACGGAGATGGCGAAAACTTTTACTCTTTCTTAGATGTTTCATGTAGAAGGGTCCCTTGTTGTATGCGGTGATGCCAAATATTAAATATTTCTTTTATTTTTTCAATTACTAGACATAAAAGCAATGTGGATTGATTGAATATTTCATATATTTTGGATGTTTGAAATAGAAGACACACAGACAAGACGAAATGAGGTAACATTTTCTATTTTTTAGGTGTTTCATTCCGAAGGGTTCCTTATTGTATCCAGGGATGCTAAAGATTCAATCTTTATTTTATTTTTCAATTCCTAGATATAAAAACAATGTGTATCGATCAAAGATTTTATATATTTTGTATTTTTTAATTAGAAAACACACAAACAAGACATAATGGATATACGTTTGCTCTTTTTTAGATGTTTTAGACGGAAATGGTCCTTTGTTGTATCTGGGAATGCCAAAGATTGAATCTTTCTATTTTTTTTCAATTACTAGACATAAAAACAATGTGGATTAATCAAAAAATGACAAAGTGCTCTTTATGTTGCATGTGTCATCATTTAACAAATGCTTTGACGAAGCTATTAGCTAAAGTCATTTTTTATCTCTCATGACCAAGCTTATATTTCATCATAATACCATTTCAAGGAATCATGTTAGAACACTAATGTTATATTTATCTAATATGTTGGTTTAACTTAGAATATAAAATAAATATTACTAGAATGTTAAATTAAATATAAAGTGAAGTTTGAAGTAGAGTAGAAGATGAACTCAAATAGTTTGAATTATACTAAAAGATTAAGTTTGAATTAGTAAACTCAAATAATTATTTATATATAAATATTTATCAATCGTCAATAAGAAGATTATATTTTACTTTCTCAAACTTTTCTTTTTATTATAGTTTTTGTTTGGATTTTAGAACTTGGGCATTCAATGTTATCAAGGAGTTACGATTTTAATGTCCATCTAAGTCTTATTTACATATTCCTAATCACTCTACCACGCTTTTTTAAAACCCTAATTACATCTCTTTGTATGTTTCTTTTGTCGTAATTTTACTTAATAGATTCAAATTTCAAGTGTGTGGAAGTCATACCTTCACATATTTTAGCTTTAGAATTTTATATTTTTAGATTAATAATCGAGTTGATTGTAGGTCGACAAATCATTTAATGGTACTATAGACCCCAAATTTGGCTAGTCTTAGTTTTATTTTGTTATTATTTGATTTGATTTGTCTTGATTGTTGTTCTTTTCCTTTTTGGAGAAGGAAATTTTTTTATTTTTTTTATTTTTTTCTTTTTTAAAAATAGATGATCGAAGGCAAAAGGGGAACACTATCAAGACAGAGGTTCGGCGAAATCATAGAAGAAGGGTTCTTTTTGTCTAAAGGAAAGCATTCCAGCTATACATGAATTGTCCTTATTTAATATGTTTTGATAGGTTGAATCTCTAATTAATTTCATGACATAAATCCATTGATTTGATGGTTGTTCTTTTTTTATATTAATTGTTACTGGTTAATATAATTTGTATTTGAGAGATTTCATAGAAAGTTTTTTTTAGATCATCATTTTACTATGGCAGTTTCTATATTGGTGTAATGGTGCTTATCTTTCAGATTTTAGATTTTTCATGTAGTGGTGTTTATCTTTCACATTTTAGTTTTTCATTTTTTTTATTTATCTACTACAATTCTTAGATTTTTGGACTTTTAAATATTCTTAGTTTTACTTTTCAAATTTTAGATTTTTTGTTCATTTTTTTATTTTTGTAGTGTAACTCTTTGATTTTAAGACTTTTAAATATTCTTAGTTTTACTTTTTAGATTTTAGATTTTTTTTTTTTTACAAACTACAATTTCTATTAATCATCACACTCATAGGATTAAAATGAATCAGTATAACTTTTATTAGTTTAATTTTTGTAAAATGAGTTAGTTTGACTTTTTTATTGATTTTAATGTTGTAAACTAGTTCTAGTTTAATTTTTCATTAGTGTAATCTGAAATAGGTAAATTGGCTTTTTTCTTCTTACTTTTGTACAAATTTTATTTTATTAGTTTACCTTTTGTAAATTAGTTGGTTCAACTTTTATTAATTTAATTATTGTAAAATTGGTTAGTTTAATTTCATAAAATTATTTATCTCACTTTTCTTTAATTTTTCTATTAGCTTATAATTTTAGCTTTCATATTATACTTTTATTCCATATTAGTAGACATTCTAATATATATATATATTTAAAATTCCCGAATATTGTAGTTTTATATTATATTTTCATTAAATTTTTTTTTACTAGTGAATATTTTTGTTCCCATATTTTGTTTTAATCTATATATATATATATATATATATATATATATATATATTGAACTAGTAGACATTTTATGTCTTTACTAAATCTATTTTTTTTTGTAACTATTGAATATTTACTTTTATATTATATTTTCATAAATCTATTTTTAAACTAGCAAATAATTTAGCTCACATATTATTATTTTTATTAAATCTATTTCTTTTTAAACTATTGAATATTTTAGTTTTCATATTATATTTTCATTAAATCTATTTTTTTAATTTGTGAATATTTTTGTTTCTATATTATGTTCTCATTACATCTGTTTTTTTTATTGAATGACACTTAAGATCATGTTTTGGGCCCGTATTATCTTCTGACACAGTAAACTTAAAATTTAAACTCACACTATTTAGTAAGGCATGAACCCTGTTTTCCTGACTAAATCTTTGCTTGTTTCTTTATTTCTGACCTTCATTATCACTGTCATCACTATTATTTCCTAGCCTGAATCTTTAAATTTGTTTTCTAATTCAAAATTTATTTTCTTTAATTTAAAAAAAAATCAAAAAATCTTTTTCGTTAATTTCCAAAATAAAAAAATAAAAAATCATTATTTTTTATTTATTAAAAAAATCAAAGTCATTTCATTGCTTCTAAAATTAGAAAGATCATCTTTTAATTTCTAAAAATAAAAAATCATTCTTTAACTCTGAAACTCAAAGTATTTCTTCAGTTTAAAAAAATCAAAAAATCAATTTCTTTAAGTTCTAAAAAAAAATGCCTTATTTAACTTCAAATTTTTCAAAAAATCATTTTTTTTTCTTAAATCTACAAAATAAAAACTATTTTCTTTATTTTCAAAATAAAAAATCTTTATCTCTAGCTTCAAAAAATTTTCAATCCTTTCTTAATTTCCTAAAAAAATAAAAAAATCATTTTCTCTAATATATATATGTACTTTTTCTTTAAATTCTAAAATCATCTTCTTTAAATTTCACAAAAAATTAAAAACTACTATTCCTTTAATTTTTCTAAGTCTTAGTTCTTTTTTCTTTTTTTTTTCTTTTTTTTTTTCAAATATCCATCTTTCAAATCTTTTTTGTAAATTTTCCTAAAGTGATATTCTATTTTCAAAACTTTCGAATTAAGTTTTCCTTTTTCCAAAATTACTCTTTTCAACATGATTTCAAGATTAGAAAGCACGATCCTGTAGTTATTAAAGTGGATCACATGGGTTCGACTCGCGTGCTAAATAAATGGGCCTTGGTAGGAGACCCAACATCCCATGTACGCTTCCAATAAATAATTTTGTGCTCATTTTATAATTTAATAATGAATGTTTACGCGAAGCGCTAATAAGGAGTATCTCGTTGACAACGAATTAACAAGCGGAATATTCGCGGATGCCAGAATCTAGACATCATAATTTCACCAAGAGCTCCAGGCGGAATCTCAGCACATGCAGGGCTCTGCCCAAATACCTTTGTCCCAAACGGTTCTAGCGACCACCGTTCCACATGCAAATGAAATGGTCACTTGAGCCCAGCCATCAATGCTCGCGGTGGCTACTCATTTAAGGAGTTTGGCGAGAGGGCCCGGACAACGGGGAGCTGCGTCAAGCCTGAGGATCAAGCGGGGTGATTCACTCTTGTTTACGAGGCTAGGCGAAATTTGTGAGATGGTCAGAATATGACCAAGAGGGTCGTGAAACCATCCGTCTGAGGCATCTATGACGGTCTGGCCTTGGCGAGTAGGGAAAGGAAAGGCTTCGGGATAGCCTAAAAATGGCGGGTTGAAACGGGAAGTGGGGGCAGGCTGCGAGTGCTTGAGATGACTGTTGGAGGCCAGGGCCCAGGCTGGGGCTATGACCCGGGCTTCAAGTTAATCGAGGATGGTATGTCGTCCGGAATGAAATTTGCGGGCAACTAGGGAAGAGCTGCGTGCTGCTAGAGATGAGCTGCGCAATAAAGCGGCGCTTAGCGATCAGGCAGTTCTTGAAGCTTTCGGGGTTGCAAGCTGTGGGCGCGACCGAGGAGTGCTATGGGTTGCGAGGTAACCTTCAAAGGCAAGAAAATCTGGTTGTTCAAAGGGACGGGGCTATAACGAGTTTGAGGGATGAGGCCTGCACTCAATGGGCTTCTGGATGGCTTGCCTTTCAAAGGAGGGCTGCTAGTGCCTACCTGGGCTTGGATTTTAACTTCAATATCCCTAGTGATGAGGAGGCAGAAGAGTCTTTTACGCGGGGTTTGCTGCGGAGGCAGGCACTCCTGATGAGGCTCGCTCCTTCTTCGCCTTCGGCGTGCGAACTCCTTTATATAACTGCTTATTTTCTTTTTTCGTCGGGCTTGAACTGAGATATATGTAACGTTATAGCAATAGATACCCGATTTTCTATCTTATTGATTTTACCCTTTATTCTTTTTTTTTTCTTTTTCATAACTGCGTTTCTTGTTTTGCTCTGCCTGAGCTGTCCTGGATCAGAGTCTATATGGCCTTGCTTGAGTTGAGTAGTTGAACTCTTCAAAATTGAAATTCTTTGAGGCTTTATGACTAAACCACTTTGTCTTGACGGCTCTGGGCTAATCTGCACAGGGTTCACTTGGTGAAGCTCAGCTGACCACAAAATTTCTTCAGGCTTTATGACTATTTACTGAGGCAGGCGGCTCTCAGACTGTCTGCTGAGTTAGGCCAGTTGAGCTCTTTAAAGCTAGGTTCTTTGAGGCTTTATGAGGCTAAATGCACGAAATTTGAAGCGCTCCCAAGGGCTAATTCGCTGAGTTGGCCCAGTTGGAGCTCTTGCGGGCCGTTGAGGCTTTATGGGGCTAAGCTACTGAAAATTTGGGGCGCTCTTGGTGGGGTTACTGAGTTAATAGATTCAGGCTCTTCATCTTCCCAGGCCGTTGAGGCTGCCGACCTCATGCCAGTGGGCGGCTCGTGGGCTGATTGGCTGAAGTTGAAGCAGTTAGGCCTCTTGGCCCAGACCTTGAAACCCTGTAAGTCATTTTGGCTGGCCCAGCTCTTGAGAATTTGGTTACTTTGAAGTTGAGCAATTGGCTCCTTGGCTGAGCCGGCCCGAGGCTTTATGGGCCTAAACCGCTGGGTGGGCGCCCTCTTGTTGCAGTTGCCTCAATTTAGCGTTGAGCTCTTCAGCTAAGGAGCCGCGAGGCTTTATGGATAAGCGCTTTAAGCTGGGCGGCTCTTAATTTGATTTGCACAGAGTTAGGCTGCTTGGAAACTTGGCGTTGAGGCTTTATGGAGCTAAAGCTGCTGAGTTAGATTGGCTCTTGGTGAGTTGCTGAAGTTAGGCAGTTCAGGCTCTTCAAAGCGCAGGCCAGCGAGGCTTTATGGGCCTGCACGGGCGGGCGGGCGCTTGGGCTGGTTGCTGAGTTGAGCGATTAGGCTCCTTCAAGGCCCCCCGGGCCGTTGAGGCTTTATGGGCTAAATTGCTTGAGTGGTAGGCCCTTGGGCTCACGTGGCTGGAGTGGCCGGTTAGGCTCTTCAAAACTTTTATCACGAGAGGCTCCATAGGCTGGGGTGCTTCCTAAGATATTGGAGCTCACGCAAGCGAATTTCTTTGAATACTGGGCTGCACGACTCCTAAATTTGTTGAATGTAGCCGGTTGACTTCCACTTCTTGGAAGATGTGGGCGTCTTTAATGCTTTCGTTTATGGAGAATTGGAAGCTTGGCTTGTGGCAGATTTTCTGAGTGCTAGCCTCCTTATAAATATTGACTCCTTTGCTATGGGCCATACTTGAACCTTCCTTGCAGAGTGGCCCCGGAATCTACGCGTAATGAGGCATCGAGGCTTGGTCGTCTTCGCGGGGGATCACAAAGTTGCGCCGGCGGGTCGATTCCATTGTCTCACATTTGTAGGAGTTATGTTTTCGCAGTTTCCCTTTGTGGGAGTTATGTTATTCTAGCCCGTCAGATGGCCGGAATCGTTATGGGAATGTATCGACCGATCAGTACTTAAAGAAGATCTTTTAGTCTGTTTTTCTCATTTTCTCCTCTTCTTCCTCTTCTTTCTCTTTCTCCTCTTCTTCCTCTTCTTTCTCTTTCTCCCTCTCTTTCGCACTCTCTCTTCCTCTCTTTCCTTCTCATTCTCTTTCTCTTTTCCATCTCTTTTTCCTTTCCTTTCGCACTCTCTCTTCCTCTCTTTTCCTCTCTCTTTCTCTCTCTTGAGGTTTTTTTTTTGAGAGCTTGCATCACTTTGTTGTTTCAAAGATGCAGGGTAACACTCTGGTGTAATCAATTGTACCTTCATTGGAATAAAAGAGATTTTCTTTTGGACTCATGAATTTGCGCGTTAAAGTGCTTATGTAACTCTTGTACATTCCACTGGATTTGAGTGTTTGAAACGTCCCAACAAAATAATCAATAAACACACAGTTCATCATCCAAAAACTGATAATACTTTATTTAAGATTATTGAGTCCTGATGCTTGCTTAGGTCAGCAGCATTCCAAGCATGAGGTAAATTTTCCTTCCTCAGTTTGGGTTCGTAATTTCAGTGGCGATGAGATACGATGTAGGGGCCTTTCCTGGGTACAGACCTCGTTTGCCCATCTTCGGATTATTTACCATTTGGCGGGAGATTTTTTAAGACTAGGTCGCCAGGCTTGTAACTCCTGGGTTTGACTTTTTAGTCGTAGTATCTTGCCGTCTTTCTCTGGTAGTCTTCCGTGGCTTTACGGACCCACCTTTCGCTTTCATCGAGAGGTCGAGGTTTAGGCGGAGAGCCTCTGGATATGTTCAGCGCTTACCAATTGGTCCAGGGATTTTAATCCAATCTCGATAGGGGCTACCGCCTCGGTGCCAAAATCCAGGGTGAATGGGGTTTCTGAGTCATTGACTGCCGTAGATTACATTGTGCCCATAGCACTCAGAGTATTCACCCATTGCCCTTAAGATCCTCTAATTTGGTCTGCTCCTTAACGCTTTAAAGGTTTACTGATGGTGACCTCGCGCCATTGATTGCGGATGTCTTTGAGACAAATAATGGTTCTTAGAATCCATTTCAGTTATAAAAATCTGAACTTAAAATTGTCAGTGCGCCATTATCGACACGAGCTCTTAGGATACGAGTACAAAATTATGGACATGACGAGTTGCGTATCTTACGATACGTGATAGTGGCGAGTTTCGGCGGCCCATTTGGTAAAATAATCCACTGCTATGATGATGAACTTGCACCCGCCCTTTCCAATGGCGAAGTCCTATGTCAATCACTTTCTTTGGAAAGGCGGGGCTTGTGACCAACGTCAATGGCTCGGATGGGAGGTGAGAGACTTTAGCGTGCTCTTGCTTCATTTGCATTTCGATAAATGCCAATCCTCACCGAGAGCATTGTGGGCGATAAGTATCACACTTGTAAAGCTTTCCCTGCCAATGCCCGAGCCTCGATGTGATTTTCGCATACGCCTTCATGTACCTCTCGTAGTACGTAGTCGGCGTCTTCCCCTGCAATACACTCCAGATAGGTGTGAAAATCCCCCGTTTGTAAAGGCTTCCCCGATTGATAGTAAACCTAGCTGACCTCGTCCTTAGCTTAGAAGCCTCTTTCTGGTCGTTAGGTAGCAATCCTTCTATTAAGTAGTCCCAAATGGGGTCCATCCAGCTCGGCTCTGACGTGACAGGGGAGACCTCCATGCCATTGAGATCTATGGAGGGCTCTTCGAGGTGTTCGACAGGCATCCGTCTGCTGAGATCTTCTTGTGAGGATGTGTGAGTTTTCTTCAAGGAATTATCTGCTAAGATTCTTTGCTCTAGGTATGTGTCGGAAAAACGGACTGACCACGAATTTTTGATGATTCCCTTTTATTTGGGGTATGGATCATTTTCATCTTTCAGCCATAGTGGTATCTTCTATTTACATGCTACCAATTGGGAGTTGTTTACTTTCTCAGTGGTCAACTATTGAATGAGCGGAGTTGGTCGGGTGGCGACCTCTTTTCGGCTTCGTTGGAGGCTTGGAACCAAAATCCCGATGCTGATGTCTGTTCCTTACGGTCGGGATTAGCCGCCTGCTCCCTTGAGCATTGGCGACCAGTCTATCAAACGGCTTCCGGATGGGAGGTGGGCGTGTTTGAGTAATCTCGGCAAAACCGCGAGTGAATTCCATGTGAAATCTGCTAAGACCTGCCCTTTGTTAGTTTTGGTTTATATGATGTCGCTTCGCTCGGCTCTATGACCCGCTATCGACCCTTCCAGGAATCTTTGGTTGTGTATGCCATCATGGATATTCACATTGGGGTTCGTTGGTATAGGCTTGAAAGTAAGGGGCGGAGCTTTTGGGCTGCGGGTTCTTGGGATTGGTTTCTCCATCCTTGAGATGCTCTCTCTCTGCTCTCTTGAGCTCATTGCAATAGTAATTTGGACGTTGTACTCGATCTTTTGTCTACGATAAGAGACGGTCGAGAAAATGCGAAGCGCTGAGTGCAGTGGGAGTTCTCCTTCTAGAGGCTTCTGAATGGGGGAGAGCTCAGGATGAGTCTTCAATCTGAGAACACTTCTTAGTAATGTGTATCCATGAAAAGCTCTTTAGAACCTGGAAGAAGGGCTGACATTTATCGCTGGCCTTGGATACGAACCGGCTTAATGCGGCTATTCTTCTAGTTAGACGTTGGACCTCCTTTATGTTTGATGGTGGCGGCATGTCGAGCATAGCCTTTATCTTGTATGGATTTGCCTAAATTCCTTGGTTGTTGACTATAAAACCTAAGAATTTTAAATTTGAGACTCAGGCGCATTTAGGTACAGGATTGACTTCATGTTGTATTCTCTCGGGATCACGGAATGCCTCGACAGATTATGAGCTATGTGGAGCTTCATTTGTGGTTGCCTTCTGACATGTCATCTATGTACACACTCGTGGATGCTCTTATTTTCTTCAGACATCTTGTTCCAACCTCTGAGTATGTAAGCTCCCTCGTTCTTTAGCCCACGAGCATCTTTCGATAGCAATAGGTCCCTTGCCCCCGCAGCGAATGAGGTCTTTGCAGTCGTTAAGGATCCATCTCGCGATCTGGTTGTAGCCGGAGAAGCCATGAAATTGAGGAGTTTATAGGTGGCTGTAGCATCTGATGAGATCGTCGAGTAGGAGGAAAGTATCTTTTTGGGCATGCTCGGTTGACATCGGTGAAGTCGATCTGAAGTCGCCACTTGCGTTTGCTTTTTGTAGTAAACATTATTAATATTACGGGTGCTCCACCTCCTCTGATTGCCTAGAGCTTGTGACCATATAGTTGAGTCCTTTTTGCCCTTTTTGGAAGCTAGCTCCTTTTTGTAGTGGTTTGAAGATGGGTGGCTTTTAGTGCGCGAGTAATGATGGCGGGATCAATTCCTCCCATATCCGCTGCTTGATAATGAACATGTCGTTGTTCTATTTCAAGCTTGGGCGATAGGCGAGGTGTTCGGGGTTATCCTCATCCGCGAGTGCGGGCCCGGCTCTTCCCAGGGGCTCGGTCGGGTGTTTACCTCGTCGCACATGTCGAGCTCTCCAAGTTTATGTTGTCGACCGCTTTTTGCTTCACGGACGCCAAGTAACACTCCCTAGCCACGCGCTGGTCTCCTCGAACCATTCCTACGCTGCTTGCGATGGGAAACTTGATCATCATATGGTAAGCGAAGGGAATGGCCTTTATGGCGTTAAGAGAGAGTCTGCTTAATAGCATGTTATAAGCAGATGGGGCATCTACAATGAGAAACCTTCTCGCACACTTGTTGTTGCACAGCACGAGGGTCTTCAAGTGAGTACCAGCGTGGCCAAGGCCTAAAAGGTGGCACTTTCTCCGAGAATCCTCAGGTGGTTGACTTGCTCCGGCTTCTCTCTTCAGATGCCCGTCTTATCAGTAGACGAAGATGATGTTAGTTGAACTCCATTGTATCGACCCGGGACGATGGATCGTTTTGTTAGCCACAACTGCCCGTATCACCAAAGGATCGTCATGGGGGTGTTGGCATCCCTCCAGTGCGAGATTCGAAACGTTATGGTTGTGTCAGTGGCGGTTTGACGGCTTGTATATGCTCGCCAACGTCTTTAACGTAAATTGGCGCTGGCAGAGAAATTTGGACTCACCTGCGCAAATCCTCAGGATCACATGAATTTCCCACGGGCATTGTTGAGTTGTTGTCTACGAGGGGTGGTGGTGGCTGAGCACGATCCACGTCATGAGCGCTGAAGCCGGCGGAGATGTCCGTCTTAGAATCAAATATTCTATTTCCTTCACGAGTTGTATGTGATCCCATTTGTTGATGCCGTGAAGTCGCCGCCGGAACTCTAATCACTTGGTGTTATCTCTTTTGAAACTGGTGCGACCTCATACGGGGCTGACCATCTGAGTATTCGTGTTGTACCTCATGAGACGCCCTGCGATCTCACGGCCTCCAGGGGGGTAAACCGTCGGGGTGAATCTTTGTTGTCACCGATCAGGTGAGATGGGTTCAGTGATCCTACGAGGCTTCCACGTCTTTTTCGGGACCGTTCTCATGCTGCCCCATGGGAACTCTCCGGTCTCTTTGTCTCTTTTTGGGCTCAGTGCTGTCATTTATCGATCCGGCTGCTGCTCTTTATGGGTTGAAGGCTTCCTTTCTTGGATATGAGGCTAGCCATGGATTAATGTCCCTTCTCAGCTAGTGACACACCGGCCATGCCCGCGGTTCTTTGAAGTGGAAAGCATGAATCTGATTTTTCTAATGACTGATGAATCGGTGATAGCGAACTTCGTCAGAGTATCTACCTTGGAGACTACGTATTGAACCTACGGACGCAGACCTCGGGCTTTCTTACGAGCTGCTGTGTTAAGTAGAGTGACCTTTCGGCTACGTATGTTCTGACCAATGGGGAGGCGGCGTAATGGAAACTCACGAATGAGGAGATCGGCGATGGGTGGGAAGCCCTATTAAAGCAAGCGGTGGGCCTTTAGTGTGATAGCGCTCACGTCACGGGTCACGATACCCATGTAGCTCCATTTTGATTCTTATAAGTGTTGAGATGATGGCGGGATCTTTGCACCATCAAGCGCCTCTATTTGCGAAGTATGAACTTATTTGGAGGGTGGAGCACCTCGGCTGTGAACGGGGACTCAGTTGCAGTGTCCATAAGGTGGGAGCTGGACCGCTACAACTTCAGCTTCATGTGAAATTTGTGACCTCTTGTTGGAGGCCCTTGAACCTCTGCTCCCATGATCGTTCCTCCATTCTTTGTTGAGGGGGGTTTAGTTCTGTGACGCCCTAAAACCCGGGGGTCCGTTGACTACCCGTCAACCCGCGGAAACACTCGTGAATGTCGGGTGACCCGACATTTCTCACAATCGAGGCGGGAATCTCCTTTGTACGGGAGCTCTACCCGGGATACACATAACTTTGTACATAACATCCCAACATCAATCACATGAGTAAAGCGGCCTCTTGGGCCCATAAACCAATACTCATCACAATACATATATCCAACTATATAACCATAGTTCAAGAGTTAATGATTTACTCTTATACAACACATATATTAAAATGAAAAACATTCTAATAAATGTATACATCATAAAACCCAAGCCATAACCCGGCTTCCTTCTAAAGCGGCCTCTATGATGAGTCGTCTCCTCATCGCTCCACATTACTTTAAAAATGATATCCCTGTGGTGAGCTAATGCTCAATAATTGGAATCACCACTAATTGGGAACACTCTCACTAAGTGCATATGCAATGCTCCAATGAAAACATACATTCAAGTAAATGTGATCTACTGAATGTCTACATGATCAACTCATCTCCGGAGTCCTCACCCGACTCCCCTCACACTTACCTCATACAGTATGAAACCTTAGGTACAACAATGGTGTTTGTTTTTAATTGTGGACAACCCTCGGAATTATAAGTAGTGGACCGACTCCCGGAGTGTTATATTTAGTGGACTACCCTCCGATATATATCAATTAGGCCCGTCAGCGATTGATATTTTATATGGACTACCCTCCGATAATAATTATTATTTTTAGTCAACCCTCCGAAACCATTCTCTCAAGAATCACCTCATGCACTCACTCCTATTGTTCTAGGGTGCCCCAGTGCATATGGAATGCATGATGCCAATTCCAATACAATTATATAACACATATAAATATATAATCATGCATATGTTCGCATAATTTAAATCACACAAACATGTCATGTAATTTCACAATTCATCGCGCTAAAAATTAGGCTCGCGTGGGCTAATAAATGACCGTAGAGCAATTCAGTTTGAATCCCACTTGACCCAAGCGTCATTTTTCACAAAATTAATTCATGAATACTATTCACGTGAACAGTGAAACCCTAGGGTCATTGTTCACGGCCACTCATTCAATCATCGGTTCACTTTGTGAACCCGAATTTCATGGCCATTTTCGGCCCTATGCACATCACAATATGATTTAAAGCATAATTTATGCCATTAATAACCCAAACAGCCCCTCACGGTTCACGGCATTTGCACCCTATTGAGTTCAATAGAATTCAAACAATTCGGTCCCAAGTTTTGGGACCGATCAAACGGCCGTTCAAGGCCTCAAGCCAATCGAAACATTATAAAACACTTAAACAAAGTGTAAAACTCAAGTAGGATGAAACCCCTACCTCACGGAGTTAGTCGAAAACTCCCAAAACCGGTGCCCACGTGTAGGTCTCGATGCGTAGAGCGACTTTCCTTCTTGTCTCGGCGAATTCCGACGGTTGGATCGCCCGTAATCCTAGAGAGAAGTCTCTCTCTCTCTCTTTAAAACGAAATCTCAAACCCCACTGTAAGTCTCCTCCCCTTTTCACGTTTTTTTGTTTCTCACTTAAAGGTAGGAGACAACACTGTAGCTATTTTGTCTTATTACCATTTAAAACAATTTCTATAATACCATTTATGTCCCCAAGCTTGGATTTTTGACATTTGGCACTATCTCGGTCGTCCATTTCCATCATCTATCTACTCATACAACATGTGTCACATGAGTATATGTTATATGTGACTTTTGTCACATCAAATCTCGTTTTACGACACCCGATACTCGGTGCCTCGAAAAATGCACAAATCCCGACTATCTCGAAATTCGACGAAATTCGACATAGTAGCTAGATTTCGCGAGATGATTCCAACGGTGAAATCCGTTTCATCATCCGAGATCTAGAGAATAAATTTCGGATTTTTGACCGAAATTACGATTTTACCATTTTTGAGAAAATTGGATTTTCTCGGGTCTTACAAGTTCATCGTTTCGGCGTGCCCCGAGTGTTAGCCGTTGCCCTCCTCTCTAGGGTTAGGTGTGGTCAGGTGCCCCCAGCTCGGCTGGATTACGCTTCGTTTAGGCGCCTCGGGGGTGCAGGGTGTGATTATACTCGTGAGGGAGTGATGTTATGGCCTTCACTGGGCTTGTCGTTTCCAGCGGGCGTTGCATGCACAGTGATTTGCTCTTTCTCCTATCGGTGATTGGTTGGTGGGGCGGACGCCCCTCCACCTCGTCTGTGTTGGCTTGCATTGTTTCCTAGCAGCGTCGCCCGGGAGATTCGACTTTCAATATGTCGCTGGGTGGTCACGCATCCTTGGGATTAGGCGTTGCTCCTTGTGTTCGAGTTGATACCATCGATTCTTGAAAGATCAACTTTATTTGTAAAGGCTATGCGTTCCATAAACTGATACAATGATGATGCTTTTTCAACTGAACTGGGCGGGATTTAGAATCTCTAAAGCACAGGCGACAACGCATCCTTTAAGTAGGTCATTGGCTCTGGGCGTCGGACTCCTACGAAAAAACAAGAAGAAGGAGGGTCGGGGCTTCGCCGTGGTACACTCCGTGCCCTAAATCAGTTCCTCCTTGAGAGTAAAGATAGATGCAGAGAGCGAATGTTTTCTCATTACCTTTCACCCAGATGGGGTGGCTGGTATTTATAGCATGTTTTTCAGATTGGATGGTGCATGATTCTTTCCCATTGGATGGGTATTTTACGCCTTTATTGCTATCGGATTATTAAGGGATAATGAGGAGCGAGTTATGAAGATTATACATCGCCCGCCGTTGGTGAGGTCTGTTTGATTTACAGGATAAGCTATTATTGGGAATTATCCTACTTCCCTTATTGGTAAGATTTAGTTTGATTTACAGGACATGGCTTTGGGATTAAATCCATGCTATTGGCTCTTAAGATGAATGGTAGGCTTCCTTGCAGGCCGGTATAGGGGCCTGGGGCATTTCAAGGCTTGCCTTTTCCTTGGGCTTGGCGAGTGGGCTTTCGTGCCTATTTTCAAACCCTATCACTTTTTAATATAATTTATATGATAATTTAATATTTAAAAAATCTTGTATGAAAATTTAGGGAATGCATTTGAATTAAATAACTTAATGAAGTTGTTCTAGTTTATAAATTAAATTTAATAACTAAATTATTAGTATATTTTAAATAATTTTATTACTTAAGTAGTGTTAATAACACAAATAATATATTTGATAATTAGAAAAATTATACCCTAATTTCTTTCTTAATATGATTATATCTTCTAGCAATGTAGATTTTCAAAGAAATAGGATATTTCATTATTATAAGGTTGAGATGGATTTTTGGAAAAAAAATTTATTCCAAATATAAATGAAATTTATGTTGTTAACATTCTAAATTAATTAATAGATGATGATAGCTCAACCACCATCAAGGATGTACATCTTTCTAATGTGAAATCATTTTTAATGTGGAATCACATGTTATTATTGGATATAATGACGATGGAGATTAGAGACATAAGAGATTTCATTTGATACTTTCGAGTTGTTTTTTTCATATATGTTATTAAGTTATTACATTATTGTTTTAGTATTATTTAGCTAGTTAGTTTGGTACTTTGGTTATAATAGTATTCTAACATTTTTTATTTAAGTTTTTTTATTATTATTATATTGTTTAGACTCAATCATTTTATATATGAATTATTATTATATATTTGTGTATTTATTTTATTTGAAAACTGATGAATTTGTAAAATTAATTTTTTAGCATTTTTTAAAGGTTTTGACCAATTTTAGCTCGTTTTGGCCCATTTTGGCCTGTTTTGGCTTGGGTTGGATTGGTCGAAAACTAGTCTGAATAGAAATGAGCCATATTAGCCCAACTCGTTTTGGCCCGTAGCCCGAATGAGCTAGCACAAAATGGGTTGAGCTGACCTGTTTACCAACTCTACTTGTTTTCTATTGATAGCCTTTTCCATTTGCCACCGAGGTACACACTCTTACCTCATTTGACTTTGTTTTATTTATTTATTTATTATATGTTTAATGTGCTCTAGTGCTATAATTGTAGCTCGTTTCTTAATATCCTTGGATTGATTAATTAGTTGTCATACTTGTCTTAATTTAATTATTAGAGACTCAACTTTAAGGGCTTGGTGCTATGGCCTTTTACCGTACCTTTTCAATAGGTAATGTGACCCTTGGACCTAGACTCGGTTTTTCTCGGACCCACTTTTCCATCTTATGAGTCACATTTAAGGTTTTCTTTCTTATTTTATTTTCCCTTAAAAAAAATAATAAGTGGCAACTCCAAAACCGTTTTCAAAATGGTTTTTAAAAAATACAAAAAAAAAAAAAAGATTCTCGACTTTTAGTGGGAAATGTATTATAGCCAAAATACGGTGTCCATAGGTACCTAGCTACCTCCAACGGAAAATTTATTTTATTTTTATGGTGTTTTAATAAAAAAACTAAAATACTTTTATTGTTAGTGTAGTTACATATCTTAGATCAACTTCATCTTCAATAGTGAAGTGTGACATATGGTGCTAGACATAGCACAATTATCTTCGATTATAAGAATGAAAATAACGAAAAGCATTGGATTATTAATACAAAATATTTTTCCAAAGAAATGCTATATGGTTGAAAATGAAAAAAAAAAAAAACCAAAGAATACAAAATGACACATTGCAAATATGAAACTATGGAGATTCCAAACTCATATTTTTCCCCACGTATTTTTACATGTTGGATTTGATTAACCTAATTTTTGGTTCGATTTTGGTTTGATTTTTCAATTGATTAGATTTCTTAGGGTTTTTTTTGCATATCCTATTAGTTTCGATAGTTTTACTTTGTAAAGGCATAAAGCATTACTTTCCACGTGCCTATGAACAAGATAGATTGAAAATGATCTTAAAACACTACTTCACGTTACTGAATTCCCATTGGGTCACCAAGCTTCGATAAGGAAAAGAAAAACAAATAATGGATTATGATTTACTTCCAGTTTGGTATTTCTTTGTGATGCATTTGCCGCAATTGGTATTTAATAAATCCTCGAAAAGTCTCCAAATTAGTTTATGGAAATTTTACCATTTTAATAATCATGCAGGAACAGCGACACAAAAAGATTTCTTTTAAGCCAATAAAGTTACTCGAACACTGATTTGAGAGCTATAAAGATTCCATATTAAAAATGGAATAATAGGACTCAAGTTGTCGATATTGATACCAAGTCGATTTGACGTGGTCAGTGTTGATTTGAGAGGATAAAGATACGTTGATTTGAATTCCATCTCAAAAGATTTGCAAATAGACTAGAATTCATTAAAATTATTGATCTTCTGATGATGATCATGATCCCCACCGCTAAGTCAAGGGGAAAGATATTTTAGAAGTAAATTAGTGGAGTTAGGTATTACTTTGTCTAGCACCATGGATTGTCCCAACAAAAATTAATTGTGAAGGACGATAGGAAGTAAGATCATTCTAATAAATAAGTCACTTGACAAGGAAAATTAGAAAGATACAAGGTGGAAAAGGACAAAGCAAAGAAGAAATCAATATTTGAGTTTGATGTTCTTAAAAATAAAAAATAAAAAAAAATAAAAAATTGAGTATGATAAATGTTTCTTTAATGTTGTTTTTCTTTTAACATCTCATGCTTTTTTGCTAATAAAAGTCAATTAACTATTTATTGAAGGCTTACGTTAACATTTCCTTCAAAAGGTTATACATCATGTATATGCCGAAGTATCAAATAATTTTAGTGAAAAATAAATAAATTTGATGTTTATAATTTAAGAAATTTTATTTTATAATTTGAAGAGTACTAAAGAGGTATTTATAAAAATAAATACGATCGAAAATATTATGTTACATGAATATTTGGTCTTACATTTTTGTCTTTTAATTTCATTTTTTGTATGTTAATCTATTATTATTATTATTATTTGAAAGTTGTTAATCTATTATTTCAAATGTACATGATTCTCATAATTTTTGTTTTTGTTTTCTTTTCAAATGGCTTTCATATTTCAATTTTTTCTTGTAAGTTCACACTAAACCTTTGAAAAGAAAGTATCCCTTACAATGTAAAAATAAAATGTAATATAAGACTACATCAACCTTGGTTTTGATGCCAACCCATAAGTAAATGCAATCTGATTAATCTACATTAACCAAAATCCATAATTATAATTTAGACCAACTAAAGTATGATATGTACCAAATTGCTTTTATTAAAGTTAAAATGTTATTATTTTATATCTTATGGGCAACTTAATTGAAGAGCATTATCTCCCAAAAAAAGTCTAAAATTATTTTGATATTTTTATTTTCATATAAAAAAAGATTAGTTAAGTACTCATATATATCTAAATGAGAAAAAACCCTAGCGACCTTTCTCTTTCTCCCATATTGTTCTTTCTATCTCCTTTTCTTTAAGAAATAGGAGCTGAAGCTTTTTAGCTATTCTTAGCTTTGAAATCATCATTTCTGTCTCTTTTCATAATTCTTTTTTGATAAATTGAGTTTCTTCCATAAAATCTAGATTTTAATTTCTTTTTTTTTTAATTTTTTTATTGTCGTCTTGTGCATCATATGGTTTATGTCGTCTTAGTATGACAATTTGGTTTCCACTGTCTTATTGTGACGCTTTCTCGTGTGAGGGTGATTTGAATGGCAAGGCACATACATCAAGCCATATGTATTCTAGTCATCATAGAATTGTATCAAATGTGTAGGTTTTAAGCCGGTTCATTGTGCTATAATTATGATGTTGCATCATTCTCTATAGTTTTTAGAGAATTTGATTAAGTATTTCTATCAAATGTATTGTTAGTTTGAATAAATAGAATTATTCCCCTTTCAAAATAATAAAAATAAAAAATGTATTTGTGATGCCCCATTCAGGGGTCCCAGTTTGACAACCAGTAGCCCACAAGATACTCATGGATCTTCGGGTAACCCGACACCACTCACAAAGTGGTGAGTCTCCTTTGCTTCAAGAGCTCTACTTTCATCTAACTTTGTCCCAAAGCAGGTTCCTACTTGTGACCACAGAGTCCACATGCGAGAGTAAAGTAGCCATGAATTTATATGTAATCAATACTCACAAGAAATATATCCCAACCTGACTATATTACATGGTTCAAGAGTTAATGAGTCACTCTTGAAGTTTCCAAAACCTTATATTAAAATTTAGAGTTTAAATACATGTTATCTGAAATTGAATACCAAAGCGCGATAGGCTTTCTTACAAACGCATAGCACTATAGTGAGCGCCGTCTCCTGTGCACTCTTATTACGAAACCGTATTAGAAATCCCTCGGCAGTGAACAATGCTCGATGTGATAATTTTCTACATGGGTTACTCCCCACCTAAGTGCACATGTCATGGATGAAATTCTTTTTAAGAAGGGGAGAATGTAAAACCCGAAAAAATTATAATTTTCTGAAAAAGGGTAAAATGGTGATTTTGGTTAAAATCCGAAATTTTTCTAGATCTCAGATGATGAAACAGACTTCACCGTTGGAATCGTCTCGTGAAATCTAACACGTCGAATTCCGAGACAGTCGGAATTTCACGTTTTTTAGAGCCAAGATTGTCGGGTGTCGTAAAGCGGCATGAAAAGACATGTGATGTGACCAAAAGTCACCTACTACATATACCCATATGACACATATTTGCATGATTAGTGAGATGATGGAGATGGGCCAAGCTTAGATTAAAGCCCTTAACAATCAAATAGTTATGAAGGTAAGATTGGAATTTTGGAAAAGTTTAATTGAATAAGACAAAAATTGATAGTCTTCTTCTTCATTTTGAGACACAAAATCGCGGTGAGGGTGCATGCGAGTGAGATTAGGTTTAGAGAGAGAGAGCTACTTCTCTCTAGATTTCCCGCCGTTCGGACCGTTGGTTCTGGAAGGAGCAAAAAGCAAAGTTGTTCTACGCTGCAATAGCTACGCGTGGGCACCAATTTTGTGGAGTTCCAACAACTCCAAGAGGTAGGGATCTTTTCGTACTTGGTTTATTCTTTGGCTAAGAACCATTTTATGGATGAGGATTTGTTGAGGCCTGGAAGGTCGTGTTATGATTCATAATCATTGACTAGAATTGAAGAAATCCACTAATTGTGTAGTCGTGAAGCGGAGTCTTGACGAGGTTTCACTATTCACGTGTTGATTTGTTGTGATTTTATTAATGGTTTGGGTGATTCAAAATGAATTGCAGTTGGTTAATTAGCCCGTATACAGGCTGCATTTTAGTGTTAGTGTTGTAAATTGAATAATATGAATTATGTGGGTAATTATGTTAATATATATGCATGTAAAATATATTAGCATGAGATATTTTGGAATTGGAATAATGTGTCCCATATGGGGGCACCCTAGAGCGATAAGGTGAGTGCATGACAAGAAAACAGAAAGAAAAATGAAGCAATGTTTTTCTTGCACATTTGGCTTCAAACACCATGTGAGGAGTCGGTGAGGACTTGGGGCAGTGAGGACTCGAGGAGCATTCGGATTAGGCGTGTAGACATTGAAGTAGGATCATGTATTTACTTGAGTGTGTTTGTTGCCATGACATGTGCACTTAGGTGGGAGTAACGTGCGGAGAGTGTCGGCTGCGGCGTTGTTCATTTGTCGAGAAGGTTACTATTTAAGGTCTGAGTGCCTGAGGACGGAGCTCAGAGGTCGCGTTTTAGAAGAAAGTCGGATTGTGGCTTTGGTATTCACTTTGTATAGCATGTATTTAAAACTCTAAATTTTATTATATGTTTGAATTAAGAGTGACTTATTAACTCTTGAACCATGTAATATAGTTGGTTGGGATATATTTTGTGAGTATTTATACATGGGTCCAAGTGGCCATTTTACTTGCATGTGGACCCGGTGTGGTTGTTGTGAACTGTTTGGGACAGGTTGTATTTGGGTAGAGCTCCCCGTAAAAAGGAGACTCTGCCTGATTTCATGAGTGGTGTTGGGTTACCCGACATCCACGAGTATTCCGCGGGTTGACGGTTTGTCAACGAGACACCCAAGGATTGGGGCGTCACAGTATTCATATCAAACATCATTTTAGATTTTTAAAGCATTAGATAAGGGATTGCAATCTTGTTGTTGTACGAACTTTGAATTGGTTTCATTTTGTATTAATACATGTTTTTATTTTAAATAGAAATTTTATTGATTCAAACTATTAATACATCCTATTGAGATACATAATCAACTTCGTTGAAAACACTAAAGGATGACACAACATCCAGTTTAATAGTACTAACATAATGACTCAAGACAATGCCTATATATTTGAAAATTCTATGATGGCTAGAATTTATAAGAATTAAGTTTTAAGCATATTGAGAACCTTGATTTGAATTGATGTCTCTATTTGATCAAATATGTTTTACCTTATGAATCGTCCAAAACACTAGTGAAAGGCAACACAAAACAACGACGAAGACATGAAAAGAACAAAATAAATCAAATATTTATATGGAAGAACCACTTTATTGTGTAAGAAAATGATAGAGAGATGCAAAGAGGTGACTGCAGGCAAAAAAAGAAGGGCGGCTATTTATATATGTTTAAATCACTCTTTTTATTTATTTGAATTAATAGATTGTCTACTGATAGATTCCGTAAACATAAAAATGTTGATGATCAAATCATGTTAAAATCTTGTATTATTTTACTTTTACACCTATGATCAAATTTCACCTATCATCATATTTTACTTATTAGATTTTTATCATTTTTTAATAGTTAGATTTTTTTTTGACATTATTTAAACACTTTAATAACAATGTAATAATCTATTCTCATTGAGATTTGAACCCGGAACCCTCCCCTTCTTATGCCCTACCCTCCATTTTTGAAACGTTAAGTGCCAATGCATGAAGTAGGCATGATGGTCTTTTACTAATTAGATTTAAGTAATCTCATTTTCCATCATTTGATATTAGATATTAGACTCAATGAAACAAAATGTTCAGTCTGACTAGTAGAGGTTGATTTGGTGCTGCCTATCCTGATACAGATGGTTCAATCATAATAGTAAATTAATTATATTATTATTTAGTGCTGAGTTTGGTGGGTGTTGGCTGCTAGTACTACCTAGTGCATATTATCTTTATCCTACCTAGAATCCTCTATATTCCATAGTGAATTTGGCAATAACCATTTGTTTTGAGGATTTCCATGAGATTGTTGCTTCTCCCAATGTGAACACATAACCACTATGAGATTTTGAGTCTTTATCATTGGATATCCAATTAGCATCACAATATCCTTCAAGTACCATAGGGTATCTTATATAGTCCAACCCAAATTCGCGAGTAAATCGTAAGTATTTCAATACTCTCGTAATTCCTTGCCAATGCATGATTCCAGGATTACTCATGTATCTGCTCAATCAAATGATTGCATAGGCTATGTCTAGTCTTGTACAACTCATTAAATACATTAGATACATATTACTCTAGAGTATTATACTTGAGAAACACTCTCTCCTTAATTCTTGGACAAATACAGTGTTACATCTATTGATGTTCTAGCTATACTAGAACTATCCTTATCAAACTTCCTAAGAATATTGTCAGTATAATATGATTGACTTAGAATGAACCCATTTGATGCTTTTTTGAGCTTTATTCCCAATATTACATTAGCAAGTCCTAATTCTTTCATGTCAAACCTTGAATTCAACATGTTCTTAGTAGATGTAATCATTTTATCATTACTATCGACAATAAACATGTCACATCTACCTTCTGAGCATCTATGGCAGCATATCCGTGTTATGTGTTTTGGCATACACCTCAACATTCAGTAATTTTGATGTCATGTGACATGTATTCATCATTTCTCATGCATTGTTTCTGGTGCTTGTTTTAGGCCATACAATGATTTCTAGGCTATTGACTTTTTTTCTTGTCAGCTGGATAACCCCTCGGAGTTTGCTCCATATGGAATTTTATGTCAATCCCATTAAAAAATTATTTTACATCCATTTGATGTACTTCAAGATATCTTAATGTAGCAATTGCAAGCACTATCCTTATGGGGTTCATTCTCGTCACAGGAGAATACGTGTCAAAGTAATCTAGGCCCTCAATTTTCCAGTAACTATTGATCACAAGTCTTGCCTTGTATTTGTCTATATCGTCTGCACTGCGCCTCTTGAAAACCCGCTTGAACTTAGAAGTGCGCACTCGGTGGAGGGGTCACTAGTTCTGGTATGGTTTGTAGTATCAGATCAATATCACTTTTAATGGTCTCTCTTTCACATGGACTCTCTACAAAAATAAAGAAATATTTATTTGAGATCTCAGTTCCCTTATTTATGTTATAAAATTTGGATTGAAAGTTTTTAAATCTTTCATTTTGTATGTTTGGTTCTCTATAATCATTATTTATATTACAATATTATCATGAGACAGTCTCCCATTTCTCGTTTGATGAACTTATTTTTCTTTGAATCTGTAGGAAATAGTTTTTAAAGGCGATGCGATTCTTGATTCATTCACATGTTCTTGTGAATATTGAGATCATTAAAATATGAACAAGGAAGGTATAATCAACAGTATTATTATCTTCTGATGAAAATTACAATCAATGGTTTTAGATCATCTTTCATCTTTTGGGGAGAGTGCCCTTTGTGACATCCCACACTCGCACATATTTTATAGGATGGCTCTTGTACTACAGTTCATAGTTTTTCTAACTTCATTTTAGGAACCTTATTCAAAAGGTAATTAGAAGTCAAGATGGTTTCTCCCCACATGTTTTGTAGTATACTTGAACTTATCAGCATTGCATTCATCATCTCCTTTAGAGTGCGGTAATTTCGCTCGACCACTCCATTAGATTGAGGCAAATAAGGTGTCGTGGTTTCATGTATGATCCTATATTGAAACCACAGTTAAACAAGAAGGACAATTCATACTCACCATAGAGTCACTTCTTAGTACTTTAGTTTTATTTGTTTGGTGCAGTTCTCAACTGTAGCTATAGAACAAATTTCTTTTTGTCACTCATCCTTACTTTTGAGTAAAAAAGTTGCATACTGTCACTGGTGCTATCATCAACAAAGGTAATAAAATATTTATTATCACCTCTTGTTTGTACAAATATCAAATCACATTCATCACTATGAATTGAGTCAAGATGTTTAGTGTGTCTTTCAACACTTTGAAAAGATGACTTGGTCAGTTTTGCCTCAACACAAGTTTCACACTCATGCTTTGCATCAATTTAGAAAGTTGATATATGGTTTAAGTTAATTAATCTATGCAATGTATCATAACTAACATGTCTTACTCTACCATGTCAGAGATTAGATTACTCAATCGCATAAGTAGAAGTACTAACTTTATTCATGTTTGACTTAATAATAATCATTACATTGAACTTCCACATACCATCAACTCTTGTTCTACATACATTCCACTTTTTGGATAAGTCCTGACCTGTTTGGCTCAGATGCAACGCTGAGCCATGGTGTCTTTGTAGAAAAACTTTTAAAGTTACTTTCAAAGTTTCAAGCGCATTACAATATAACCCAATACCAGCCAACCTAGTGGTTTGGGGCTGTACTATGAACCCAAAGGTCATATGTGATAAGCTTATTTGTGTTTTTGTATTAAAATTACATGAATAGATATGCAATTAATGCCTATTCGCGTGCAAGTATATGTGCATCAAGTATTACAATGTACTAAATGTATAAAGATCGATCCATAGGGAGGAGCAGGTCACTAAGTACGAAATTGGACAAAAGCACTCTCTAACATCAAATGAGCAGTTTAGCAGTGAGTTTTAAAACGAAAATACCAGGTAAATACTAAGTAATAAAACTAGAAAGTTGATTATGCAAGTTAAGGGTTTCTTAAAGACCAAAAGAGGTTCTGGAGTTTCGGTGCGATTAAACTATTTGCTTATATTTGACAGAATCACATTCTATTTGTGAGGAGTTCTCAGAGCTGCTCTCACTATTTTAATTCAGAAACTCCTCTCGTGGTGAAGTAACCTACCAACTAATACCTGGTTTCTGCCTCAACTCAACCCCAAGCACTAGCAGTTGCCTTGAGTCCTAAGAACCTAGGCACGCCTCTGATGCGATGATTTTCTACACCCAGGCTGGTGGGTTGGATTCCTCTAAGTCTAATTCTTTACCCCCTTCTCAGATCTTGTAGAGAAGCAACAATCACGTTAATATTGTGGACCAGTGTATCAAATAAAATAATGAATTCTAGTAATTAACCTGTGGTTCATGTCTAAACCATCCAAACCTAGATTATAACTTTATAACATATTTAAATTTACGTATCATGAAATCAGAAAGGCATAGTAAAAGTAGTGAACTCGGTTTTGAAAGATTGGGTGATGATGAGTCTTCTTGATTCCGCGAGGATCTCGATGTCTGATGTTGATCTACATGTTCTTTGTACCATCAGCGTATCATTGGCGATCTCTCTGTTAATGAACAATTCGTAGATGTTCTTTCATTAAGAACATTATGACGAAGACTGGTCTGAAGAACTAGTATTGGATTAAAAAAAGAATCTATAAATCAGTGACGGCGTTGGACATGAATCTTAATTCTTACCATCTTTGGCCTCGATCATACCTCGATTTGACCTATAATGCAAAATGGACTACGTATTGGTGTAGGCATAAATCTACTAAATTAATTATAAAAAAGGGTTAAAAATACAGAGCCTAAGGGGTACTGTAATGAGTGCTTTGGACACTCATCTCACCCCACAAACTTAGCTTCTTGCTTGTGCTAAGCAAAGGGTGGCTCAAACACTACTTAATTACTGGCAAAAACATGAACTAACGAGATTAGAGATGGAGTATGATAACATGATGCCAAACGGATGGAGCAATATGAACCTGATTGGGGAATATTATGGTTTGCCCAAATATGGATCATGGGCCAGTTTTAAGCTCTTGAAAGGAGCGTGGCAAGCCAAAGCTGAGTGACAAAGCAAATCCTTTATAAGTCCTCAATGGCGTTTCCCAAGGAGAATCAATTGTGGATTATAGTAATTATCTCTAGTATAGCAAGATCCTGTCACTTAACTAAGTTCCAACTCACTTTTGGAAGGATTTAACTAAGAAGGAATAGAACACCTTTTATTCATACTAGAATACCTATAGCAAAAATGACCTAAATAATTAAAAATGAAAACCTATGGCGGAAGTTTTAGGCGAGGTGTCCGCACGCGAGGATCCATTGGCGACTCCCACCCCGAGTTGGTTAAGGGCGCGGTATTTAGTTCCCCTCGGGCTTACGAACACTCAACTAAGCTCAAGGCCTAGACCGTGGGAAGGATCCATCTTCTGCCATGGCTTGATTATGAAGTCGATGACTCAGAAATTTAGTTGGCTCAGGGCATTAAGCTTTGAAAGACCCCTCAGAATGCGCCCGAGATTTCGATTGGATGATCCTACTTATTCTTATTCATATACCTATATTTGAATTTTTTTCTTTATATTTTCTTTATATTTTTATTTTTTTATATTTTTGTATTTTTCTCTTTCTGGTTGGGGCTCAATGGCAATCCTCTTTTGATTAGGTGTCCCATCACTTAGGTGGTTAGAATCCCTCAAGGTTAGATGAATTCAAGGAAAAGGGTTCGGGACCAAGGTATACAAGGGAGATCAAAAGTGTGTGTGTGATAGATTCCTTGAGAAATAACTTCTTTATGCACAAAGAGGGTAATTAGGCTAAGTCACCCATACCCTGCAAGCATACAATTCCAGATCATTAAAAAATCTAAGGGTCCAATTCCATTTTACACTTGAGAAATAGCAATCAATGGCATCAAACTCACTTAAGACACACTAAACACACCTAAAAACACACAAAAGACACAAGCAAGTAAGAAACATGAAACAAACAAGAAAAACAACAACTAAAGCAAGACTAACCTAAAACATGCAAATTACTCTAAAAGCATAAAAACTAAACCAAGCTACACTAACAAGGCTCCAAGGCCTCAAGATAGGTCAAATAGGAAAATTAAAGCACAAAACCACCAAAATTATTTCTAAGTCATCCCTATACCCAAACAAGCATGTGCTCGTGGTAAGCATAGAATGACCCAAAGAGCAATGATTTATCAATCAAGATCTAATACACATAACGCCAAAACAATCACCCACACCCCCCAATTTGAAATGGACATTGTCCTTGATTAGTATGAAACTCATCCATTTCTAAGTCCATTTTTCATGAATATTCAAGACTTAAAAGTACAATTCAATGCAAAATTATAGAATCTTCACCCAGATTTGTGTTTCGTAGGAAAATAGTAATAAAAAAAACAATAAGAAAAGAAGCAGAAAGCAGTGAAAAGAGCAGAGTCGCGACATCGGGTAAAGAATGTCGCGACATCATATCAGAGTTGCAACATTAGTTGAGTAATGTTGAGACATCGGGTGACCAGAGTCACGACATCAGTTGAAGAATATCACTACATCAGCTAAAGTAAGTAGAACATAAAATTTCAGAGTCGCTACATCAGCAGTGACATCAGAGCAATGTCGCGACATCAACATTCAGAGTTGTGACATCACAAGTAGAGTCACATCATCAGAACAAAGCTGTAAGAGTAAAGACACCAATTTTAGAGTTGCAACATCAGCGGCGACATCAGAGCAATGTCGCGACATTAACATTCAGAGTCGCGATATTGTATGGACATGTAGAATTTAGATTCGTGACACCAAATAGTAGAGACGTGACTCCAAAAGTTGAGCCACGACACCACAGCTGTAATGTCGCAACATTAGCCATGACATTAGGCTCAATTAGGGCAAAAATTTTGGGTTTTTTGAAGTCCGTGTTTTTCTCCTCATTTTTAGGGCCCAATGATTGCGGCCTATAAATAGAAGCTCCTAGGGTAGAGTTTAGAGTTTTTAGCATCCTTTCGACGAGCTTTGAACTTTTGAGGAGGAGCTAAAGTCCTTTTTGTATATATTTTCTTTTTATTTTTTTTATTTTTTTCTTGATTTATTCTTCTTTCTTTTTATAATTAGAGTAGTCGATCTGAGCTGAATTGTCGAGCTGAGATCATTGTATATCGAGTTTCATTTACGTTTGAACTCAAGTGGAATTTTGAATTTTTTTTTCAATCCACTTTATTCAATTTGATTACAATTTCAATGAATTTGTTTGATCAACTAGTCATTGTAATCCGTGATCCAATTATGGAAGGTTGAGCTCCCTCTAGGAAGGAATTTGGCGTTTTGATGATTTTGTAGTATTAAATGATGTTTTGGGTATGAAAACTAGATTGATCTAATTGGTACTGCTCTTGTAATGAGCTGTTTTAAATATAAGTGTTTTATACCTAAAAAGAGCTATATCTGTGCTCTAATTTCCATGATCCCTCTTAGTAACACAGAGATGGACTACCTAAGAGCAAGAGCAGTGACTTGGGGGTAAATTTCACTGATATCCTTAGAACTAATGTACTTTAAGTGTAATTATGATGTATCACAGATGATGTTCTAACTTCTGACTTCAAGGTTCCCTTATGGGTGATAGCAGAAGTGTGTTCCCAAGGACTAAGGACTATTTGATGATGTATTAGTTTAATCCTTGGAGGTTTCATCTCAATTTGGTAGAATAATCTTAATCCCGTGTTAGCTAAGATTCTAATCAAGGAGAGAGACTATTTTATTTGAATTGATAGCTGAGGTACCAATTGCATTGGAAAAGGCTTGTGTTACCCTGTCTATGGGGGCAAGTAGTTTTCAGTCCTAAGAAATGGTTGTGAAATACTGGTTTAGGAAAGACTGCTAAATTTTAAAGAGGATCAAATCCTAAAAGTAGCTATTTAGACCCATTGACCTGATTTGGGAATATGGTGTGCTAAATAGTGAAATGTGTTGTGTTAGAAGGTATTTCAAGGCTATATTTCTTTGTTCTTGGACAAATTTAGGATTCATGTCTTTAACAGTACTATATTTGGGAACTATGCAAATTGATAGTCAGAATACTGGTCAATTCCCAGTGTTATTTCTACTTAGTGAAATCTCTGATTCTATTATATTAGACTTTTTCTTTTTTTTTTAAAGAACATTTGACAAAAATTATTTCATTCAAATTATTTTAGATAGTTCAACTTTCAGTTAGAGGTTCAAATAGTGATTATCTTGAGTAGTAAGGGAAGTTGATCTTTAGATTTTCTCACCAATCCCTATGGGAATAATATCTGGACTTATAATCCACTATTTACTTGTGTGACATGTGCACTTATAGTGATTTAGATCATACTGAATTTTTAACATAGGATTATATTCAAACAACAGAAAACAGTTTTTACATATTTTGGTCTCAACAAGTTTTTGGCATTATTGTTGGGGAATGAATAAGTCTTTGGTAGCAGTGTCGATAATTTGGTCTTCAAACAAAAATGGTCTTAACAATTTTTTGGCGCTGTTTTCGGGGACTTAATTAGTCTTTGGTAGTTGTGTCAGAATCTTTGTTTCATAAAATGGTCTAACAAGTTTTTGGCATAATTGTCGAGGATTGAAGTAGAAGTTTAAAGATTAATATTCTAGCCAAAAAGAAAATTGCTAATTTGGACATTTTTATCTTTGATTCAATATTTTCTAGAAAAAAATAAAAAATAGCTTTAAATGAAGATGTGGATTCAGTGCATGTCTTTCTTTTATACTAAACTGGTTATAATAAATGTCTATCTAGTGAACTTACTTTGATTTCAGTGTGCTTTAATTTCAGGAGATTCTTACATGCATAGAAGAAGTGGAGATGATTTATTGCCACTAGACACTGAGCTAGAGAGAAGGCAATCAAAAATCTCAAGAAAGAAAAAGCTGTAGTAGAAGCATCAGTCATGGCAGATCAAGGAGAAGCTAATCAAAATATACCAGTTGTTCGAGCCAATAGACCTCAGTAGAGATAGAGGAAAGTAGAATACTTTTGGAGGCCAATCATCAAAGAAGAATATTCAACTGTGAGACAAGCAGCTATAGAGGCCACCAACTTTGAAATGAAGCCTACGTTCATTACTAAGGTGCAGCAACATCAGCTCACTGGACATCCTTGTGAAGATCCAAATGAGCACCTGGGCAGATTCTTGAGGATGGGCAACATTATGAAGTTGAATGGGGTCAACCCAGATGTGATCACATTGCAGTTGTTTCCCTTTTCTCCCTTTTCTCTAAAAGACATTATAGCCAGTTGGTTTGAGTCCCTACCATATGGATCAGTGAGCAATTAGGAGGATCTAGTGGAAGCATATTTGTACAGATTCTTCCCTCCTGCTCTCACTTCAGAGAGGAGAGGGGAAATTATTGTTTTCAAGCATAAAGAAGACGAGTCTCTATATAATGCTTGGAAGAGATACAAGCAGTTGTTGAGAAGGTGTCTAATGCATGGGATTAAGTAGATGACTCAGATGGACATCTTCTACCATGCTATGAATTACACTTCGAAAGGAATTGTGGATGCAGCCTCTAGATGTGCATTCAGGAGAAAAAGTGATGAGGAAGCTACTTACTTGATAGAGGAACTAGCAAAGAGAAACTACATAGCTCCATTTAAAGCTTGAGGGATCAGTAGCAGGCTAAGAGGTGGAGTAATTGAGCTGAACAAGATGTCAGCTATTGAAGCTAAGATAGATACAATCATGAACATGATGAACAACCAGGAAAGAAGAGGTCATTCTTGTAATGAAGTAGGAGTGGTGGAAGGTGCTAGGAAGAAATATTCTACCGATGAGGGACTTGCTCATAAAGGTCCCTATCAGGTTGAGGAAGCTCAGTTTGTTAATGGGAATAGAAGCTACAACTTAAAGCTAAACAACAACCTTCCAACCCACTACACACCATCCTTGAGGAACCATGAGAACTTTTCTTATGGAGGTGGAATGCAGTAGTGTCCAAAACAAGTGTAGAATTTCCAATAGAATTATACTCCACCTAGTTTCTAAGGACAACAATAAGGTAGTCAGAGGGTAGACAATCAAGGACAAAGGAGATCCCAGTCCTTTGAGGATCAAATGCTAACTTACATTTATGAGAACAAGAGAATTTTGAACCTGCATGAGCAGAAATTTGTTGAGCTTGCAGTGTTCCAAGCAAACACAATTGTGTTTCAAACCAACACAAATGCTTGTTTGAAATATTTGGAGACTCAAGTAAGGCAACTGGATCTAGCTATGCAGAATCATTCTAGGGACTCTTTCCCTAGTGACACCAAGAAAAATCCTAAAGACTGTATAGTTGTTACTCTGAGGAGTGGAAAAGAGTTGTAGGGAAGAGAATAAGTAGGGAAGAAGAAGAATAAGTCTGAAACTGAGAAAGCGAATTTAGTGAGCAGTGAGAAAAATAAAAACAAAATAGGGCTATCAGATGGAAATGAGTAGATGAAAGAAGATGAAGTGACCAAAAAGGAGAAAGTGCAAAAGAAGGAAGTGAGAGTCTATCAGGCTCTAGTCCCATTCTCTCAGAGACTGCATCAGTCTAAGCTAGAAAGTTAGTATGCAAGGTTCCTGAATATATTCAAGAAGTTGGAGATCAACATCCCCTTTATTGAGGCATTAGCTTAAGTGCCACACTATGCAAAGTTTATGAAGGATATTATCAGCAAAAAGAGGAAATTGGATGAAGGAGGAGTGGTAAGCCTGTCAGCAAACTTTAGTTCTATTATCCAAAAGAACATGCCTCAAAAAATGCAATATCCAGGGAGCTTCACAATACCATGCACCATTGGGAACTTTGAGTTTGGTACAGCTTTATGTGATTCTTGTGCAAACATCAATATGATGCCTCTGTCAATTATGAAAAGGCTAAGTTTAGGGGAGTTAACTCCCATTACAATGTCTCTACAGATGGCAGAAAGGTCCATGGCTCAACCTGAAGGCATCCTGGAAGATGTGTTGGTCAAGGTGGGAAAGTTTATTCTTCCAATTGACTTTGTTTTTATTAATATAGAGAAGAACAAGCAGATCCCACTGCTGCTTGGCAGACCATTTTGATTCATGGCCTAGTGGGGGTATTAATCAACAAAATTTATAACTTAATACCTCATACTAGCGTAGTATAACTACTATAGTATAGTGGTTTTAGGATCGTCCATAGAGATGGGTTTTCTTCGTTGAAATGACTGAAAGTGAGGCTTAAATTGGTGATTTCTGCTTTTGGATATTTGGGTCATGATAAGATGGATTTCAGCATTGTAAAACCAGTAAACCCTACTAAAATACGTAAAAACCCTCAAGTATTCCGTCACCAGCCTAGGTTCCTTAGGCAAATGAGGGGTTTTTCGAGTCTTTTCCTCACATTGGGGAGGATAACATATAGTTATCTCCCGAATCAGTTCTTCATTTAGCTATAAAAACTTACCCTCATTAAATATCCTTGAAAATGGAATTCACTTCCCATTAATGGTCTTAGTCAGTAAAAACATGTCTCCTTGACTCACCTTCCAATTGCTCATAGGTGATAACTGACGTACATCACTAGATCTAGCATTAAGTACCCAATGAGCCTTGAGAGCTTACCAAATACCAACCGTTCAAGGTGACTCGAAGGGATTGAAACCTAAAGTTGAAGGAAAGAATCATTAATGACAATGAATACCTGCTTTAAAAACATGAAAACCCTTGGTTTGCCATATGTTCCTTTGCCCAATGCCCCTTTACTTCAAGGAGGGAGGAGATTTAGCCACTCATCCTCTGAGAAATCATCCTCACAGGGTTTTGGCTAGTAAGAAAAAGAGAAAGAAAATGGAAGAAACTGAAAGAAACGGGAGCTTCTTGAACAAGCTTCCTCAAAAATAGTTTTCAATAATGAAAAACTTATCCTGTACAAAGTCTTCTAAGGGCCTTACATACCACCAAAGTCAATACAAATTACCAAAATATACAAATCAAACACTATTATACGGGGAGAAATTGGGAAGAAACACAAAAAGATCAAAAAGGTAAATGTGGCAGACATTTTCCCAGGGGTTGCGAAAATTCGCAACCCTTACGAATTTGGCAAGGTTGCTTCGTTTCTTCCGCTATGTTTCCCGCTCTCTTCAGCCTCGGCTTCGAACCGCACCAGGTTTCATGCTTTGAGCTCAATTCCCACCTTGAGATATATAGCCTTGAAAGAACAAAACTTTGTAATAAAATTGATTAGTAGCCTTGCTAGGTCCTTAACATGTCAACTGGGTCAATTAGGCTGATTACTACACAAAAAGTGCTCAAAACATGGAGTGTTAAGGGTGTGAATCAACACTATTTGGATAGTAATCACATTCCTAGCTACAGAAGTAGCTTTGATTGATGTGAAGAAAGGGGAGGTTACCTTTAGAGTTAGCACTGAGGAAGTCCACTTCAGTCTTAATCAATGCTCATAACACATGTCGACGTGCCCACAGGGTATGAAAACCCATCGTTGTTAATTCTATTTAAAAGAAGATGAATGATGATTTAATGAATGAGAACTCATTTGATGACTATGTCTCTTCTTCATTTTATGATGATAATTTTGAGAAGGAAAGGATAATGGAAGAAACTATTTTAAGTTTAAATGCATAAAATCTTAGCCATGAAGAAAAAGTCCAATTGGAAGAAAAGAACTTTGAAGGTTTGGTTTTAAGAGAGTTACCAAAACATTTGAAGTATGTATTTCTAGAAGAAAAGAGATCCAAGCCTAATATAATGACAGTTGACTTGACTGCAGAGAAAGAGAAAATGGCAGAAAATTCATGATCGTAGCTAATACTGCATGGTCAGAGAAGATCTTAAAGGATCAACCCATCGCCAGATACAAAACTCACGGAGGAGAAATGCAAAGATCTCAATCAAGCATCGTAAAGGTTGAATCTGGCCATTATGTGAGTTTGATCAGGAATTGGTGATCATAAGAAGGTGGAATTGTTATTTAGAGAGTGTGGAAAGAAACAAACATCTGAATCCTCTCATTTTCCATTCAATTTGTTTTTGAACACGAACTTTGGTTACTTGATCATGGATGCATGCTATGTGTTTGTGTTTATTAACTAACCATATCTGCAACGCATGGTTAGGGACCACAGGTACGTACTTAGGCTTTGGTATTTTCATTTTTATGCTTACATGGTGTTTAGACTTTGTGCATTTGAGCTTGTTAACTGACCTCTTATGCAACGCTTAGCTTGGGACCACAGGTATACACCCATTGTTTTGTTTGGTCGAGTGTTTATGCATGTTAGATACTGAGTAGGTTTATGTGATTCGGGTCATCTACATAAGCTAAGGTCATCGACTAATTCATATGATCCTACAAAATTCCATTCATTAGTAGAGACCAGTTCAGTTTGGGGAGGGGTGCTACCTTGCAATGGTACCTTCAATAAGTAACCCGATCCTGCATCACAAGAAATTTAGTTTTCGTGGACCACTTTTTTCCTAACTGGGGTCAATGAGGGGTTTTTTGTTCTTACTTGATTTTCTTCGTAATAAATAAAAATAAAAAGTAAGTGGCGACTCCAAACAAAACCATTCCTCACTAGGGACGGATTTTTCAAAGGTAAAAAATCAACTCACTTTTTTCTATTGATAGCAAGTCGTGCCAGCCCGTGGATCGGGTCCACACCATGCCATATAGAGTTGTACACGGCTTGGGGTAAAGCATTGTGCTTATCCCCCTGAAACATAAAACAAATACCATCTGGTGTGTGGGTAGTAACCCTCTTACGAGCCCAATGAATTACGACTCGGTGTGCCATTAACAAGTCTATCCTAAGGATGACATAAAACTCCAACATGTCTATGACACTAACGTCCACGGTGAGTAGAATCCCTGAGATCTCTAACTCACAACCCCAACATTTGCTCAACTGCTCTCCCTAAATTAGGAATCTCATGCGTGCTGGTTCCAAGGTTTCAACCTCTAAGCCAAATCTTCCACACACGATGCCAAAGTAAAGAGAATAGATGTACTGTAATCAAATAATACTTTCGCCTATACGAAGAGATGCGTAGGAAATGTACCCTGCATGACCAACTGATCTACAAGCTCGGTTTGTGGTGTGATGACGTAGACATTCCCCTAGGTCCCTGAAGTCCCAGCATTGTGAGCCTTGTCCTCAACCTCGACATACGTCCTCGGCCCATCCGGGCTTAACACTGTGAAGTAGTAGGCCTCGTATAGCACCCGACTAGTACGGCTCCCAGCCTACATGGGTGCGAGGAACAAACCGGAAGCCCATGGACGTCCCACCGAAGACCACTGGGGTGTCCCATAACTCTGGGATCCTTGCCTATGAGGGCAATCCTGTTTCATGTGTCCAAGCTGGTGGCAATATAAGTGTGCTCTCTCGCCTCAGCCGGCAAGGAGCCTCGGTTGTTCCCACCTGGGATGATCGACTCGGCCTCGCTCTTCCGATAGCCGCGCCTTTATCCCTAAAGCCCTTATGGAGTAGAATTCTTCTGCTTCTACCCTGAGCTAGAAGAAAAAGGTTGTCTCTCATTTCTCTTATCTTTAACTCCCGCCTCCTATATGTTCTGTGCGTCGTCCACATCTCTCTCAATGGCCATAGTTGTCTTAACCATCAAGTCCAAGTCTTGTAGGAGAAGTCCCACAGTTTTACCCTGGATGGACAATTTCAAACCATCCTCAAACTTTTTCACTTTGGCCATGTCTATGGCCACATAATCATTTGCGAAACGGGCTAATTCAGTGAACTTAGCCCGAGCTTTAGTTTTAGGAACTCCCGAGCTTTTGCATGTCGGGTAGACGTCGGGAAGTATTTAGCCATGAAGAGCTCACGAAACTCTTCCCATGTCATTGCCTCCAAGTTTCTTGAGGCTTTAACCCAATTCCACCATACTTGGGATTCGCCCTAGCCGAAATGCGGCGAAGGCTTTTACCAAGTAGTACCTTGAGGTGATTCCGCTAGCCTTCCTGTGATCCCAACTTGTCAAACTAATGATCGCCTACCATCTGGTCCCTCACGCAAGGTTGGGAGATGCCTGCAGGCTTTGAACTCGAGGGTTCCGCTCTCCTTGAATTCGTTGTTGCCAGCCAGTTCTAGCCGCCAGGTAATGGTGTAGCTTCAGCAATACCGCATGCGCGTGCAATGGTAGCAGTCACAATATCAATAGTCTCTATGAAGGTTTGTTTGTCAAAGGCTGGTGGTACTGTCATATTTAGCCCACTACTCCTGGCCCTTCCTCTAATAAATAATTCATATATTTCGATAGCAAAAGAGTCTTACATAGATCAAAAAATCGGGGATCAAGCTCTAAACTCTTTGAGATTTCTCTCGTCTATCTAGTAGCGCATGTGCCAAACTACATTAATAGATACCGTAAACAATCCCAACCATCCTGCCTACTTTCTGCCTTCCTTTTTCCGAACCCCCAAGGTTATATTTTCTAAACCCTAGTGTTCCTCTTTTTCCATATATATTTAACCATGTATATATTTCACATAATCATGTAGCATATTAGGGCATAAAACATGAAATACACAATAAATGCAATTGTCTAGACCAAGCCCTAGGAAATCGTATACCTAAGCTTTGATACCAAGCTATGACACTCTAAAATCCAGGGGTCCATTGATTACCAATCAACTCTTGAAATGCCTATGATATCATGTAGCTCGATAACACACCACAGGTCCTACTTGATCGGATCCATAATTTAACAAAATCAGACATAGCCCCTCGTATGCGAAGCTCTACCCAAAACTCAACTTGTACAATATACAATAACATGACCCATCTAAGGCCCAATATAACACAATGACAACACCAATCCATTTATCCATATTCATACAAAACATTCAAGGCTATTTTAAAAACAATCCATATAAGTTCAATAACAACTCTCTTACATAAAAGTACATGCCAAAACTTAGTTTGCTCAAAAAATTAAAGCAAAACTACGCAAGTCGTTTCTCACCTTTGCGTCAATGAGAACCAATCCACAATATATCCCGCACTAAATAAGTTTTCCCGTATAGGCAGCCACAACCTGTCAGAGCAATTCCTACAAAGGTTGACCCCAACTATGCACATAATGTTCACATTTAAGACAATTGCCATTCAAATAACATTCCCAAGTAAGAATGAGCAAAATCAGGTTGGTATTCACACGCCATCCCATGAAATGAGGTGAAACTCACTGCATCATCATACCCAGCCCTCAACAACCCCACCATTAATGCAATGTCAATGTGTAATAAAAATTTGTCATTGATGAATTACATCCAATGATCACTTGAAATAAAAGTTATGTGTTTATAAACCACAACTTGTTGGATGTTAAACCTCGAATGATACCATAAACAAAACCGCGGTCTTCAGCAGCGGAGCTCGAACCCACCATCGAATTCGCAGGTAGCCTTCATCAACTTGACTTTCACCATCTGGAGTAAAAGGAACTAGTAACCTGGTCTCTCACCAAGGGAGTGTCTAGCCTTCTTGCCGCACCCTGGTCAAGTTTTCAGCCGTCACGCGAATTCATGCAACTGGAAAATTAACTTGGGTCCAATCCAGACGGAGCCACTATTAATCTCATCAAATGGTGTCGATCAACCGGCGTACCACCCATGGAATGTGATGTCCTCGCAGAATATTCAATGTAAAAACAATGCTGTTAATGTCATGCCGCACAAGTTAATGGAAATGTCATATAGACAACTTAAATTCACATATTTCCTACCATGTATCATGACAATCATATCATATGCATATAATCTCAAAAAAGCACTCATCCCATTGTCAATATATTAATGCCAGTAGCAATATAGTATCAAACATTTTGATTCTAAGTAAACAACAACCAAGCATGTGTCATTACATAATCGCTTATACTCAACAATTTAATCATCTAGGCCAAATGTACACATATAATATTCCCACAAAATAAAGCCCACATTATAAATTATAAAATGGTTTCATAAAATTGTCCTAAATGTACTCTAAAGAGCTATAAAACTATTCTCAAACACCCCTTAAACAAGCCTGTACCGGCCCCAAATAGCCTCGAATAGCCACAAAATAGTCCTAAAACAGAACCCTACCTCTCTTAGTGTAGTAGAAAAGGTAGGGAAGCCTCAAGAACACCTCTAAGCCTAAAACCTTTGATTTCAAAATCTCCTCCCTTTGGATCTTTCTGGGTGAAATCTCTCGTTCTGGTACTATATGTAGCCTCATCGAGGAAATGAATTACCGGCTTAAAGAATTCCAACCCAGCCTGAATTCAGGATTGCGAAAAGAAGACTTGGATTCCTCTCTTTCTCTCCCTCTTTCTCTCCCATGGTCAAACCAGAAAATTGTAGATCTTTTTTGTCCAAAACTTCATATATTTTTAACTCCTACTTTAATCTAAAGGATCAGTCATCGCTTCCAATGGTCTACCACTTGTCTGGGTCTGTTACTCAAACGATTCATTTCATATCAGTTTAAGTTCAAATTATTTTATATGAATTTTATTTAAATTATTTTTCAACTTTCAAAATGTTCCTAAAAATTTCGTTTTTAGGGTCAACGGACACTCGTCACCTCGAAAAATGTGAGAAATCCAACTATCTAAGAATCTGACGAAATTCTCTTGGGTAACTAGATTTCGCTAGACGAAACCAATGGTGAGGTCCATTTCGTCATCTGAGATTTAAAAAATTTCAGGTTTTCAACCCATATCGTAATGGCAATTTTCCGTTTTACACTTTTTCGGAAAAAAGTTCAAATTTACCCAGGTTTTACAGTATTGGGGTCGATCAAACTCTATTTAGAATTATGATTGAAAGTCTATTATACCCAATTGTCAACTATCCGAACTTATGCTTCAGTGTGGGAGTTTATGCGAGATACCAAGCTAGTCCTAAAGAAACTTCTCTTATATCAATCAAGAAGATCATTAAGTGTGTTAATGGGACAACTGAATGTGGTCTATGGTATACCAAAGATACCAGAACAAGCTTAGTTGGGTACTATGATGCTGACTAGGTTTAAAACTCAAAAGATAGGAAGAGTACATCAAGAGGTTGCTTTTTCTTTGGAAACAACCCTGTGTCATGGTTCATTAGAAAACAAAACTGCATATCACTTTGAATAGCCAAGGAAAATTACATAGCAACAAGGAGTGGGTGCACACAATTGATTTGGATGAAAAATATGCTTAAAGACTATGGAATCTTGGAGGAAATCTTAAATCTCTATTGTGACAACCTTAGCATGGTTAATATCTCAAAGAATCGTGTGGAACAACTGAGAACTAAGCACATTGACATTTGTCACATGTACATTAAAAGCTTGGTAAAAGACAAGATCATCAATCTAAGGTGTCTCCACAGAACCACCTGCTGACATCTTCACCAAAGGTTCGATGAGAATATGACTAAAGGGCCTCCTTGGGATTGTGATCAAACTTTATATAGAATTATGATTAGAAATCTATTATACCTAACTGTCAATCGTCCGGAGTTATGCTATAGTGTGGGAGTTTGTGCGAGATACCAAGCCAGTCCTAAAGAAACTCATCTTTTAGCAATCAAGAAGATCATCAAGTTTTTTGGGACAACTAAATATGGTATATGGTATACCCAATGTACCACAACAAGCTTAGTTGGCTATTGTGATGTTGACTAGGTTGGAAACTCATGAGATAGGAAGAATGTAGAAGGTTGATTTTTCTTTGGAAATAACCTATCACATGGCTTAGCCATAAAAACAAAATTTTGCTATCACTTTAACAAAAACTTGATAAAGTAATCTAAAATGTGTATGTTAAAATAAGAATGCCTATAGCGCAAAGTGCACGCGCCAGGTTCATAACAAAGTGAAAGTAAGAGTATCGCTTCGCTAGATTGACTATTAAGTACCAATCTAATCTAGTTTGCTCCATTCGATACAAAAACATACAAAGACTCCAAAAACCATACTAACTAGCATGCAAGAATCTAAATTTAACAATGACACAACACTAAAAACCTTAGGGCAAAGGTTTCATCAACACAATTCTATATGAACCTCCTAACTCAATTAATCAATATTCATTTCATTATGTTGATGGCGATTTCACTGATGCATTTGTGAACCTACCCTTAAAATTTAGGTATTTTTCATCTCTACTCAATCCCAAAACCGTAGGAATGGAATACACTCAAGAAACCCCAATACCACACCTAATTTCATTTATATCTCTATCTCATGATAATTAGATGAAATTTCATCCATAGTTTAATTCAATACTCACTTCTCATATCTCGAATTGAACCACAAATCATGTAAATATTGGCCAATACCCACAAGCAATAAGAACAAAATGAAATACTCAACATAGATATGAAATAAGGCATTAATCAATAGAGATTAGGAAAATTCATACATTCAAGTCTTGGCTACATCTAAGCCCTAAGAAACTAAAATAAAAAGTCTCTAGAAAAGGAGTTACAACTATCAAAATGAAGAAAAACATAGAGAAAGGAAGAGAGTAAACAAATTTAGATGTGAAGGCCTCTTCTCTTCTTCTACCTTCTTCTTCTTCTTCTTCAAGTTTCTCTTCTTCAAAAGACTTGGTTCCTAGGGTGTTTCCACCCTAAAGAACCCCCGAAATCCTTCTCCAAGAAGTAAAAATAAAAAAAAACCTAAGTTTATTCAAGAGATGGATGAGAGAAACCCTAAAGAAGGTGTTCTCTACCCATTTTCATACCCTAAAAACATAAAATAAGTGTTTATATAGTTCCAAGGGAAATGGGCCTCAAAAAGGGCTGAAAAATGCACATTTTGGGCCTCCAGCGTCCTATGGTCGTGACCACACCGAAGCCTTATCTGCAGTAGGAAATGGCTCATGGTAACGACCATGTATGGCTTATATCAGCAATTCAAATTTCTATACCCAACTTCTCGAGGCCATAACTAGTTCGTCTTGACTCCAAATTTTGTGTTCTTGGTACTGTTGGAAAGCTCTTGAAGTGTAAAATCCATCCTTATAAGGCTTGATGCTGTTTGACGTTATTTTATAGCTGAAAAGGTCGAAATACAGCATCTACTGCAAGTTGTAGCTGTATTTGCTGATTTTCCACTTTTTCACTTTGTTTTTGCTTGTATTTCGCTCTTATGCATTCCATGGTCAGACTCAATCACATGTTACGAACATTTTAGGTATTTACAACACCCTATTTATATCAAAACTAAAAAATAACACACAAAAACATAGGATAAAAGTATATAAAATATACCTATTACACCCTCAAACTTAAATCTTTACATGTCCCCAAGTAAAAGAAACACAAACATAAAAACAAAATACTAAGATAGATGGTAAGAGCATGAGTATGGTGCCAGCCGTTATGGAAAGCATGGAAGTTCTAAGAAACATGTTAGCCAAAAATGGGATCTCAAAACATTTATGGATTCCTGAAAAGGGCAAGGCATCTAAAAGGCATGAAGTAGATCAAGGCAAGTTTGCCCTGCTCCCTAATAAACCTTTCATAAAGTAACCTGAAAAATGATAAGTTCAGGTCTCAAATTTGAGTACAATGATTCTCTAAACACTCTTCAACCAAACTCAACTCACACTTTTTGAAAAGAAAAATTTCAATCTTAAAACAAAGTTAAGAACACACCTTTTTATTCAACAAACATAAAAACTAGGTAGTAGAACGCAATGGTAAAAGAAAATTACAAAGAGTGTCCTATGCGCTGGATCGATGCAGAGCTTCTTACTACAACAAAATGAATGGAATTTGATCTTCATTATGGAAAATTCAGATTTGGGAGATTTTGAAACCTTAGAGACACCAAATATATTTCTATATCAAAGTATTTTGAGTCTTGTTACTATTTTGATTTGGCATTGTTTTATTATAGAAAGATTTGTTCTCCAAGTCCAAGTAGTAGTTTCCTTATTTAACTTAGAAAGTTTGTTTTGCTAGTCAAATAGGAGATGCTATTTTTTTTAGAAAGATTTCTGTCTTGTATTTTTATTTGAATTTTGAAAGTTTGTTTTCCAAGTCAAAGTAGGAGCTCATTTTGATTTAGAAAGTATGGGGCCATATACTCTATAATGTAGTCTTTTGACAATCAATTCAAGTTTAATAATATTTTCAGATTTCTTTTTTTAAGAGTTCTCTCTTGTTCTCTTATCTCTTGGGTGGATTCCCTTGAGTGGCGAGTTCGTGGATTCTTATCTCATGGTGGATTCCTTGAGTGGTGAAATAAGTACCTATCTTTCTATAACCTCTACTCATCTCCACATCTTCTCTTTTTAACTTTCCAAATCCAATTCTCCAACCACAACCTAAACTTTCCAAATCTGGTTCCATACTTCTAAAACCTTTCCATATACTTTGTTTCACTCTAGGAACAATAAAAATCATCATCCCTAACCTTGGAGAAACCCAAATTCATCCATAGCCCTAACCTACCTTAGAAAAACCCGAAAACCTGAAATTAGCTCAAAACAAGGCTATTTTGCATCAAACCAAACTCAAACCTTTCCAAACCTAAAATCCCTCATTCTAAACCGTAATTCCATCATATATAAACCCTAAACTAGCCCTATAACCTTTGAGACCAGACCTATCCCTTACCCATCAAATTTCTATCCCATCACCCTAACTTACCTAAACCATTAGATCATCCATCACGGTCTCGTCCTTGCATCAGGGATTCATTGGTGACTCCCCACCATTTGGTCAAGGGCATCGGGCATTAAGTTCCTTTCAATCTTCACCATGAACAATAAACTAGAAAACCCTAGCACCTACTTGTGAGTAAACTCACTTATTTCTTTCTTTTTGACATTTTTGCTTTTCTTTTTTATTTTCCTTTTTTAATTATTTTTCTCTTTTTCTTTTGTTTTATTAGAGCACATTGACAATCATCTTTATTGAGTTGTCCCACTACTATAGAAGGTTAAGGCCCCCTGCGGTAAGTCTCAATTCTGAGAGTGGCAAAGCTAGGAACCAAGGTATATAAATGAGACCTAGTGTGTGTATGTGTGTATGAGTTTCATTAAGAAATGGTTTCTTGAAAAACAAGGGTGCTCTTCATGCCAAGTCTCCAACGACCAAAATATACACTCAAGTCCTAGATCAAATAAATGCAATGACATCCCAAATTTTGACTAAGAAAACCAATTTGAGCACAATACACAAAAAGCAGCTTCCTCATAACCATTGAAAATCAATCCAACTCATAAGGGAGACATCAAACAAATAAAGAAAGAAAGAAAAGCAATATGCAAATAATAACTCAAACAACTCGAAAAGAGATGATAACTAAAAAGGTAAACTAAATCCAACTTTGAACCCTATTTATTATAGGAAGGTTTTGAGTGCTTTTGTGCACTGGGAATTATAATTAACCCGATTTGTACATTAAGGTCCCTACTATTTTACTCAATTCCGTATTTTGTGTGGCAAATTTTGCGCTTTTAAGTAGCTAATTATAGCCGAAATTGTTTGGGAAACATCCAAGCACTAAGAATTCTAATAAACAAACTATATCAAATCAAACATGAAAGAAGAGCAAATGTAGTAAAACACCCACCCAGAAAGTTTCCTCGCAGTTAATCGTACGCCTCCGCCAGACTGCATCCCGCAGCCCCTCGTTTCCTCCCGCATTTCACGCTTGTTCCTTTTTTAAGTACGCTTTGGTTTTTCTCCCTACCCTATTGCAATCACTTATGTTTGGATTGTATGGTATTTTCACTTGGTTTGTGGCTACATGCTTCATTTGTAGCTACACCGGTTGAAAGGAAACGAATGGTCAGTGGAAAAATTAGGGCCTCGCTCCCAAGCTTTTCCCTTTCTCTCATTTTCTCCCTTTCTAGCTACTTTCTCAAACACTCCGAGGATGAGGCACAACCAGAGGATGGTTGCGCCCCTTCTCCTTGAAGAGGAGAGCCGCTGGCTGGTTTGGAGGTAACGCACCGGGCCCCTGCTTAACGCACGATTTATGGTTGCTTAAGTTCCCGCTTCTCACTGAGTTAAAATCTTTAAGCATGCTCTCTTTAATGTGTATTTGGCAAGCTTGGGTTCAATGGATACATTCACTAGGATCCATTGAGGCTCGCTAGTTGTCTCCCCGCTAGTTATCGGGAGGCAAGGTTTTTGAGATGTGTTTTCACCGTTAGGGACATTATGCCCATATTTAAATGTTATGTTTCAAAAGAGAAAATCATGTTCAGTTTTTAAAGCTAATGAAGATCCTGCCTGAAATGACTATTATATGTCATGCTCCCAAACGCGAGGAAAAGACCCTTCAGAGGACATGTTGGTTGCCTTATAAACCCTAACCCAGTGGCTTGAGACTTCAAGGAGTTCTTTTCTGCCATTGTTTTATTTTCCAGTTTTAAACCGGAAACCTCAGCATTTTTAACGAACCTGAAAATCAAATTTAATTCACCATTTTTACTTCACTTCAAATCATTTATGCAGAAGAAAACCCATCCCTGTGTTCGACCTAGAGCCACTATATTGTAGTAGCTTGACTACGGCAGTAGGAAGAACTTAGGTATAAATTTTGTTGATTAGGATCACCTACTCTTTGTGGCCTGAATCAAATGGCGCCGTTCTGGGGATGGTGTCTAAGTGCATTTGACGAGCTGTGGAACACTTGTGATCCTCATCCTGGATTTTGGTAATTCCTTTATCCTTTCTTGTCGATTATTTATTTATTTTTTTCAATTCAGCATGAAAAAAAAAAAAAGGACTTCTTGATTTTTGTTTAGTGTTATCACAGGTTGCCTGTGTTGCTGAGGAGAACACGTTCGATCAGTTAAAATTACGAGCCCGAAGCAGTTCATTTAAGGTTAAGTGGAGAAATTGATTTGTGATGAATGGAAGAGGGAGAACAATATAGTGAGTATTCGGTGGAGAGTAACCCTAAGAGCATATATGACAATGAGGACTAGAAACCTGGCGTGGCAAATCGGCAACGGGAGAGAAATGCAGTCGAAATAGATGCATGAGGGTTCATGGGACCCGATGGATGAGTGCGCCGTTATAGTGTTCCCTCGACTTATGCCTCTGTTTCTCACATTTTACCTCCAACTCCTCGGCCACCACCGACCACCAGCCCCATCCCACTGCCAGACAAGCCATCCCGAACCAGGCAAACATGTGGATAATTTCATAGAAGGAGAAGCAAAGACGTGTATCGGAGCTAATCGAGTTGTCTGATGAAACTCCTGAACAAGAATTGATGGACTTCAAAGTGAAATGGAGCAGAAATTGGACAACCTGCAGTACTCCATCTCAAAGCTCACCAATTAGCTTGTTCATCAAGAGGAAGAGAGTCCAGAGGAAGAGTGCCTAAATGACACCATGGTAGAAGCATTGAGCAGCTCTGAGAAGAGAGATGATGAAGATTTTGTAGAAGTTGTTGAAAGGGTTATACGAATCCTCAAACATTGGTGTGCTTTTGGCATGGAAAAAGAAGAGCAGATCATTGCCTTGATAGCGAGGAGGCGAGTGGAAAGGAAGAAATAGAAGAGCCCAAAGTCCTACCCCGAGCAAAAAACGACCCAGTACCAGTGCATATCACCTTCCCCTGCCTTCTTATGCGAAAACACTGCGCAATGCAAGACTACCTATAACGCGGTGTACATATTGCCCACACACCCAGCAAACTCAAATCTGCGGCTTGCTCCCAAAGCTCATGCTGATCCATCGCGCTTGTCTGAATTTGAGTTAGTAGCCATTGCTCAAGCATTTGCCACTACATCGAAGACACAGCGGTACCCATATTGCATGGCTGCAGTTAGTTCGGGTGCGGTTCGGAGTTGGAGCACCCGAACCCGACATTCACGAGCTTAAGCGAGTTCAGCCTCAAAGGCCTAAGGAAGTGGTTTGGAACGATCTCTCCCCCGCTTTATTTAATTTTTGGCTTATTTTATTTTATCATATTTTATTTTGATTTCGTTAAATCTTATTTTTAGATTTTCTCTAATTTTTAGTTAATTCTTGTTTTTAGATTAATTTTTACTTTTAATTTTTCCTAATTTTTTTTCTTGCATTAATTTTTTGCAAATTGTGTGCAAATTTTAGACGGAGATGAAGATAGGGCTTGTCTGGGCGTGGGAATTTTTATAAACATAGCGAAAATTTGTGATTCTTAGTGGATTTTAAGCTAGGCAAGCCAGCCCCAGCTAAGCTAAGCAATGGCATGGTTAGCAACAGTGAGTAGGAAAAAGACAAAACATCGTACAGTGTTTTCATTTTTTTATTTTATTTATTTATTTATTTTATATTTTAATTTTCAAAAAAAAAAAACATTTGTTTTATTTATTTTATTTTGATTTTCAAAAAAAAATTTGTCTCTAAAAAAAAAAATCCAATCAAAAAATTTAAGCTATGTCTAATTTTCGCTAATTGTGAAATTTAGCTAACATTTTCGCTATGAATTTAACTTTTGACCTCCAATTTTGTTTGCTTCCATGCTTTTCATCAGAGGAACTCAGTTCTAGACGTTTTAGTACCATTAGGCTTAGAGTGCTAGAATCCAAATATGGCCAGAAAGAATATTTTGAAATTATTATGAAGGTTTAATTTTAAAAAATGCTCCAAATTTGATCAGCTTTTTCCTCTCTTTATTACTCTGCTTGTTTGTTTGAAGCGGCGGCTTAGGTGAATAGGTGTCGATGGAAGCTGTGATCTCCTATCGAAATGATCACATCTCATCAAAATTAACACTTCCTTCTCTAATTTTCCAATCCGGGCCCATTTGGGTTCTGCTGAGATGTTTGGGTTGAAGTTAGCGAGAAGGAAGTGGCTTTTATGTATGTTTTTGTTATTATTTTGAGCAAGCCAATTGTGATGTTCGGTGGCCTAGGGTTCCTTTCTATAAAGGCATTTATACCATACAACTTACTTTTTCAAAATTTGGACCCATTTTACCTTCATTTTTGTGTGTTTTATGCAACACATGAGTTTAGGCTAAGCTTTGTCAATTCTATTGATGTTAAGTTGGTTCCATGCAATTGAGTGGACAATTAGTTGAACTCTTGTTGATTTCAACCTTTTCTTCCACCTTTAGCTAACCACACACCGAGCGTGGGTTTCAATGAACAGAAGTGAAAAGCTGACCTCCTTGCTTTTGTAACACCTAGTTTTCGTGGAAGCAGCCTTAATAGTTAGGACAGTGTGGAAAGAAGGACGATACGTCTTGAAAAAAAAAAAGAAAAAAAGAAAAGAAAAAAAGAAAAAAATTGCAACGCTGCCTTGGCGAGAGCAGAGTCCGAGAGGGGGTATATGGAGAAAGCCTTTAAAGCCCGGTGCCCTAAACCTTCACTGGTTGGGAGTCACCGACTTAGTGTTCGTTACATGGGTGGATAGGTGGAGTTTAGCAAGTTGTAGGTGTTGGAGTCTCGAAATCATTCGAAGTCCGGGGTGAAACCTGAAGAGTTTGTGGTCGAAAGATCCTTATGACTTGGTGCCCTAAGCCTTAATTGGTTGGGAGTCATCGGTAGATCCCTGTTACATGGACTTTGGTGAAATTAAGTTTCCTCAAACATTACACCACTAAACACAAAAGAATTGTGGAATAAGAGTGGGTCCTGATCTATTTAGGTTGGTCAGCATGCTAGGTTGTGGCAGTGGCTAGGTTTGGGAAAAGTAACATTTGACGGTTGGTAATTGGGCGATCAAATAAACATAGATTTTGAGTGGGTTTTCCTGGTTATTCACGAGAAGGAGAGCTCTTTAATGCTGTTTGTATGGCATTCCTTCTCTCTCATGATAGTCGTGGACACGACTTTGGCCGATTCTTACTTAGGGTTACTCATTCTACAACCTTTTGAAATATAATTTTATGAACATTATTTTGTTATTGTTATATGCTCTTTCTTTCTTTCTTTTCTTTCATTGCTAAAGGACTGCAATGTAGGATTAGGAGTGTAGTGCCCCGAAAAAGTGCTTATTTTGAACACATTTATTATAGGTTTTGAGTCTTTTTATTGTACTAATCATTCTAATTAACGTTTGCATTAAGGTCCCTACTATTTCTTGTCATTTTGTGGCAAATTTTGCGGTTTTTGCGAGCTAATTATGCGAGAATTGTTGAGTCGATCAAGCACGAAGAATTCTAGTCAAACTCAGCATTTCAAATCAAAAGATCGGAAGGAAGAAAGAGCAAAATGTGAAGAAAAACACCCTTTGCATGAAGCTTCTCTTGCGAAACCTTGTACCACAGCTCTAGCCTGATACATCCTGAAGCCACAATTCTCTGCATTTCACGCTTTTGTTCTTTTTATTCTGATTTTGGTTTTTCTCCTTTCCTACCCTGTTGTAATCACTTATGTTTGGATTGTATGGTTTCACTTGGTTTTTGTAGGCTACCAGCTATTTATATACCTTGTTGGAAGAAGCGTTTTTGGCGTGAATAAAATTAGGGCTCGGTTCTCCCATTTTCCGCTACCTCTCATTTCTCTCCCTTTCTCGGCTACCCGACACTCCCTCGGGGATGACAACTCAGAGGATGGTTGGCTGGAAACCTCTTCCTCCCCTTGAAGGGAGGCTGGCGGGTTTGGAGGTATGCACGAGTCCTGTTTTTAACGCACGCATTTATGGTTGTTAAGTTCTGCTTTCTCACTTGGGTTAAAAATCTCTTAAGCATGCTCTCTTTAATGTGTATTTGGCAAGCTTTTGGGTTCAATGAATCTTCAAATAGATCCATTGAGGCTCGGGTTAGTTGTCTCACACTGGTGTATCGTGGAGTAAGGTTTTTTGAGATGTGTATTCTAGCATGGACATTTATGCCCATTTAAATGCTATGTTTCAAAGAGAAAATCATAGGGTTTAGTTTTAAAGCTAAATCAGAAGATCCGGTTGGAAATGACTATATGTCATGCTCCCCCAGCTGTGAGGAAAAAGACTCGAGGACATGTTGGTTGCCTATGAAGCCTAACCCACAGTGGCTGAGGACTTGAGGAGTTCTTTTCTTATTTTTTCTTCATTTTATTTTAGTTTTAAACTTTTAAAACCTCCTTTGTTTTAACCAAACCTGAAAATCAAATTTAATTCCTACATTTTGACTTCACTTAAATCATTTGTACAAGCCCATCACGTGTTGACCCTAGAACACTATATTGTAGTGGCGACTACGGCGGTAGGAGGAACTTAGAGTATAAATTTTGTTGATTAGGATCACCTCTTTGTGTACGAATCGATGATCAAGCCTCCCAGGAAGTAGCATGTGAAGTATGACTTGCTTATGAAGTGCAACTTGTGTCTTCTTCTCCATAAAGCTTGAAATGTGCAATAAATGCACAACTTGGAAAACTAAGAGATGCAAAGGTGCTTGGAGGGACTAGACCTTAGTTCCAAATGAGTGGAGGCTTGAAAGTAGGAAGCATATAAGGTACTTAAGTGAGGGAGGATGCTGAAACTAATTTTTTTATTTTATTTTTATTTTTATTCTTTAAGCCTCCAAGATGGTATAAACCTCCACTTTCCATATTCTTCCTCCACAGCCTTTGGTCTCGAAACCTAAAAATTAACACTAAAACAGGGAAAAACAAGATCAAGCACGAAAATTTATTCAAAAGCAAACTCAAAGGTGACTAAAAAAAATATAAAGGGAAAAGGAAACTTATTGATCTTAGGTTCCTCCCAAGAAGTAGCTCCATTTTTCTGACTCTACTAACTACGGCTTGATTGGTGATTCTTGCCTCCATCCTTCTCTAAAAGGCAATAATTATGCTCAATTAGCAACTTGAACACCTTGTCTTGAATTGATTTAATCGTTTTGTTTGCAATGGAGGCTTCCTTGATCTCATGAAATGAGACTATGGGCTTTTCCACCTCCAAAATATATGGTATGTCTTCACTTGATAACTCCTCTTGCACAAATGCCCAAGAAGTCATCTCCGAAATTGTTTTTACTTCTTCATTCTTCTCTTCCGATTCCGGAGCAATTGAATCCTCTTCATTCGTCACTTTCTCAACTAAATCTTCATCACCCTTTTTAATTTCCTCTACTCCATTTAGATTTTCAACTTCTCCCCCACTTCTCAAGGTGATATTCTCATGATTTTCCATCTCATCACCTCCTAGATTCACATTAATTGTGCCAATCAAATTTTCTTGTTGTTATTGTAAGAGTAGCTTGTTGGCCTTTTTCTTAGCATCATCCATAAATCGGGTATAGTGATAGGCGTATTTTTAGCATAGCACCAAAGACTTGTTAGCCCTCGGCAATAGTGCCAAAAACTTTATAGGTGTTTTCAAGTGCTGCAAGCGTCACCAAAGGCTTTTAGTCCCAGGCAACGGCGCAGCTTGATAGACGTGTTGTGATTCTGTGGAATATGCGAGAAAAAATAAAAGAGCACCTATTCAAAAACTTGATAAACGTTTTGGCATAGCACCAAAGACTTGTTAGTCCCCGACAACAAGGCCAAAAACTTGATAGGTGTATTTGTGTTTTGTATTAACATTATACAGGATAATATATAAAGAGCGCCTATTCTGTGCAAGTAATAAAGTGTACATAATTACGGATATCGATCCACAGGGAAATGAGGATGTTAAGTACCAAAATTAGAATACTTCTCTAATATCCAAATGATTAGTGTTGAGTTCAAAACTGCAATTAAACTAAACTAAACTAAACTAATGAAAGCTTAATCTAACAAGTGAGCGTGCGACTAAAGAGGATGCAAGAGATGAATCTAGGGTAATTGGTGCGATTGGACTGATCCTCTATGTTAGACGAAATTCCATCCTGTGTGTTTCTTGAAAAGCTCGCAAAGGCAAATTTCTTGCGTAATTTAATTAAATGCCTCTCTCTAGGTCAGATAATCTACCAACTAATTAATACTAGGATCTTGGCTACCATTTCGACCCCGAGCATTAGGGTGCTTTAGACCTCAAAGAATCTCGCACGCCTCTATGCTTAGATAATTTCTATACTACGGCTAGTGGGTTGATTCACCTATGTCTAATTCCTTACTCCCTTCTCAGATCTCGCAAGGAACCACTCACCATATTGAGATTAGCTAGAAATCAATATGTAAACAAAATCAAGTATGAATCAATAGAGGTGCCAATTACAAATAGACAATAGAAAAAGGCAAAATTAACAAGTAGATATAAGCTTCATGTCCTAAATACAACCAAAACCCTAGACTACAGAATTAAAACATATTAGAGGTTTGGTATAGCACAAAATCAGGATAAAACATGAGAAAAATGGAAGAAGAAACTCTAATAATGAAAGCTAATGAGTCCTTAGTCTTCTTCCTTCAAATCCTCAAGTTCATCTCCTAAATCTTGAAGAACAACTACCAAGCCTCCTCTCTAGTCCCAAAGTGCGGACTTCCTCCTTTAAGAACAAGAGGGGAGAAACCCTAAGGAGGGTTCTCTACCTCAAAGTCAAAACCTCGAACTCCCTGAACTCCAAAAATCCTCTCTAATCCCTAGATCGTGTTCTCTTGTATAGGATTCTCGAAAATAGGCTGAAAATGGGCTAAAACAGGTTTTGGGCCGAAAATCACCGCGTGGTCACAACCACACTAAGAGATAAAAAAAACAGTCACTGCTGAAAAATGTTGTGGTCATGACCACGAATTTCTGGTTGCAACCATAGATTTCAACTTGCATAACTTCTTCATTCGAACTCCAAATTTGGTGTTCTTGGTACCATTGGAAAGCTCTTGAAGTGTAGAATAAGAATACTTTATAAATGATTATGCAGACTGGATTTACGAAATTCTCCAACTGGTCACTTTTGAGCTCTCTTCTCTTCTTCCTTCAACTTCCAAGAGTCATAATTTAATCATTTGAAGTCTAGATTGAGTGAATAAGGTCTCTTTGGAAATTTTGGGAAGTCACCTATCCATCCATATAAATATTATAGTCATTTGGGATCATATTGCAATTAAAACATCAAAACATAGTACCTTCTACTGCATGTTTAATTTGCTGATTTTCATTCCTTTTTTGCTCATTTTTTCGTAATTCCACCAAATGGTTGACCTAATCATAAAAATGAATATTTATAGCATTAGGACACTTATTTAACATAAAAAAAACAAAAAAAAAGTCTAAGTAAAACATAGGGATAAAATGAGTATTTAAGATACTCATCATATAGGCACTAACCATCTCACGCTATGTAGATTTTCTCCTTACGTAGAACATGTTCTAACCATGGCGATGATATTAATCATATATCGTCGTTGCCAATCATCATATCCATACCAAGTCACCTCCCCATAGATATTAGATGAACTGTCAATCAGGTCTCTGTTGACGATCATGTTGGTATAGATATTATAATGCGAGTGATACGAACGTCATTTGAATCTCAAAACTATCATGATTGATCTTTAAGCCCAGTGTTTGTCAGCTAATGTGTCAAATTGGTAAGAGTGACTTGAGTTGTTGAATTAGCGAAAGCATCCATAGTTGATCAAGCTCCTAAAAAAAAAAAACCTAAAGTAAAATAGAAAATGAAAATAAAACAAGACTAACTATATCCAAAGTAAAGTAAAATTATTTCGAATCAATATTAATAAAAATACCATTCCCCGGCAATGACGCCAAAAAATTGATAGGCACAAAACGTATATGTGAAAATAAGAATGCCTAAGTGCGCAAATGCACAGGTCGCACAAGTAATAAAGTGGTTTTCAATAATGAATCGAGATCGTTCCCACGAGGACTGTAGGTTTTATAGTGGACTGAGTACCCTAGCTATTAGCTTAGTTCACTATTTGAGTGATTCAATTAGGTTGAGGAGAAGTTGTAAAAACAAATAAACACAAAACTAAACTACAACAAGGATGCTTTGTGAAAACCGAAGTAACTGAATAAAAATCGAGAGAAAACTACTTATAGAGGAATTAGGCTTGGTTATCGTCATTGATACCTAAGGATTCGTCTAGGTAAGGCTTGGGTTGAACGAATTATGACTTGAGTTGGTCTGAGGATGTGGTACAAGGATCCCACTTTCCTGTTTTCTCGTATTAGCTTCCTATTCATAGTTACATCCTTCTAGGTCGCTAATACGATACTTTTCTAAGGCATTTTTCCTCAGGAGCTCTATTAGTCACAGTTACGTCCTTGCAATAGAGCCACTCAAACTAAGCTCGGATTAGTCACTATTACGTACATGTAACCACACTTAATGGGTTTGTTGTCCCCTCCTAGTGAAATCCACCTAGTACTAGACTTTTCTAATTCCCTGGGTCTCTTTGACTAAGTTAATTAGACTCTTGATTAATTAATCTACACCTTAAGAGAATTAGAGCCAAATTTAAGGGCTTAGTTTTTGCGTCACTAGGAATACCCTTGTAAAAGGATCGAAGATCCAATTCTCAGCACAGATTAATTAACCAAGATTGTAATAATCCAAGATTCTAACACCAAACACAACAAATCAAGTATAAATCAAGCAACCAACTAAAGATTAGACAACCCTAATCATCAAATCTGATAACCAACCTTATAGAATGATTAGCCTAACATTTCAGCCCTTAAAATCCACAAAATCATGTTGTCGACAAACACAAAGCTATAGAAATTAAAGAAGAAGAAGAAATAGAAATACAAAATAGGGTTAAATCTACAAATGTCTTCAAATCCCGACTCCAAGATGAAATCCTCACTCCACAAGGTTCTTTTTTCGGAAATATTTGATTACAAACCAGATTATTCATAAAACAAAACCTAAATATAAGGAAAACTACAAATTCTAACCCTAGAAATGGGAAAAAAAAACTCAAGAGAGAGAGAGAGAGGAACCTTAGAGGAAAGCCTCATCTCTAAAATTTTGAACCCTAATTATGTGTAAAAACACCCTTAAATAGGCCTCGAAAAATTGGCCAAAACGAGCCCAAAATGGAAAGAGATTTTTGGGCAAGTGTCGCCCAGTCGTGATTGTGGTGACTTACGGTCAAGACCTCACCGAGAGATGGAGTTCCACAGTTGAAGCATCAGGCTTCACGATCGCTACTTCATCGAGAGGTTGGCTCAAGACAGTCTTATAGTTGCGACGTTGTTGAGAACACTTATGCACAGGTCTTTTATGTTGTACGGTCATGACTGTGGCTATTCCAGGTCGCGACTTTGAGCTTTTGTGGTCGTGATCGTGAGTGTTTTAGGCCACGACCGTGGGTCTCTTCAATTCTTAACTTTCTTATTTCTTGCTCGAATTACTTACTTTTCTGTCTCGTTTTCTTCGTTTCTTCAAAATACATAGCTATAGGGGGTTAGACATGAAAATAACTAAAAGAAGTTCTTGGTTAGCATCAAAACCATGATTCATGCTACATTTTGCACTAAATAATGCTAACCAAAAACACACCTAACACATGTTCAAGTAATAAAGTGAAAGTAAGAGTATCATCCCATGAGGATTGGCTATTAAGTACCAATTCTAATCTAGCTTAGGCTCTATTTGGATGATGAAAAATATGTGAAAGACTCAAAATTACACTAACTAGCATGCAAGAATCCTAATTTAACAAAGACTCAAGACTAAGAACCTCAGGGCAAAGATTTCATCAACACAATCCTATATGAACATCCTAACTCAATTAATCAATATTCATTTCATTATGTTGATGGCGATTTCACTAATGCAATTGTGAACCTACCCTTAGGATTTAGGTATTTTTCATCTCTACTCAACCCCAAAACCCTAGGAATGCAGCACAGTCAAGACACCCCAATACCACACCTAATTTCATTTATATCTCTATCTCATGATAATTAGATGACATTTCATCCATAGTTTAATTCAATACTCACTTCTCATATCTCGAATTGAACCACAAATTAATCATGTAAATATTGGCCAAATACCCATAAGAAATAAGAACAAAATGAAATACTCAACATAGATATGAAATAAGGCATTCATCAATAGAGATTAGGAGAATTCATACGTTCAAGTCTTGGATACATCTAAGCCCTAAGAAACTAAACTAAAACATCTCTAAAAAAGGAACTGCAACTATCAAAATGAAAAAAAAAAAAAAAAGCATAGAGAGAGGAAGAGAGTAAACAAATTTGGATGTGAAGGCCCTTTCTCTTCTTCCACCTTCTTCTTGAAGTTTCTCCTCTTCAAAAGCCTTGGGTCCTAGCATGTTTCCACCCTAAGAAACCCCCAAAATCCTTCTCTAAGAAGAAAAAATAAAAAACCTAAGTTTATTCAAGACATGGATGAGAGAAACCCTAAAGATGGTGTTCTCTCCCCATTTGTGTACCCTAAAAATGTAAAAATAAGTGTTTATATAGTTCCAAGGGAAATGGGCTTCAAAAAGAGTTGAAAAGCACACACTTTGGGCCTCCAGTGTCGTGTGGTGACGACCACAGCTATTCATGGTCACAACAACACCGATTCCTTCTTTGCAACAGGAAATGACCCATGGTTACGACCATGAAAAGTTGTGGTTGCGACTATGGCTTATATCAGCAATTCAAATTTCTATATCCAACTTCCCGAGGCCATAACTTTCTTGCCCAGACTCCAAATTTGGTGTTCTTAGTACCTTTGGAAAGATCTTGAAGTGTCGAATCCATCCATATAAATCTCAATGCTATTCGAGGTTATGTTATAACTGATTAGTGCCCAAAAAGTGCTATTTTGAGCCATGTTTATCGCAGGTCTTGAGCACTTTTTGTGTATATCAACGTGTCTTAATTGGCACATTAAGGTCCTGGCTATACTACTAATTGCATTTTGTGGCTGTTTTTGTAGTTTTTGCAAGATAATCAAGCCAAAGTTATCGAGCCAATCCAAGCATGAAGAATCCAAGCCGAACTTGTAGCTCACGATAGAAGTCGGAAGGAAATTGGAGCCCTGGTGGTGAAAATTGGGAACAACGCAAGAGAATTTTGCGAGGATTGCGAATTTTGCGACTGCGATATGATTTGACCTCTGATTGACCACTTTTTGTGACTTTTTCCTAAACTACCCCTATGTATTGATGGTAGTTCAGACATTTTTGTAATTTCCCTTAACTCTGAGCAGTATATAAGCCTCAGTCAAGCTCTGTACAAGATATCACTTGATGCAATAAAATTGGCACAAAAGCTTTTAGTTTTCCCTCTTTTCTTCTTTTCTCTCATTTCTCCCCACTCCTTAGCTCTCACACCTTAAACACCCTTGAGGATGACAACTCAGGGATGCTTAAAAAACTAAATCCATCCTTGAAGAAAGGCCACTAGGCCAAAGTTTTTAGGAGTAAGCCGAAGATTGTCCTCTGTTTTGCCAGCATCACCGGTTATGATCATTTATGTCTCTGTATCTTGCCTTAGCCTTAAATCCTTCTGATGTACCCTGATTGGTCAGTACTTGGCAAGCTTTTAGGGCTCAGTGGATGCTTACCACTAGATCCACTAATGCTCGCATAGTTGCCATTTATTTGCCTCTGCAGGTTAGATCAAAGGATCGTTTTTACTACATTGAAACATAAATGACCAATAAATTCTCTATCTTAAGAAAAAGAAAACTTTCGAGTTGGAGTTTTATGGCTAAATGAAGATCCGGTTCGGAAATGGCCCATAGGTCATCCTCCCTAACGCGAGAAGGAGCCGAGGACCCTCGGTCACCCTAAAACCCTCAAACCTATTGGCTAGAGACTTCAAGGTTCTTTTTACATTCTATTTTCCATTTGTTGTAGTCTTTAAACCACCGATCCTGTTTATTTTTTTTTTTTACAAAAACCCCAAATCCAAAGTGAAATCACCATTTTACATCAAATGTGAATCATTTTGCGTGAAGAAAACCCATCCTTGAGTTCGACCCTGCTCATTATCTTTGCGGTAGCCGCTGCGGCGGTGTTGGAGTGGAGATTACAAATATTCTTGATTCCAGGTACACCTACTGTGGCACGAATCAAATGGCGCCGTTATCGGGGATGGTGCCTTAGAGCAAGTGAGAAGCTGTTGAACTTGTGATCCTCATCACAAGTGTTGGTGAATTCTAATTCCTTTTTGTCTTTACTTGAATCTTCCCTAGCAGTTCACTGTTGGGTGGATTTAATTTTTATACTGTCCTTACATAGATTTTTCATTTTTTTAATAGCTAACCTTAACCTTTTGCTAGCCTGTTTGTCTTTGGTTGTACGTTTGTGTTAGTACTTGTAGCTTATGCACCATTGGGATAGGAACACTACGGGCGGGTGGAAAGAATTCGGTGCTCCCGCGAGCAATTCTTAGTGAAGTCGGCTTGAACTTAACCGGATGGACCCTCGGCAGGAGACGATAAAGCCCCGACGAGTCTGAGAAACCCCAATGCCTACATGTCAATGAGGGACCATATACACCCACCAAGGGTGAGTGGACCCTCATGTATTATACCTCCTATTGAGGATGTGAGTGTCATGCCTTATCTGGTGCCCCTGCTCCCAACCTGCCATGGTATGGAAAACGAAAATCCATACACACACATTCGGGATTTTGAGGAAGTTTGCACGAATTTCAAGGAGGGTGCAATTGATATAGAATTGTTGAAGTTGAAAGCCATCCCCTTAACCCTAAAAGACAAGGCCAAGATTTGGCTTAACTCTCTAAGGCCAAGGACTATCAGAAATTAGATAGAATCTGAAATTTGAATTTATGAAGAAATTTTCGGCTGCACCTGAAATAACACTCACAAAGAGAGCGATTTATACTGGATCTATGACAATGAGAAGTTTTACCGGTCTTGGGAGAGACTGGAAAACCATCAACAACTGTCCTCACCATGGTTTCAATACTTGGATGCTGGTCTACCATTTTTATGATGGGATGCCCTCAGCTATGAAGAAATTATTGGAGACCATGTGTGGAGGGACTTCTAGCGAGAATCGGATAAACCATGGATTTTTCTCAATTATGTGGCTGAAACTTCCCAGAAAGCCTAGGATGAGCTAACTTGAGAAGCTGACGAGGATGAAACCTACGACCAAATTAAGGGGAGGCGTGTATTCGCTGATAGAGGATATAAATGAAGGCGAAAGTTATCGGCCTTGACTAGAAGGTTGGAAAGAATTGGAAGGGAGAAGGTCACATGAAATTACTGGCTTGATAGAGGCACACGTATCCATCGACATTACTTGATTGCCGATCCATTGACCACCAAGAGAACCTTGCCCTATGGTTCCTTCGGTAAGGAGGGATATAATGGCTGAGCATGCCAATGTTAAATCATTACAAGCCACCAACCAATACCCCATATGGAAATACCTATAACCCTAATTGGAGGAACCATCCTAACCTCTCCTAGAAGATAAAACCTCCCCCATATGTGCCTCCTGCTGCACAACAACAACAAGGATCCTCATCCCAGCCTCAGCCACCACCATCCTCATCTCCAGTTGAACAGGCTATTATGAACTTAAGCAAGGTGGTGGGAAACTTTGTGGAGGAACAGAAGGTAGTGAATGCCCAGGCTAATCAGAGAATTGACATAGTGGAAAGCACACTCAACAAGAAAATGAACAACCTGCATTCAGAAATTTCCCAAAAACATGACAGCTTGCAAGCTAAGATTTCCCAAAAATATGACAACCTACTGTATTCAATCTCGAGGTTAACTAGCAGTGGCGAGGTCTGCGAAAGGAAATTTCCTCGGACACAACCCAATCGAGGGAGTGCATAGTGAGCTCTTCAGTGAGCAAATCCCAGAGATGGATGAGGTCAAGGCAATTATCACATTGAGAAGTGGTAAAAGAGCTCCAAACAACCATTACCCAGAAAGCTGACGAAGAAGGCGAAGCTAAAGAGATTTGAACGAGAGAGGTGGTGACCCGGGAAGCGCGGAGTGAAAAATAGAACATCCCCACCTTTTCCACAAGCACTAAAAGCTAAGAAAAATGCCATCAACCAGGTTGAAATATTAGAAGTGCTGAGGCAAGTAAAATTCAACATTCCTTTGCTTGATATGATCAAACAAGTCCCCACATATGCTAAATTTTTTAGGACACATTGCATAGTGAAGAGAGAGGGTAAATGTTGTGAAGGCCTTCTGGCTAAGCAATTCGGTGCTATCATCCACTGCAAAACTCCAGTGAAGTATAAAGATCCGGGTTGTCCTACCATCTCGGTTAATATTGGGGGCACTTGTGTAGAGAAAACACTACTAGACTTAGGTGTTAGTGTAAACCTGCTTCCTTATTCGATGTATAGCTAGCTCGGGTTGGGAGAATTAAAGCCCACTTCCATCACATTGTCTCTTGCAGATAGATCCATAAAGATACCGAAGGGGACAGTGGAAGATGTTCTAATACAAGTGGGCAATCTATCGGTAGATTTTTTGTGGTACTTGATATACAAAACCAAGCGCAAACGAGGCTAACCTGTGCTATCCATTCTTAGGAGGCCATTCTTGGCCACTTATAATGCCTTTATCAACTGCCGAAATGGGGTTATGCATCTCACATTCGCAAACATGACCTTAGAACTCAACATCTTCCACTTAAGTAAAAAGCACATGCAACCTGTGGAAGATGACCAAGAAGAAGTCTACATAATTGATACAATCCTGGAAGAATAGGTTGTCAAGCGACAAATGCGGGATGTCTTAGGCGAAGGAGCGGTCAAGTGGTGAAGCGAAGGGAGCCCAGACATGAATGTTGTGCGGGGCCAGCAGCGAAAAAGCGAAATTTTGCCTTTGATGATTGAGGAAGAACCGGTGAGCCTCAGCGGACCGTAAACCTTTGCCCGTGGAATTAAAATATGCACCTGCGGAAGACGACGAGTACCTAGTTGTCATTTCCTCCCTGCTTAGTACTTCACAAGAAGGTAGCCTGTTGGACATCCTCAGGGAGAAAAAGCAGGCTATAGGGTGGGAGATCACTGATTTGAAGGGTATCATCCCAACAGTTTGCACCCATCACATCTACTTGGAGGAGGAGGCAAAGTCAGTAAGGCAACTGCAGAGAAGACTAAATCCTCATATTCGGGAAGTGGTTCGACGAAGTCCTAAAGATTCTTTGCAAAGCTGTTATCATTACCCCATATTAGATATAGCACTTGGGTGAGTCGAGCGAGGTTATACCTAAGAAATGCGGGGGTAACCCTTTGTGTAATGAAAAGGGAGAGGAAATGCCCACCCACCTTACTACAGGTTGGAGGGTATGTATTGATTACCGAAGACTAAATGAGGTGACAAGGAAGGATCACTTCCTACACCCTTCGTAAGATTGACTTCTGAAAGGATTTAAACAGCCAGCTTCTCTTTGTTTCTGGATGGCTATTCGAGGATATTTTCAAATTCAAATTCTTTGCCAAAAGACGAAGAAAAGACTACCTTCACATGCCCATTTGGCACATATGCCTCTGGAGAGGATGCCCTTTGGCACATTAGTAATGCCCACCGCCACATTCGGCCTGATGCATGCTTAGTATTTGATGATTTGGTGAGGAAGCACATTATGGAGGTTTACATGGATGATATTACAGTCTATGGAAGGAGCTTTGAAGAATGACTGATCAACTTAGAAACTGTCCTGCACAAGTGTATAGACCAGGGAAAAATGCCATTTTTATGGTCAACCAGGGAATTGTGCTGGGGCACATTATTTAAGAAAAAGGAATCGAAGTTGATAAGGAAAAAATTGACATGATTTCGAAACTGCCCTCCCCCACAAATTTGGTGTTCTTGGTACCTTTGGAAAGATCTTGAAGTGTCGAATGCATCCATATAAATCTTAATGCTATTTGAGGTTATGTTATAACTGAAAAGGTCAAAATACATTATCTGCTGCTGCATGTTGTAGTGGTGTTTGCTGAGTTTCCACTTTTTTGCTTTGTTTTCACTCTGATTTCGCTCGTATGCATTCAATGGTTGACCTAATCATAAAGATGAACATTTAGGGCATTAGAACAATTATTTATATCTAAAAAATATAAAATAACACACAACATAGGGATAAAATGAGTATAAAATATACTCATCAATAGCCAAGGGAGAATACAAAGCACGAAAGAGTGGGACACAGCTGATTTGGATGAAAAATATGCTTAAAGACTATGCATCCAAGAGGAAATCTTAACGCTCTATTGTGACAACCTTAGTATGGTCAATATCTCGAAGAATCGTGTCCAACATTTGAGAACTAAGCATATTGACATTTGTCATTAGAAGCTTGGTAGAAGACAAGATCATCAATCTAAGACATTCTCAATAGAAAATCAATTGGTTGATATCTTCACCAAAGGTTTGAATGATACCAAGTATGAGACTCAAAGGTCCTCCTTGGGATTGTGATCAAACTCTAGATAGAATTATGAATGGAAGTCTGTTGTACCTAATTGTCAATTGTCCATACTTATGCTATATTATGGGAGTTTGTGCGAGATTCCAAGCTAGTCCTAAAGACACTCATCTTCTAGTAGTCAAGAAGATCATCAAATTTTTTGACACAACTAAATGTGGTATATGGTATACCCAATATACCACAACAAGCTTAGTTGCGTATTGTGATGTTGACTAGGTTGTAAACTCATAAGATAGGAAGAGTACATCAGGAGGTTGATTTTTCTTTGGAAACAACCTTGTGTCATGGTTCAGCAGAAAACAGAATTGCATATCACTCTAAATAGCCAAGGGAGAGTATATAGTAGTAAGGAGTGGGAGCACACAAATGATTTGGATGAAAAATATGCTTAAAAACTATGGCACCCTAGAGGAAAACCTAATGCTCTACTGCGACAACCTTAGTATGGTTAATATCTCAAAGAATCCTATCCAAAATTCAAGAACCAAGCACATTTCCATCTTTCACCTCTACATTAGAAGCTTGGTATAACACAAGATCATCAATCTAAGGCATGTCTCAACATAAAATCAATCGGTCGATATCTTTACCAATGTCTTGAATGATACCATTCTTGAGACTCATAGGTCCTCCCTGGGATTTTGCATCATATGATTTTTAGTGTTGATGAATTCAAAAAATAAAAAAACAAAAGGAAAGGAAAACCAAATAGACAGATGGCGTCCCGCCCTATTCGACCTTTACAATTACTAAGAGATGCGGAGAGTCCCAATCTCTGAAACGCCGAGGCTTGGAGAGACACATCAGTTGAGAAGTCTTAACGCCCCTATTTAATAGGAAACAGTTAGAGACAAAAATCCTAGGGTTTCCTAAGAGACTGTGTGACCTTTATATAAAGAAGAACAACAAAAGACAAAAGCACATATCTTTTTTGAATATTCTCTCAAGAATCCTCCAAATTAAGGTTCGAACTTTCTTTGCCATCTTCAATCCTTGTCATTTTTTTGAAGATGGTGATAACCAAATCCGGTGGGGTTGGAATCAGTAATTTAACAAAAGGTAGTTCCAACAATAAAGCTAGGTCTTTTGACCAAGAAGGGTCATCGATGGACCCCATCGATGTGGAACCCTTGAGATCTATCGATCCAATAGCCATTGTGCCCTATGGTAAATTCGAAGATGAAGATCCTGCAATAGAAGCTTTTGGGTAGAAGTTTTCTAGCCTAATCAAGTAGAGTCCTTGCTTCCAGGGTCCGAACCCTGAGGCCAGCACCGTTCAAACACTGCTAGAGACCGTGGTTCATGGAACTAGATCTGAGGTAATAGAAGAGATCATCTAGTGTCTTTCCAATTCATCAGACAAGTCTTAGTCGTAGAGATTCCAAGATCTTAGTCGAAACGTCTTCAATAGTTGTGAGTCTTTGGACTCGACCCCAATTGGTTTGAACTAGAGGAAAAGGATCCCTCATCCTCCTTTAAGTCACTATCGTCTCTGCCGCCATCCACAAGAAAGTTGACTAGACTCTCAATTTAGGTAGAAGTCTTCTAGTCCATTCAAGGAAAGTCTTAGCATCTAGGGTTTGAACCTTGAGGCCAGCACCGTTCGAACATCGCCAGAGACCATGGTTCTTAGAACTAAATCTGAGGTAACTGAAGAAGATTAGCTAGTGTCTTTCCAGTTCATCAAACAAGACTTAGTCGTAGAGATTCTAAGATCTCAGTCGAAAAGTCTCCAATAATTGATTTATGAGTCTTTGGACCCCGATTGGTCCGAACTAGATAAAAATGATCCCCCATCCTCCTCTAAGTCATTGCTGCCTCTATCGCCATCCACAAGAAAGAAGACTAGACTCTCGGTTTAATCGAAGAAGGTTGAACCAACGAAACCAGTGGCAAAGAAGCAATGGGTTTGAACATCTTCACTAGTAAGTGAATCTACATCTATCTTCGCATGCAAAGTTGTGGGCCCCTATCTAAAAAAGGACCCTTATGAGTGAACGAACCTTTCACTTTAAGGATTTCAAACGCTCTAGGATTATGGAATTATTAGGGGAGATGAACCTACTCGGTAATGTGTCCAAGCTACCCTCTTTTATGACTCAGATTGTCTTGGTATTCTATATGAACTTGTCCAAGAACATGGGCGTCAATCCAAACTTCAAGAGGAAGATATTGAGGGGACACACGTTCAATTCCTCCCCCTGTATCGCTAATCATTACTTGGAATGTGATATAACCCCTCAGAAGAGGAAGTGGAGATACTAGAGACCGATCTCATTATCTCAATCATCATTAGAGGAAAGGTGAGAACCTAGTCATCGTGGTACAACCTTCGCTCATCTCATCTCACGTTCGGTATTATATCTTGTACTAGATAACTACATGTAACTACCTTCCAACAACCCATCGAATGGCAGTCATGAAGAGCTTCACTACCCTTTTCTTCCATATTGGCATGAAAAGAAAGTTTAACCTGGGTAAGTTGGTGTTCAAACACATCCTAAGACATGTCGAGAATGCAACATATCGGAAAGCACTTCGGTATCCTTCCCTAATATATAGAATACTCATAGCTTAAAGTCAGATCTTGTGACCCCTGTTGACATCTTGGGCCTTACAACAAGTGAAATGAGAATCAACCACAAGCTATATGAAAGACATCATCTCCAAGACTTTCCTTCCGGAAAGAAGGTAGAATCACAAGATGGAAAATTGAAAAGGAAAGTCCTAGAGACCATCCTAGAGTTTGGACCAACGGTTGTCTCCTCGAGTCAACCTTTAACATTTACAATGAAAAATTTGATCATCGATCGGGATAGAACAATACAGTCCTATGAAAACATGCTAGATCACATTTATGAACAACAACAGTCGATAAAAATTTAGATCCAAGGATTTTAGAAAATGAGAGAATAGATGGCAATAACTTTGGAGGAGTTGAAGAAAACCAAGGCTTAGGACTCCATATTCTCTATGCTAAAAGGCGATGATCTTGAGGGGTAGTATACGAACCCTATACCATTTATTTACCTCACCACCAGTCTGGACTCCTATCTAAGGACTACGACCGCAACCGGGCTTAACTTGTTGTAGGAGACTGAAACACTTGCTTTTTAGGGCAAACATTGGTTAGCCAATCTTTGACTTGCCTTCAGTGACTCTAGCAACGGCCACCTCAAATTACCAACGAGCGTCTAAACGCAGTGGTGACCAAATTGGAGACACAAAGTGATAGGTGTGAATCTTGTTAGTATTTATAGTATGATTTTCAGGTATTTTATGCAACATAAATGCTAAATTCGCACCAATATCGTATAAGAAAGATATAATCCCCCATTTGCTTATGTTTTGCAGGATTAGAAGGAAAATCGAGAAAAGTGATGGAAGAAATCAAGTGAAGAGAAAGTTGTTGAGTTGAAGCTGTTTGCTCACCACGACAAAGAGGTTCACCACTACAAAGGAAAGGCTTCACTGCAACGAAGCCCAAGAAACCGAAGATGAAACCTCGAGTTCGCCATAGTGAAGACACCCTTCGCCTTGGCAAAGGGAGCATAAATCAAAAGACAACTCTAGGGTTCGCCATTGTAAAACTCAAGAAAATTCGAATTTTCTGAAAAAGGGTAAAACGGTAATTTCGGTCAAAACACGAAACTTTTCTAGATCTCGGATGACAAAACGAAATTCACCCAGATTGGAATGCGATCTAAGTGAAATCTAGCTACCACATTACAGATTTCCTCGAATTCGAGATAATTAATTCACATTTTTCGAGAGCATTGGGTGTCCCGATGCAAATAAAAGCGGCTTTAAGAGACATGTGATGTGACAAAAGTCACCTACTACATATACTCATGTGACACATGTTGCATGATTAGAGAGAGGATGGAGATTAATGGCTTAGATTAAGCTAAGTGTCAAAATCCAAGACAAAAGATATGGATGGGTTTTAGAAAAGGATTAAATAAAGGAATGAGACAAAAGATGAATAATTTTCTTCTTCAATTTGAAGAAGAAAACGTGCAGGAGAGGAAGAAATCGTGCAGTAGGTTTGTGGTTCAGATTTTAGAGAGAGAGAGAGAGCTACTTCTCTCTAGATTTCCCGTCGTTCAGGTCGGTTCTTGACGGAGCAAGAAGCAAAGTCGATCTACATGGCGAGGGTTACGCATGAGCACCAATTTTGTGGAGTTCCGACAACTCCAAGAGGTAGGGGTCTTCTCCTACTTGTGTTATTCTTTGGCTAGAGCCGTAAGCCAGATGGTTAAGGATATTTTGAGAGCTTGAATTAAGCGGAGTGTTTTTCGATCTCAAAATACTTGAACGGTAAGAAGATTTGGTGTGGCCGTGAGCAGTGCCAACCTGGGGTTTCCAGCATTCACGTAAATTTTTGTGTGATTTTTGTGTGTTTTGGGTGATTCAAAATGAATTACTTGATTGGTTAGTGTATGAGCTAATTTTGGTGTGGTTACAAATTGAATAACATGATTTGTAGAGTTAATTATGTTAGTATACACATGTTTTTATATATTATCATGAGTTGTTGGAATTGGCACCATCCATTCTATATGCCTTTGGGAGCGCCACTAGGAATATTAGGAGTGAGTGCATGACATGAAAGAAAATAAGAAGGAAAAATGTTTGTGAAAGGAATTTCGACGGAATATTTTCCGGAGAATTGTGTTGGGAGATTTTCCAACAATTCACGTCAGAGGGGCCCATGAATTGTTGGGAGGGTTTATCCCATGGTCGCCTCAGTTGTCGATAAATTTTACCGAAACTCGGTAGTAAGTTTTCAAGAACAAAAAGCTTTTGTTTTGAAAACTATATATTTTCTCACATTTGGCTTAGGCATGTGGAAGGGGAGTCGGTGAGGACTCGAGACATGGGATTGGGCATGTAGACATTCAAGTACGATCATGTATTTTCTTGATTGTGATTGTTTGCCATGACATGTGCACTTAGGTGGGGAGTAACCCATGTAGGAAATTATCACTACTGGGCATTGCTCACCTTGTCGAGGGATCACTATTTCAGGTACAGGGAGTGTATAGGAGGACGACGCTCACTAGAGGCTGCGTTTTAGAAGAAAGCTGGATTGTGGCTTTGACATTTTCTTTATAAAACATGTATTAAAACTTTAAATTTTGATATATGTTTTGGTTAAGAGTATTGTAATAACTCTTGAACTATTGGTATATAGTTGATGTAATTTTGTGACTTTTGATGCATGGGTCCAAGTGGCTATTTTTACTTTCGCATGGACCTGGCGTGGTCATTGTTAATTGTTGGGATAGGTTTTGTACCTTAGGTAGAGCTCCCCATATAAAGGAGACTCTGCCCAATTTTTGTGAGTGGTGTCGGGTTACCTAACATCCACGAGTATTCCGCAGGTTGACGGGTTGTCAACGGGACCTCTGGGAATGGGGCGTCATAGCTTGCTATGAGAGCTTAGGTAAACGATTACCTAGGGAGCTCGGGTTTGGGTATCCATAAGTTTAGTCTGATACGACTACGACTTGAGTATCGGAAGCTTAGGCTATCTGAATACCTAAGGCTCGATGGGAAGCGAGGCTAGATCATGCATCAAATGTGCATTTGATGAATGATGTATAACATGTATGTTGTGTGATTGTTGTGTCTTGTATGCTTGGTGAATAGCTGGGAAATGTGGAAAGTAGGGTTGAGGAAAACATAACCCCTAAGTTTGAGGTTTGAGGTTTGAGGAATTTTGGACACAATGGTTCATAATTAAACGAAAAAAAAAATTTCTAGACGGTAGTTCAAGTTTTGAACATAAACAGATTGTGCTGTGAAATTCTAGAAAAAATTTCCAGTTTTTGCACAAGAAAAGGGTCAAAATGAAACTCTTAAAATTTTTTGAGTTGTATGAATTTTAGTGGTCTAGTCTATTGCATTTTAGGAGTGATAGGGAGGCTATTGGAGGATTAGAAAAAAAAAAAAAGGGAAAAGGTTGTTGGAGCTAGAATGGGCTATTGCCCATTTTCTAAAATTGAGTCACAATACCATAATTTGTATTGTGGCTGCGGTGCAAGGCTGACGAGCACACGGCGAGCTGAGCAAACACCGCAATGGTGGCGAGCCTGGCGGCGGAGCCACGCCTTCGGGCTCGGAGGGCGGGAGGCGCGACAAAGGGTGAACGGCCACAATAAGGTCGGTATGGCGTGACCTTGCCGAGGGCTGCGACAAGACAGCGTGGCGAGCATGAGCGTGACTGTGGCGACGCGACTTAGTGGAAGGCCGCGATCGCGGCATTGGCGCCTTTGGGCGCGGTGTACACAACGTACTCGACCAGTTTTGAATCAGGACACTGTTTTGAGTCATTGTTTGGAGCACTGTTCAAGAACAATGTTCACGAGCACTGTTCACGAGGTTTTAAAAAATAATAATAATAAATTTTTAAAAATAAAATAAAATGAAACAAAATAAAATAAATTTTTTTTTTGTTAAATATGATTTAATATATGAACTTATTGTCTTGCATTACCTATGAATACATGGACATAGTGTATGAAATATTTTTTATATGTGAATAGTGTCTCGAGGCTGTGTTTACACCTTAGAGATACTGCATTAGTTGTGATAGAGTTTGGCTTAGAGGTTGAGGCCTTGGAGGAGCCCTTGTATGTGAGTTCTCCCCTAGGGATTAGATGCGAAGATGGGGATATATCATTATGGTTTGCGAGTTTAAGTCGGGGATTCTCACGATGGACTGAGGTCATGGACTGCCATGGCGTCATCTTGGGATGGATTGGTGACGGCTTCGAGTGATTATCGATTGTGAGCGTAGGAGGTTCTGACTTTACGGGGCGGTACTCGTATTTGCGGGGGACAAGCATGATATTTTGCCTAGACAATGTACGAGTCAGTGTCGGGGCCGGTTAGCGAGGTTGGCTAGCAAGCCTTTGCCTACGGGGCAGTGGGGCCGGGACTTAGATCTACCTCAGGCCAGTCGTGAGTATGAGGTGTTTTCGGATGAGCTACCGCGTTTCCTTCGTAGAGGGTGGTCGAGCTTGATGTCGAGTTACCACGGTACTTCGCCCATCTCTATATGACTCCATAGGATGGCACGATTGGTGGGGCTTCGAGTCCAACTACAGAACTCTTTGGACAAGGGGTTCATTAGGCCGAGCGCCGCCATGGGGCGCTCCGAGTTCTATTTGCGAAGAAGAAGGACAAGACCCTTCGTGCATTGATTACATACGGTTGAGCAGGGGTTACGATCAAGAATCGGGTACCCATTCTGCAGAGATTGATGATTTGTTTGATCGGAGTTGAAGAGTACGAGTCTACTCCAGATAGATCTTCCGTCTTGGTTACCATCAGTGAGGTTAGGGAAGCGAGATATCCCTAAGGCGGCGTTTAGAGACGCGTTATGGGCACTTTGAGTTCTGATGATGCCCTTTGGATTGGCAGAATCGTAGCAACATTCATGGACCTCAAGCATAGGGTATTCCAACCTATCTCGTCGGTTTGTCGCATAATCTTCCGTGGATGACATTTTGATATACTACATAATGTCAGTGGAGCATGAGTATCACTTGAGAGGATCGTTCGGTTGTTTGAGAGACCATCGGTTTATGCACGCTAAGTTCGGTAAGTCGCGAGTTTTGGCTTGCGGGTGAGATTTTGGGACACGTGGTGTCGTTATCGAGCGTGTTAATTGGACCGGAGAAGATCGGTAGTGATGAGTTAGGGGCGAAATTCGATTCGAGATACACATAGTTTCTTAGGATTGTTGATCTGGAGATTCATTAAGGATTTCTCCCGATTAGAGGCACCTATGATGAGATTGACCCGGAAGGAGGTCAAGTTTGATTGGGATGACCGATGCGAGGAGGCATTCTAGGAGTTGAGAAGGAGGCTCACTACTGCTCCTATCTTGATAGTCTCGGACAGGGGACAGAGGTACATAGTGTATTATGATGCCTCGAGGGTCGGACAAGGATGTGTTTTGATGCAATCCGGGAGGGTAGTAGCTTATGGTTCCCATCAGTTGAAGAATCATGAGCAGAATTACTCCACACACGACATGGAGTTGGCGGTCGTAGTCTTCGCCTTGAAGGTCCCGGCACCCGGCTATTTTATAGCAAAAGCGAAAACGGTTAAAGTTGCCACTCAGAATAACAAGAAGTCTAAAGTATATTTTCAACAATGGGACCTCCAATATGAGCAGAGATGGATGGAGTTCTGAGGATTATGGCTTCACTTTGCATTACCATCTGGTAAGGCAAATGTAGTGGCGATAAGCTGTTGGAAGTCAAGCCGAGGAGCATTGAAGTACAAATGCCAAGCTTCGAGAATGGCGGATGCTCGGGCGTAGGACAGTTTGGGCTACGATGCTGGCGAACTAAGTACGATGGGAGTTAGTGGCTACACCGTCTGTTGAGGTAGTGATCAAGTCTCGAGCCAAGGCGCGAGGAGATAGTGTCCATCGAGATGACGAGATTCTGTTCAATGCGAGTTGAGAGAAATTTGGGCGGAGTCCATGCGGATGGTAGTCTTCGGTATAGAGGACGGGTAGTGGTTCCCTAGTTAACCGATTTGAGAGAGGAGATCCTTAGGGAGTTTCCCTTTGCTCTCGTTACGGCCATCCGGGTGGCACGGATGTACCGGGATCTTCGTCGCGATCTTGCTAGGGCGGATGAGGAGACACGTAGGGGACTTTGTTCTACGATGTCTCACGTGTCAGTAGGTTAAGGCTGAGCATCATAAGACAGTAGGGCTACTTCAGCCATTGGAGGTGGCTGAGTGGAAGTGGGAGCACGTCACAATGGAATTTGTGACCTACTTGCCACGGACACCGCAAGGACATGATGCGGTATGGGTGATAGTGGACCGGCTCACGAAGTCGGCACATTTTCTAACCGTGCGGATAACCTTCATATTGAGATTACATCGGTTGTACATTCGAGGAGATGATCAGGCCCTTAGATTACCCGGTATCCATAGTGTCGGATAGGGCTTGAGTTTATAGCACACTTTTGGAAGAGTTTGAAAAATTTATGGGCACACGGTTGACCATGATGACTTTCGCTGCAGACATATGGTGATGAAGGACAATACGGATGTTAAAGGACATCACTGCGGCATGCGTCACGGATCATAAGGGTAGTTGGGAAGAGCATTTGCCCTTAGTAGGTCGCCTACAACAGCGGTTATCAAGCGGTATCACGAGATGGCACCATATATGAGGCATTGTATGGGAGGCCGTGTAGATCTGCAGTATGTTGGACGAGGTGGGACTGAGCTCCATCACTTTGGTCTTGATACGATTAGAGACACCTGCGAGAGGTGATCTTGATGCGACGGCGTCTTCTCCGCGGCTCGAGGCCGGCAGAGCCTATGCGGATGTCTGTGTCGGCCCTTAGAGTTTGAGGTTGGAGATCACGTCTTCTTGAAGGTGAAGCCTAAGAGAGGAGTGGTCAGGTTCGGCAAGCATGGGAAGCTATTGCCGAGGCTCATTGGACCCTTTGAGATACTCGAGAGGGTAGGCACTGTAGCGTACCGGTTGGCTTTACCACCTAGCATGTCAGGTGTCCACGAGGTATTTCACGTCTTCATGCTTCGGAGGTACACTCCAGCTCCAGCTCATGTAGTGGATTGGGGAGAGATTAAGGTTGACACTGATGGGACCTTCGAGGAAGGATCAGTGTGCGTATAGATAATGGGATCGGGTTTTGCGGCGCAAGAGCGTGAAAAATTTGGTGAGGTGTTATGGGCGACGCAGGTGGGTGGAGAATTCGACGTGGGACGAGGACCTGAATCACGGGCCACCTATCCCTTCTTGTTTAGGATGAGAGTCGATGGTTTAGTCGTTTAATACTTAAATAACTAGTTTACATGCATGGTATAGTGCACGTTACATCTGCATGTGGTTCGTTGTGATTGTCCAGAATTTTGGGACGAAATTCTTTTAAGGAGGGGAGAATGTAAAACCCGAGAAAATTCTAATTTTCTGAAAAATGGTAAAACGGTAATTTCAGTCAAAACCTGAATTTTTTCTAGATTTTGGATGGATGAAACGGACTTCACCATTGGAATCGTCTAGCGAAATCTAGCTACCACGTCGAATTTCGTCGAATTCCAAGATAGTAGAAATTTCATGCTTTTCGAGGCACTGGGTGTCGGGTGCCGTAAAACGGATTTTAAGAGACATGTGATGTGACAAAAGTCACCTACTACATATACTCATGTGACACATGTTTCATGATTAGAGAGTGGATGGAGATTAATGGCTTAGATTAAGCTAAATGTCAAAATCCAAGACAAAAAGGGACATGGATGGAATTTTGAAAAGTTAAATGAGAATGAGACAAAAGATGAACAATTTTCTTCTTCAATTTGAAGAAGAAAACGTGCAGGAGAGGAAGAAATCATGCAGTAGGTTTGTGGTTCAGGTTTTAAAGAGAGAGAGAGAGCTACTTCTCCCTATATTTCCTGCCGTTTGGACCGTCATTTCTCGACGGAGCAAGAAGCAAAGTCGATCTACGCGGCGAGGGCTACACGTGAGCACCAATTTTGTGGAGTTCCGAAAAATCCAAGAGGTAGTGGTCTTCTCCTACTTGTGTTATTCTTTGGCTAAGAGTCATGCGAATGGTTATGGATATTTTGAGGCTTGAATTAGCCGTGTTTTCGGTCTCAAAATACTTGAACCGAGTGAGAAGATCCCTAGTGTGGCCGTGAACAGTGCCAACCCGAGGGTTTCACTGTTCACGTAAATTTTTGTGTGATTTTTGTGTGTTTTGGGTGATTCGAAATGAATTACTTGATTGGTTAATTAGCCCATGTGAGCTAATTTTGGTGTTATTGGTTGCAAATTGAATAACATGATTTATGTGAGTTAATTATGTTAGTATACACATGTTTTATATATTATCATGAGTTGTTGGAATTGGCATAATGCATTCCTTATGCCTTTGAGGCACCACTAGAATATTAAGGTGAGTGCATGACATGAAGAAAAGAAAATAAAAAGGAAAAATGTTTGTGAAAGAATTTGGTCGGAAGATTTTCAGGAGGAATTATGTTAGGAGATTTTCCAACAATTCATGTCGAAAGGGCCTGGTGTTTGGAGGGTTATCCAACAGATTCACCTCGGAGGGTTGTCCAATAAATTTTACCGAAACTCGGTAGTAAGTTTTCGAGAACAAAAAGCTTTTGTTTTGAAAACTATATATTTTCTCACATTTGGCTTAGGCATGTGTGTGGAAGTTGGTGAGGACTCAAGACATGGGATTGGGCATGTAGACATTCAAGTAGGATCATGTATTTGCTTGAGTGTGATTGTTTGCCATGACATGTGTACTTAGGTGGGGAGTAATCCATGTAGGAAATTATCACTACTGGGCATTGCTCACCTTGTTGAGGGATCACTATTTTAGGTGCAGTGTACGGAGGATGACGGCTCACTAGGAGCGTTTTTACAGAAGAAAGCCGGATTGTGGCTTTGACATTTTCTTTGTAAAACATGTATTAAAACTTTAAATTTTGATATATGTTTTGGTTAAGAGTATTGTAATAACTCTTGAACTATTGGTATATAGTTGATGTAATTTTGTGAGTATTGATGCATGGGTCTAAGTGGCCATTTTTGCTCACTTACATGGATCCACAGGTGTGGTCATTATTGAATTGTTGGGACAAGTTTTGTACCTTGGGTGGGAAGCTCGATGCAAAATAAGACTACGCGGAATTTTTGTGAGTGGTGTCGGGTTACCCGACATCCACTAGTATTCCGCAGGTTGACGGGTTGTCGCGGGACTGGGAGATGGGCGTCACGTACGACAACAACAAACCCTTCGTCAGCGGTGGAGGACGGTGAAATTTGAGCAGAGTTTTCAGTCCATCATTGGCCTATTTTCCAATGCATATAAATAGTAGTCTTTTACACTTGTTTGGGGTTCCGATTTTGAGGGAGAATACCTTTCTTAGGGTTTCTCCTCTCTTCTTCTTGAACCACCATTTTTAGGGTTTGAGATTTTTTTCATATCTACTTTGGATTTGATGTGATATTAAGGATTTAGCTCATTAGAGGAGCTCCGGCAGTTGTGGTGTAGAGTTTGAGCTTTTTTCCATATTTAATATGTTTTGTATCTCTAAAATCTACTATATTTGTCAATCTTTCAATATTATGTTTATCTGAAATATGATTTTGTTGGATTACTTGGTTGCAATGAGTAGCTGAACTTCCCTCTAGGGATGATTGTGGAAGTTGATGTTTGGTTTATATATTTTATGATGATTTTGTGAATTCATGTTTGTGTGGATGTTAGTTGGTGTAGTTCTTAGGATTATGATGGTTTTACCTAATTGATTTATGTTGGGAAGTGAGTTTAAGATCTAGTATACAAAGGGTTTCCATAGCGACAATTGGAGGTATACCCTTAGGCCTTGACCTTTACCCCCAGTGGTCATGCCCTCGACCCCTGCTTAGGCGGACGAAGGGGGTGCGACTGTATCGGGGACTTCTTACTTGCTTTTCCGCATACAAACAAGTCTTATAATCGAATCAAATATAATATACAAAGATACAAAATAAGACTACCAATCGTAGTGGTGCTTGCGCTTCAATACATACAACTTCAGTCCCATTTATACATACAAAAATCAGACATTTCATACTTTTCATAATCGAGCGAACCTACTGCGATGAACCCTGCTGCAGGCCAAGCCAACAAGGATACGTAAGATCACGCACGCCCTCCCCATACCTACACCTGATTAAAAAAACCCGTGCTAATACTTTACAAGAAATGATATAACAAAGAATAGACATACAAGAATAGACACGACCTGCATGAATTCATATATAAAACTAATACATATACTTGTACTTATAGCATATTTATACTTATCTAGATTTCCCGTATGAGTTACAGAGCTTATACTTATACGGAGGTGCCCGTAGGTACTATAGAGCTTATGCTTGTATAGAGGTACCCATAGGTATTATAGAGCTTATACTTTAACCTTATTCGTTATTCAGACTCTTATCATATAATTGTTGGAATACTTAGACCAGTAATAAGAAATAAGTAGGACATAGTACAATAAGTACCCGAAGGTACCAGACAAGATCGAGGTGTCATAAAGACAAAGTCGAGTGCCAAGCATTGATCAAAGACATGCTTGCCCACGCAATGGGCGTATCGAAGCACCAGTGTGAGTGCCGGCGACCGACGTGAGACGTACCGCCCACGCACGTATGTCAGAGCACCAGCGTATGTCGGCCACCGATCGTGAGACTTGTCTCCCAATGCAATGTGGCGGTCGCGAGCATCGGCGGCGCCGGCACCATCGTGAGACGTGTTCGCCCACGCAATGTATGTCGTGGTTACCCAATATCTAGTTTTAGGCGCAATCCTTACACCAGTATGTGTTCGTAAACTACTATTTTCTTAGGCATTTCATTTGGCCAACATTGAAGCTTCGCCAGGCGGCAAGGCAATTCGATATACTTTACTTTACATTACAAACTATGAATAACTTTTCATACACTTATAGGGTCCTTATTAGTCCAATAGACAAGTCCTTGGAGCAATGGAATGACAAAACAAAACAAAACAAAAAAATCTCCATCATGAACAATATCTATGCCACGGCGTAGCATTTCTACGCTATGGCATAGCCCTTCGCTGTGGCGTAGCTCCTCTCAGCCGCGACGTACCCGAGGCTGGCCACATCCTCCCTCTTAGCCATGTCGCGGCGTGGACGTGCCACTCCTTGGCGTGGGCTTACGCTGCTATGTAGGGTCCTTACGCCAAGGCATAGGACCCCAAAAATATCCATAATTTGCTAATTTATTCCCTTTTGCTAGAAATCAAACCAAAAACAAAAGAAAACTCATATACTATCCTCCCAAGTGCATTCTAGCCCAACTAAAACCAAACATAGAGATTAAATAGGGTTTTTCCAAACCTTAACTCAACATTTGTGCTGTAGTTAAATCTCCTTAACACCCAAATAGGTATCCATACCATAAAAACCAAAAACCACTCCAAAGGGAGGATTCCATACTCCTAACAAGTATTCACACTCTTTAACACCTCAAACCCTAGCTCAAGAAACTATATTAAGAACCCAAGAATCCTTAGAAACATAGCAATCCATACAAATCGATAGTGATCCATACAAAATCATAGAAATCCATACATCTCCATACAAATCTCTAGTTTCCATACCTTTCTTCTTCTTCTTCTTCTTCTTCTTCTTCTTCTCTTCCTTTCTCTCTTCCTTTCTCTCCTTCACATTTTTGGCTCTCCAAAAATGAGAGACCAATTTGGTCTCATCCCCTATTTGACCTTATTTACCCTTTTATTGCACTTTGGTCCTTCAACTCCCTTCTATTTGCTCCACAAGTTATGCTATTTCTATAATAGCCTCACATCTTCTTATCTTATTACTTTTGTGTCCCAATTTGACAAATTAAAAATTTACACTTGTATCTTGTACAAATTCCGAGTTTCGTAATTTTCTCACTTAGCAAAATAACAATTACGAAAAAATTAAATTATACCTACAAAATACCCTAAACATGTTGAAAACGACTAGGGTATATTTCGGGGTGTTACACTAGTTGTCTCCCAATTAAAGAAATCAACCTAACCTAATCAAAGAATTCTAGGGAATTAGGAATGCCTAGTACTAGATGGATTTCATTAGGGGTAGCACCATCTCAGCATTATGTGAGGATCATATGGATCGAGAGGTGATCGATCTGAGCGTAGTCTGAGTAGTCCTATTGTATGGACCAAGAGGTGACTAATAGGATTCCCAAGGAAAGCACTGCCTTATAAAAGTACCATACTTCATGACATAGATTGACCGAAAGGAGAATAGGGAATGTGTGTGAGAAATTGGGGGGAGACAAAAAAGTGTAAGCCTAATGTTGGATTTCTTGGACATGCATAAGTGTATGTTCACTCAACCAGCTCTTAATGAATATAAACCATAAATGCTTCAATGGAGACAATCAACCCTGGTATATTTCCTTGAGCTATATTTTCGATATTATCCCATTCCTTATGAGTAGATATTGATCACACCCTATGTGCTTCTTGTTCTTGGCCTTCTTTCCTGTTCACTCGATACCTGTGCATAGTTAAAAACTACACGCTAAGCATTTTCATGCTTAGTGGTTCTATACGGTTCTATTCTCAAATTCAGTTTAATATAAGACATGCTTTTATATTACACCATACTTTTTACTTCATTCATGATCAATGTAAAACAATACTCATGCTTATTCATTTTCACATACTATCAATTTACGATTCATTGATCATTTATAAATATGCCTTTTCATATGCAATAAATCATTCAACAATTTAATTCATGAGATTCAAACATACACTCTTAAAGATGTGTTTAGTTTACAAATCCCATTTTTGTTTCACTTGTCAAAGTTTGCTATATCGCTTTGACTATACCATTTACATTCACGACGGATTCAGCTTGGTGAATCCCGTCCTTATTGTCGTTCGGTGATGTGATTACACACTTAACAATTTCGGTTCACCATCATGACTGATGCCGATTGGTGCATCCCACCAAGTGGTCATTTAAAAATGCCATACACCATCATGACGGATGCCGATTGGTGCATCCCACCAAGTGGGTCATTAATAATTCACTTTGATTCGTTATGTCACAATATGACAATATCATTTGCAATTCAAATAAATGCACACAAGAAAATATTTGACAATTCATCCTAATTTCTCTATTTCAAAACATTATGCGATTTCAGATTACCTTTCAATTGACGTGTGCATATTCCATACAATCATTTCACATTTACATAGTAAACTATCAATACACTTGAAGTAAGGATAGAGGTTCAGTGAACAAACCAAAATTCGTCGGTTCTCGTTTCCTTCCCTTCTATCTCGGTCCTAGGTTAGGTGATCCTCACCCGTCCCTAGTAAATCACACACATCACATTTAGTAAACTAGCACTATTCACACTTAACAAATATCGCCAAGGTGGCGAGGTACGGTGCATTTTTTTCACTTAGTTTCATTCTTATTTGAACCCCCATTAAACCTTTATTAGGGTCCCTAAACAATTGGTGTACGAATACGAGACTTAACAGTGCAAGGGGTACTAAACAGGGTTGCTGGAAGCATCGGTATCGATACCACTTTGATCAGTACTGGTACTAGTCCTTTACTGGTGAATGGATACCGGTACCCAAATTTTTGGTACTAGTACCAAATCCCCTTTGTACAATGGGTGCTGGTACCCACTTTCGGTACCGGTACCAATGTGTGGGTTCTGCCCAAAAATGGCAGATTTTGCCATTTCTCACCCATAAAAACTCAAATAACTCCATCCAAATTCATGTATCTCATAACCTACCATGGAATCCTACCCAAACTAATCCAATAATGGGTTAGAATCAATAAAAACCTATTTTCCCAAGTTAGGGCTTTTCCCCCAAACCAAAATCACAAAAAAAAAAAAAAAAAAGCTAGGGTTTTTGTTCATACCTTTAATCCCTTTGAATCTTCTTCACCCAAGATGCTTGATCACTTAGAAGCAAGAAATTGGAAGAAATCACACCAACAATCTTGATCTTCTCACTTTGCCCTAGCTTTTCTTACTTTTCTCCTCTCAATCTCTCCCAAATTAATTTTTGCTCATAATGAGCTTCCTAGACCAAAATTTGGTCTTCAAAACCCCTATTTCCTCAAGCCCTTGTTTGGCTCACCAAAACCCATTTTTGGGTTAAGTTCTCCCAATTTACTATATAGCCCACATTTCATTTTATTTTCACTTCAAATCTCAATAATCACACTTAGACATATAACTTAGTCTCAAATGACCCTTAGTCCTCATTTTCTCCTTAAGCCTTGTTCGCTTTTTCTATTATTTCATGTCTCATTTTTCTCATTTTAGCAATTCAATTTTGCTTTTCCTTTCTCATTTAATTTTTTAAGATTTGGGTTCATTTTCATTAGACCCTTAGGTCCTTATTTTACAAATTCCAATTGCTTACACTCGTTACTTCCAGTTCGACCAATCAATTACATTCGGTATTTATCACATAATCATTTACATTTGACATATGTCATATATCAATTTATCGATTTTCTTGGAAAAACCCAAGTTTGGCTTAAATCATACCCAGAATATATAATAAAATTATTGCAAAAATTCTAGGGTATTTTTGGGGCGTTACACTAATTCTAGCCTTCAGTAAAAAATGGGGAGAAGACGAATGATACAAGAGAGGGAATTACTTTTTGTAACCTTTTTTTAATTCCTTCCCATTGTATATGGCCGAGATGTAAAAAGGGTTGTCCATCAAATGAAATAGAAATCTTCATCACAAGTGTCAAGTGCCTCTTACCTCTCTTCTTCACTGCACCTTCTTGTCTCATTCTTTAAGGGGTGTTTTTGCCGAAGACATAGACAAAGTGGGAGATTGTTGATTTAAGATTGTCTGTATCTTCATCTCGAGGGTTCTACAAGAAGATGACTACTTCAAAGATCGAGTATGGTGAAGATTTGATGATTTGAACATGAAGTCCTTTGAAAAACCTGAAAGTAGTTCAGACTAAAACAGTCTTGCAATGGAGGGACGTGGCAACCTTGGTATGTTCAGACTAGCGTAAGAGCTAGTGTGGAATGCAAGTCAGTTTTGCAACCGTGGAGGCCAGATACTTAGGAAGCAAGGTACCAATGGGTATAGGATCGTTTTTAGTAAGTGAATAAAGATCAAATCAAGAAGATCCAATCATCTAAGCTATCGAGCTAGAATTAGAAACAAAGCATGTTTGTATTCTAAAGAGGATACTTGGGAAGCAAGTTTCCTTATTCCGTTGAGATAGCTTAAAGGCAAGTTCAAGAAAATTGATGAGAATATTGGAGTCATATTAGAATAATGATCCAATTTTATCAAGACTTCCATGACCAAATTGCAAAACTATAAATTCAGGGCTTTAGAAGTTACTCATCATAGATTTTAGGAGTAGAGCTTGAAAAGGAACAAGCGAAGTCCGAACATGTTGAAAGAGGAGGAGTGCAGATACTCGGTCGAGGTATTTCCCTTTAAAATCCTTTCACCTTGGGTGAAAGATGATGTTTTGAATTTCTTCATCTTATCTATGTAATGTGGATTATGGGTGTGCGATGTTGTTTGCTGAGTATCGTATATACTCATTTTATCTTCATATATTGCTTAGTTTTTAGTAGTTTTATGATATAAATAAGTGTTCTAATGCCTCTTTTTTTTTATTAGGTTAATTTTGGAGAAAAATGAACAAAAATAAGCTTAAATGAAACCAAAGAAGACCAATAAACCACCACACACAATAGACATCTGATCTTTTGATTTTTCTGTATTAATGGCAACATCAAATGGATCTTCTATGCCTAGAAATGTGTTCTAAAGTTCAATATCTTTCCAACGAGTTCAAGAACACTCAATTTGGAGTCCAATCAAGAAAGTTACAACCTCGGAAAGTTCACAACAAAGTGTAGATAAACAGTGCATGTCGCGGAATCACTATTCACATGTCATAGCATTGAAGTAGAGAAGAAAATACATCTAGCACAGTTTTTCTAAGATATCACTGTTCCCATTCAGCGGCATCGTGGCCTAAAATTTTCAATTTTGCTGTTTTCAGCCTATTTCCCAAGACCCTATAAAAACATGTTTTTTAGACTTTTTTAGGGTTCAACTTGGGTGAGAGAACATCCATTCTAGGGTTTCTCTCATCCTAAGCTTGAATCACTTAGGGTTTGTAATTTTTTTTCTTTTTACATTGGAAGAGAAGGAGAACTTGAAGAAGAAGAAGACAGTTTAGGAGAAGAGAATGAGGCTTTCACTTCTAAATTAGTTTGATCTCTTCCCCCTTTTGTATTTCTTTCTTTTGATAGTTGTAATTCCTTTTCTAGTTATGTTTTAGTAAGTTTTCTTAGCGCTTAGATGTAATCAAGATTTGTTTATATGAATCTTTCTTAATTTTAATTGATTTATACTTTATGGTCATATATGTGTTGAGTATTTCATTTCGTTCTTAATTCTTGTGAGTAATTGGCTAATACTTGCATGATTTATCGTTCGATTCAAGATCTGAGAAGTAAGAATTGGATTACACCATAGATGAATTACCATTTAATTGTCATGAGATAGAGATATAAATGGGATTAGGTGTCGTATTGGGATTTCTTAGGTTTAATGCACCTTTGGAAATCTAGGGTTGAGCAGAGATGCAAAATACCTGATCCCAAGGGTAGATTGTGAGTTATTAAGAGAGATTCTCATATGCATTAGTGAAATCACCATCAACATAATGAAATAGACATTAATTGATTGGATTGGGAGGTTCAAATAGGCTTCAATTGGAGAAATCTATGCCCTAAGTCATTTTAAGTTATTATCGAGTCATTTTAATTAGGTTTTTGCATGCTAGTTTAGTGTATTTGACTATTTTACAGATTTTCGATCATCCAAATAGAGCCTAAGCTAGATTAATCGGTAATTATTAACCAATCCTCGTGGGACGATACTCTTACTTTTTACACTTTACTACTTGAGGTGATGTGTGCACTTACGCACATAGGCATATTATTTTACATAGACGCATTCGCATCTAACAAGTTTTTGGCATCGTTGCCGGGGATTGGTGTTTTTATTAATATTGATTCAAAATAGTTTTACTTTAACAAATAGTTTTTTTTTTTTTTTCTATTTTACTTTAGATTCTTGTCATTTGTTTGTAGAAGCTTACCTATTTATGAATGCTTTCACTAATTCAACAACTCAAGCTACTCTTGCCAATTTGATGGATCAATTGAAGCTTCTTACTAACCAACTTCAAAGTATCCAACTTCACAATGATGAGTCTAAGGCTAATGATTTTCATAAATTCCTATTGTGTCACTACTGTGCATCACAATTATCGACCAATTTTGGTTTCCAGAACAAGATTTTTTGGTCAAGAACGACACGACTCATTTACCGACCAAATTATTTAGTCGCACTTTCCGTCGGTAATTATTTCACCGACAAAAATCAATTGGTCGGCAAATTACCGACCACATCACAAACCATTTCCGACTATTTTCCTCGACCATTTACTGAGACCGAAGAATTTGGTCAGGAATGGTCTCCAAATGTCACATCATCGACCAAATTGCGAGCCAAAACCGACCAAAATTTTTTAAAGAATTTGGTCGTAAATGGTTCAAATATTTGGTAATTACCGACTATTTGAGACATTTACCTGGTATCAAATCTTTAAAAAATTTATTTGCTTCGTCGCAATTTCGCTCTGTAAATTAATTCTTTAAATATTTTTTTGCCATATTTTGAGTTTGATATCTTGTTTTTAACATATATATATATATATATATATATATATATATATATATATATATATATATATATATATATATATATATATATATATATATATTAAGATTACTTAAACAAAAGAAAAGTACAATAGTATGCATATTATATAAAAGAGAGTAAAAATGCTTAAATAATAAATTAATATATATACTTATATATAGTAAATAAGTCAAGAGAAAATAAAAACATGAATCTCAACCAAGTATATAAGACATAAAAAAAGTGTGTAATACACTAACATCCACTTAGTGTCATCATCGTGGATGTGGTGATGTATCCGTCCGTATGGTGAGATGCTCGCAATCGGGTAGAGCCGTCACACGCTAATCCTCGATGGCGCAGTCAGTGTCGCTATAGGTGCCGGAGAGATGCTGTAGCGCCAGAGCATTACGCCAACAATCGAGGTAGATCATCAGGTCAACCGTTGTACCCACCTTCCCCCGGCTACACTTCTTTGTAAGCCAGTCAAAACGCAGACGCAACTCATCCCTATCATCCTCATAGTCGCATCAAGGCCGTCAGACGCCAATTGATACTAGACGCATTTCGCGATCGCGCCCCGAAGTCCTCCATAGAACAAATCGAAAAATGGTCCCTCGAAGATGGAGCTAACTGGGCCGCCTATGAGTAGAACGATGATGTCGACGAACCGACGCCTATAGATCGCATATTCCTTGCCATCAATGCATTTCATACCAATCGATCAACAACCGGGTGGAGCTGACAGAATGAGAACTACCTGCCGCACCATCACATGAACCTAAGTCGATCGAATACGCCGAGTCAGCAAAGAACTAACATTTCCTCATATTCGTTTCAATAAAACATGTAAAATAAGTATTTTAATTTATCTTCAAAAAAATAAAGAGAGAAGTATAAACCAAATTTACTATATTTTTTACATGCTCTGGTGGGTCCGCTGACAACCCATCAACTCGGCCGAATATTCATGGACGCCGGGTAACCCGACACCACTCATCGAAGTCCCTTTCTCCAAGACTCGGGATGACTGAATCGGCGTAGTCTCCCTTTGCACGGGAGCTCTACCAAAATACAACATGTCCCAATAATGGCAACCTGTCCCAACATTTCACACCAACCACACACCGGTCCACATACCTGATAAATATGAGTAAAATGGTTACCAAATTATACATCACTACTCACAAAATATATCCAATCAACTATATATATTATATGGCCCAAGTGTTAATAAATCTGGTAATAATTCAAACATATATTAAACCTGTGATGCAAACAAACTGGAATACGCTTTGAGTCGCAAAGCAGCTAACATTTCCCTCATATCTTGTCTAATAAACATGTAAAATAAGTATTTTAATTGATCTCAAAAAAATAAAGAGAGAAGTATAAACCAAATCTTTGGATTATATTTTTACATGTTTGTTGGGATCTAAATAAGGTTTTTTTCTAGTAGATCTTTTTAAGAAATATCTAGACTCAAAGGGCTTTCCATAGAGTCTAAGAACACCCAAATCCAAGTTCTAATGAAGGAGTTAAGTGTGCCAAATCATGAAGAAAAATCAAGACATCATAAAGAATCAGCAGTTGTGGCCACTCATTCTCTTCATTTTCAGATAGGATATGACCTCAATTTTTATCACTATATATGGTGGATTTAGACCAAAGGGCTCTCCCATAGAGTCTAAGAACACCCAAATCCAAGTTCTAATGAAAGAGTTATGCATGTTTCAAATCATGAAGAAAATCAGCACACTACGCAATTGCAGTAGCAAAAATACCCGATTTTCTTCATTTTCGGATAGGATATGACTCAATTTTTATCAGGTTCTATGTATGGGTGGATTCTATACTCAAAGGGCTTTCCATAGAGTCTAAGCACCTGTAAATCCAAGTTCTAATGAAGGAGTTCTGCATGTTTCAAATCATGAATAAAATCACACATCGTATACTGCAGCAAATAGGCCACCGATTTTCTTCTTCATTTTCTGACAGATATGACTCTCACTTTATCAAAACTATGGTTGATATCTAGACTCAAAATGATTTTCCATAGAGTCTAAGAACACCCAAATCCAAGTTCTAATGAAGGAGTTATGCATGTTTCAAATCATGAAGAAAATCAGCACACTGCAGTAATTGCAGCAGCAGGGCCACTGATTTTCTTCATTTTCGGATAGGATATGACCTCAATTTTCTATGGCATTCCTCCCGGTCTATTCAAAAATCAAAACAAGAAAAAAGCAATCAAATTACTCCCAGAACATGCCTTATTATCTAATCAACAATAAAGGTAGGATGAAGGCAAAAATGAAGTCAACTGAATTTTTTTAGTCTGAATTGAGTGTTTGGAGAGTTAAATATTCAGTAAGCAAATGCAAAAACAATTACCATGTGAGACCAAGAACTTCAAGTCAAAATCTGAGAAATAATATGATTAAAAACCATTACCATTATTAGAATACATGTAATTTTTCTTGGTTTATTATTATTTGCGGAGTTTTAGAAATGAGTAAGCTCGATAATAACAATTGTGTATTGAAATGTCTTCGGCATGGAAATAATCAGCTAAACTGGACTAACTTATTCTTGCTTGATAAGTTAGGAGGAAAAATCAAGGTAGAGGATATTCAATATTGACCCTACTGATACTAGTACTCTTCTTAGTGTGAAAGATGTTAATGAATCTACCCTGGTAAATTAAAAAACTCAGGGGAAATCATTGTCAGAAGAATTTGGTTAGATCAAGGATCAAATTGATTAAATGAAGGATGCAACAGATCTTAAGAAAATACAAGACCAAATCAAGAAAATAAGGTTTCTCGGTTACCATTAAAATACAAGACCAATTTGGTCGGGTTAAAGCTGTTCAATTAAAATTACGGCGATGGCAAGGAACTTTCTCCCAAATACCCGCGGAAGCTTAAGTCATATCCTTTTACTCACCATTTGTAAGCAAAAATCAATCTAAATGGATCCTTGAAGAATATATATATTCATCGAGGAAACAAGATCCTAATTTGGACTTTTGTCACATCCTCATAAACACAAGTTTTCATGGTAAACAATTCAAAGTGTGTATATAAAAATTTCTCTCACTAGCAGTTGGCTGACCCATGGAAGAGGCCATTATCATCACATTCAAGGTCAACAATCGAATCCCCGAAACAACTCTGAAGTATTCATTACAATAATACATATAGGTAAGTTTCAAAATTCATCCTTTTATGCATGCTTTTGACAACAAGTGTAGTGTTTTCTCCTAACAGATCACACAGGTGAAAAAAACAGAAAGACAGGAAGCACCAAATTAATAATCAAATCATTATGCAATGGCATAAATTTCATTAATAATCGGAACATAAAACAAAGTAAATTCAAAGCACAAATCATCTTCAGAAAACAGAAACCCATATTTGTTAATTTGTTATCCTCTAAGCAGTACCATAAATGTTAATCTATGAGTCTCTACAACACCAATGTGAACACATTAAAAAAGATAATAATACCTGAATTAAGGTGAGCAGTTAAATGGCTGAATTGCTCTAAAACTTCATAGCTTCAAGCGTATTCACGAGCACAAAGGAGAGCTCTCGAGCAGGGAAAACTCCACCAACCCGATGACCATTGCATAACCCGATGCTTGACGACTTCAAATCACGCAATACAACCCGAACGCCTCTCCGATTCGAATCATGGGGACTTCACGAGCAAGCCCAAGACAATGAAATCCACGAGTCGGTGATACTCCTCCCGGAAATTTCGATGCCCTCTTTGCTTCAAACGCCGAACAATTTAGAATGGAATTGAAGGAGCGATAAGGTCGGAGTGGGGGGGCAAAGGAAAAAGGGCGTTCTTGTCGTTGGGAAGGCTTCAATTGAGGGAGAAAGATAAGGCGAGCTTTTGCTTTCAGTAGATTTGGCGATGTTTTCGAGCCCGCCCAGGTTCGATTAGCGAGTTTGGAGAAGAGGGTGATATGGCGTGATCGATCTCAGCCAGTTAGTGCCCGATTTGGTGGCAGAGCGGCCACGTTCAAACCTTCAACACTTGGTTTTCCAGAGCTGGGTCGAAGTAAAGCTCTATAGCATACCCTTGTGACATTGCATTTGGTCGGTAATTACCGACCATTTACCGACCCAAAATTTGGTCGGTAATTAAAATTTTTTTGACCATTTTTCATGGTGATTTATTTTTGGTCGTTACTTGGTCGGTAATTGGTCGGTAATTTTTTGGTCGGTAATTAAAATTTTTTTGTTACCGACCATTTTTCATGGTAATTTATTTTTGGTCGTTACTTGGTCGGTAATTGGTCGGTAATTTTTTGGCGCTAATTCCCGCCTAATTTACAGACCAATTTCTGACCAAAATTATTTGGTCGGTAAATATGGTCGGTCTTTGGTCGGAAATTTGGTCGGGAATTTTCTTTTTTGACCAAACCCCTTTTGGTCTCTAAATGGTCGTGATATGGTCGGTATTTACCGACCAATTTTTTTGGTCGGGAATTTGGTCGGTAATCTGGTTATTTTTAGTAGTGTGTGTAGGTATTGTAATGAGCCTCATATGAGCATGGATTGTCAAATGGAGGATCCATTTGCATAAGGTCATCCACCTTAACTTCCAAAATAGGAGACACTAAGTATAGCAGAGATGACCAACACACACACCCTATAGATGGCTAATGCTTATACTCGGTTCATGGATGAGAGAAGCCAAGCTCCACAAGGAGAAAATATAAGTATAGCGGAAATGGCTAGTGCCTATACCCGATTCATGGATGATTCTAAGAAAAAGGCCAACAAGTTACTCTTAGAAGAACAACAAGAAAATTTTCTTGGCATAATTGAAGTGAATCTGGGAAGTCATGAGATGGAAAATTGTGAGGATATCAACTTGAGAAGTGGGGTAGAAATTGAAGAGCCTAATGAAGTTGAGGAAGTTGAAGAGGTTGTTAAGAAGTTGGACGAGCTAGAGGAGATCGGAGATCGGAGATGAGTCAACTTTTCTAGAATTAGAAGAAAAGAATATAGCTCTATGAGTCAAGATGGACTCTAGTAAAACATAGCAGCTTCTTGGGAGGAACTCAATAATTTTTCTTTTCATTTTTCATTTCCTAGTAAATGTTGAGTTTGTTTTTGAATAATTTTTCTTGCTTGATCTTGTGTTTCTTAGATTTTATTTCAAGTTTCAGAGTTAAAAGTTGGCTATGGAGGTGGAGAATCTTGAAAAGTAGACGTTTATAGCATCTGGGAGGCTTAAAGAACAAATATTTGAAAAAAAAAAAAAGTTTCAGCATCCTCCCTCATTTCACTGCATATTTTTCTTCCTATTTTCAAGTTTCCCCTCATTTGAAACTAAGGTCTAACCCCTCCAAATACCTTTTCCTCTCTTAGAAACCAATTCAAACCTTCTCCATACCCCTCAATCCTTCCCACCTTCATTATTTTTTAAAAGCCATACACATTCTCTCCCTACAAAAACCCACCAAGCTTTCCAAACACACCACCTCTTAGTTCACCCTTAACCTTAACCCTCATGCTATTAAAGGTGAATGAATTAGAGCTCAAACTAGAGGTTTGAAATTGGTTGAACAAAAGGGAAATTGATGTTTGAAATTGATTTTTGTTGGTCCTTGTACCATATTTGAGCTTAGAGTTCCTTTTTGTAACTTGGAAGGTTTCAGAGCTGTTAGGTGCTCCAAAGAAGAGTGTACATGCCTATGCCCACCAAGTGTTTGTGAAAATGGCCAAGTGAGCATCAATTGTAGATATTGTTTCAAGGGAACTTCTTAGGCTCAATTTTGGTAAAGTACCACTAATGTACATCAAGGAATGGGATGGTGCTAATGGCATTGTCATGCTTATGGTGTGGATCCATGGTTATGAGGAGAAGTTGTAATGGAAATTGTTGAAGGTAGTTGTGATTTTCTTGGAGCATTGAAGGTATATGGTAGAAGAATCATGATTATCAAGAAATGATGGTGAATATCAAGAGAAGGGTTTGCCAAGTTGTGCACTCATTACACATTTCTAGCTTTTTGGAGACACAGGCACAACTTGCATGTCACAAGCAAGTCATATTCATTGGAACGGCTTCTAAAGGCTTGATCAGCCTCAGGGGAGTTCTTGTTGTCTCTTCTTGATTTTATTTCACATTGAGGGCAATTTTCAATTCAAGTTTGTGGGGATGAACTCAAAAAAGTTTTCAAAAAGTTAACTTTTTAATCTCATTACATGTGTTAGTTATTTTGTTTAGTTGTTTAAGTTATTTGCATTTGCCTTTCTTTCTTTCTTTGTTTTGTTTGTTTTGTGTCTCATATGAGTTGGGTTGGTGCCTTGTAATTGTTTTGAGAATTCTTTGATTGTGTGCTTCAAAGTGTTTTATGTGGTCAAAGTTTGGGATACCATTGAATTTACATGATCTAGGATTTGAGTGTATCTCTTGGTTGTAGAAGACTTGGCTTGAAGAGCCCTTTTGTCTTTCAAGAAACCATTTCTAAATGGAACTCAAATTCACACTCATACTAGGTCTCATTTTTACACTTTGGTTCCAACCCCTTTTTCTCAAAATGAACTTGCCTTGAGAGACCCTAACTTCTATAGTGGTGGGACACCTTAATAAAGAGGACTGCCAATGTTCCCCAACCAAGCAAAAGAAAACAAAAGATAAAGATAAAAAAAAATGTATGAAAAAGAAAAAAATAATAATAATTGAGTTCACTCATAAGTATGTGTTAAGGTTTTTGAGGGGAATTGAATGCTCGGTGCCCTTAGCCAACTGGTGCGGAGTCACCAATGGATCCCGGCTATGTGGACACTTTTCTAGAACTATTTGGCAATGTTTCCTACTGCCTAGTTACGTGTTTAATAAAAGGTGCATTCTCAACCTACTTTAGTTAATCTTTCTCAAATGAGTGAGTTAAGTTGGTTAAAGAGTGCTTCAGAACCTTTGTTTACATTTGAGACCTCAAACATTATTTTCACTGAGTTCCTTTAGGAAAGGTTTGGTGAGGGCTTGGGGGCAAGCTTGCTTTGATCACCATGCCTTTAGTTCCCTCGTCATTTAGAGATTATAAATGTTTTGGGATCCTATTTTTGGCTAACTTTTTTTCATAGAACTTTTTCATTGTGTTCTCTTAACTTATTAAAAGCTCCATACTCTACTCATATCTATCTTAGTATTTTGAATATATGTGTGTTTTTCCTTTGCTTGAGGACAATCAAGGATTTAAGTTTGGGAGTGTGATGAGTATCGTATATACTCATTTTATCTCCATTTTTTGCTTAGTTTTCATTAGTTTTATGATATAAATAATTGTTCTAATGCCTTCTAATGCCTTATTTTTGTGATTAGGTTAACTTTGGAGAAAAAAGAACAAAGAGGAGGTTAAATGGAACCAAAGAAGACCAAGAAACCACCATACACAGCAGACATCTGATATTTTGATTTTTCTGTGTTAATGGTGGAATCAAATGGATTTGCTCTGCCTAGAAATGTATTCTAGAGTTCAAGAGATTTCCAACGAGTCCAAGAACACCCAATTTGGATTTCGACCGAGAAAGTTATGGCTTCGGAAAGTTTAAAGCAAAGTGTAGATGAACAGTGCATGTCGCAGCATCATGACCCAGAATTTTCAATTTTGCTGTTTTCAGCCCATCTTTAGGGCTTATTTCCCAAGACACTATAAAAATATGTTTTTTTTACTTTTTTAGGGTTTGACTTGGGTGGGAGAACATCCATTCTAGGGTTTCTCTCATCCTAAGCTTGAATCCCTTAGGGTTTGTAATTTTTGTTCTTTTTACTTCAGAAAATGAGGAGAACTTGAAGAAGAAGAAGGAGACATTTGAGGATACGAAAAAAAGACTTTCGCTTCCAAATCAATTTGATCTCTTCCCCCTTAATTTTGTATTTTTTTCTTTTGATAGTTGTAATTCCTTTTCTAATTATGTTTTAGTTAGTTTTCTTAGGGCTTAGATGTAATCAAGACTTGTTTATATGAATATTTCTTAATTTCAGTTGATTTATGCTTTATTTTCATATATGTGTTGAGTAGTTCATTTCGTTCTTAATGCTTGTGAGTAATTAGCCAATATTTGCATGATTTGTCATTCGATTCAAAATATGATAAGTGAGAATTAGATTAGACCATAGATGAATTACCTAATTGTCATCACTACAAAAAAAACCTCCATTTAGAGATGAACAATTCGGTCTCTAATCTGCTTGGAAATAGAATTCAGAGACGGGTTACTACGTCTTAAAAACTCTTTGATGCGTGATTCTTTCCATCTGCGATCGAGAGACGGAAAGATTTAAATGCAGAGGCAGTTTTAAGTCTCTAAACGAAGACATATTATTATCAGATCTACAATTCTGATGACCAATTTCGTCTCCTAATTAGGGCAAAATAAAATCGATCTAATCAGTGAATAAGTCAGGTGTCTAATCACAGATTGAAATAACCCGTCTCTAATCGGACACAAAAATTTCGGTCTCAAATTCCATCTTTGATCAGAGACGGATTGATTCCATCTTTGATCAGACCCAGCTGTTCGTCTTTGATCGGAAGTAGAAACATTTACGTCTACGATGAGGAGGTGTTTTCAGTCTCGGATTAAATCGAAATTTTAAATCTCACGACCAGTTTTAGATCTTTGATGAAAACAATTCTATCTCTATTTCTAATCAGAGACAAAAAAATTTGTCTCTATTCTGTCTAAATATACTAATATTTTTTGCTGACATGTCTTGAATTTTCATACTAATTTTGTTGTCATTCAAAGCCAATTATATGAATCATTAAGATGTAGTTTTGTAGTTAAATTAATAGATATCATTAAATAAATTAAAATACACAATACTTTTAATTAATTGTAAAATCAATAATATTCTTAAATAAAAAAATGGTATTATTTGTAAAACCCGTGAAAATTTTAAATTTAAATTTTTCAGATAAAAAGGAGGCAAAACTGTAGTTTACCGGAATAGTCCAGAGAAAAGTTTAGTTTTCTGAATCTCGATAAACGAAATGGATTACCTTAGTTGGAATGTCGTCTGCCAATCCTAGCTACCCGGTCAATTTCGTTGAATTGAATAGTCGAATTTCGCGTATTCAGCGGGTGTCGAGCCCGACACATGGCGAGCCATGTGGATGACACATGGCAAGCCATGTGGGTGACACATGGCAAGCCATGTGAGTGACACATGGCAAGCCATGTGGGTGACACATGGCAAGCTATGTGAGTAACACATGGCAAGCCATGTGTCACAATGCATGGCAAAGGCATGCATGTGTGACACATGGCATGCCATGTGTCATCATGCATGGCCTTTGTAAATCCTATAAATAGGGGGTTCCAATTCAGATTGTGCAGGAGCTCAATTTCAGTTCGTGAGGTGAAGCGACGGAGAAGGAGGGAGGAAAGGGAAGAGGAAAGGAGGAGGAAAGGAGAAAGAGAGAAAGGGAGGAAAGGAAGAAAGGAGAAATGGAGGGAAAGAAGGAAAGGAGAAAGGGAAGAAGAAAGAGAAGAAGAAAGGGAGGAAGAGAGGAAAAAGAAAGAGGAAGGAAGAGTGTTGCGCGGTGAAAGCCGAGACAGGACAATGAGGCTTGAGGCTAGCAGCTACAAGGGTGGGTTTCTACTCTGGTTATTTTACGCCCACAGGGGCCGTGTAATGGCCTCACGGGTTTCGTCAGGTTTAGGGCGAATTTGTATGTTGTGTGGACTTTGTTTGTGATTGTGTGATGGTCAAAGACCGGTTTACGGGGTTTGAAACTTTCAGAGATCGAACAACGTGCAGGATGGCAAAATCCGACGGGGAATGTAAATGGGGGTTATGCCAAAATTTCCGCACACCCTTGTGAATCCGCCATGTCAACTTTGGACAGCCATAACTTTCTCGTCCGAACTCCGATTCGCACGTTCTTGGACTCTACAGAAATCTCGTTGAGTCTAGAATTTAACAAAATAAAGTGCTCAGCCAAAATGTAGGCTGAACATTAGTGCAGGTCCGCGTCTGGTTGAATGGTCACGTTCACGGTTTGGAACACATTTGGAGCAGGTTTATGCTTAGAAATGCACAGGACTACATATGGCCTGAAGCGAGGGAGTGCGTGTTAGTTTTGGTGTATTTACAAAAGTGGACTTTGGACTAAATCCAAATTATTTACAGACGGCATGGCGGTTATGGCCAGAGAATGACTAATGTGTTATTATATAATTCAATGACATCTTGAAAATGTGAAATTGTGATATATGTGATAAAGATGGTGATAAAGATGGAAATAATTATATGCATTGGGTTGTATGGCGACATACTATGTCGCGACGGGGAATATGAATTATGGCATTACTTGCCTGGCAAATTGTTACAGAATTATTTTAACACATGTCAATGATGTGTTGACACGAATGAACTGAATGATAGAAAAGATGTAGTGCATGCTTATGTGATGTATTGATTTGAATATGTGGAATATTAACATGACTGCATGTATGTTAAATATAGGAAATGTTGTGTGCATTAGACATGAGTGTTCATAGCACACACATAGTGTATGGTGTAGAATGTCCATGTAGAGGTCTTCATACATCGGGTCACGGGTTTCGAGTGCAAAGGGGCACAAATTGCATTGAATAGGTGTGCGGTAACACCACACATTACATGAAAGTGTGTTCATGGTAATCGATTTATACCGCATTTGGTGTTGAATCGTGTGGCTTGGGAATGGACAAAGTCCAATTGAGTCTCCACAAGGTTAAACTTAAAATGGAAAATGAAATGTGTCTGGGCGTAGGCAAATAGGGGATAGATACCCCTCAGTGAAAAGCCCGAAAACCGTTAGACAACAGATCCACTCTGAGTCCGAAAAATGTCGGAGGGGTAAGAGACTGGGCCGGTGAGACTTCTAAAAGTTCTGTTGACCAAAAAGACACGAAACTATTAAATAAATATCACATAGACTACGGGGGTTAGGAAATGGGAGCTCCGGATCGACAGATTGATTCCCATTGGTACCTCTGTATCAGGTGGTGGGTCGGAGGTTAACTCGGTACATGGGGCATGTAGAGTGTCGTCTCATACATGCATGTAGTATTTTTTTTCCATGATAGGACAACATGTATGCACGGATTGGTTGTTGGTTTGACTGTGAAATGATCATTTGCATATGCACCTAGGTGGGGAATAGCCCTTGTAGATTTATCTCTACTGGGCGTTAGCTCACCCCGTCGTGGGACCCCCCTTTCAGGTACAGGCAGACGGCGCTCCTTAGAGGTCGGGATTATGAAGCGGGCCGGACTGTGGCCTTGATTCTTGTTTTGTGTATATATTAGAACGAACTAGTTTTAATATATGTTTTGTATTAGAAGTGATGTAATAACTCTTGATCTATAGAAATGTATGGTCTTGTAACCATATGAACGAGTATGGATGATGGGCCCTATTGGTCATTTTACTCATGTATGGGTCTCATGATATGAGACACACAGGTTTCCGCAGGTTGACGGTGGTCAACGAGACCCTCGGGTTTTGGGATGTCACATTATTAGTGTCAAATATAGCTACTGATCATTGTCACCAGTTAGTTACTAAGGGGTACTGCAAAAAAATTGATCAACCGTGCTTTCATCTGTTCCTACATCTCTCTTTGCATCTCTTGGAATTTATCATGCTCCTACATTTGTCTCTACATCTCCTCCTGCATTTTTTGGTTTTGCCTTTTTTTTATTTTTTTTATTTTTGCTTCTACATTTTTTTGTGCTGGTCCTGCAAATCCTATTACTGATCACGTAATAGTTTATTCTCTTCCTGCACATGCTAGAATTGATCCTCTAACTCATGGCTATAACTTGTCGTAGGTGAAGTGCCTCTAAAAGAGGCAATGCTACAATATGTTGATATTTCATAACCAATACTGTATAGTCTTGATTTCTTCACTCCCCCGACATTTTTAACAAAAATTTCATTGTCATCAATTGGACGAGGTTTGGATGACCCCTCCTCTGGTTAGGACATCTCCTCTCGTACTCGGATAAAATCATTTGCACTCAACAACACATCACATTAGAATTTATAAATTTAGTAATGAAAAACTATTAATATAATAAAACATTAAATTTTAATTTAGATGCTAATATCTGCTTGCTTTCTATCGACGACGAGCCATCACTTTTTTTTAGTATATCGCGACAAACAACTCGTAGTATATAAGCTTCTTTCCCAAACTTTGTTCCTTTGAGTTAAAACAAAAAATATATATAATGTGATCACACAATTAAAATATTATTGTAACAAATTTTCTTATCGTAAAAACCTAACCATGCATTTGGCATGTGAAGAATGTGTGACAAATCCTTTGGTATGAGTAGCAAGTTCACTTTGAAATATTAAATGTATATAATGTGATCACACAATTAAAATATTAAATTTTATTTATGTAATTTATAAACTGTCATTATACCATACCACAAATTTAGGGTAGAAAAATTACATAAATTGTTTTATCCAAACACAAAATGTTTTATTGTAAATTAGAAGCTGCAAGATGGCGTAATTTAAAAAAATAAAAATAAAGTAGTAGCTTCCTATGTGTCTGAATTCTCCATTATACTTGTCAAGGAAAGAAGCTTTAAGTTGACAATAGGAAGGAAAATAATGACATCCCCCACTTAACAAAATAGTTGATCATTCATGTGGTTGATTAGAAAGTCAAGCCACCAGTAATGAAATTATTCCCTTTGAATTTCCATGAAAACAATTCCATTAGTTGAGAAAATATTCTGAAATCTTCAGAGGAACAAAAAACAAAGAAATGAAAGGATAAAAGTGGTAAAAATGAAAAGAAGCCATAAAAATGATTACTGCTTTCAAAGTATATGCCAAGTATGGACAAATGTGAAGTTTTCTAGCTCCCAACTGTTTTATCAAATTATAACCGTTAATAAATTATATTTTATATCACTTGAAATATCTCTTTTAAGTAGCTTCTAGTTGTGTAAAGGACTCAACCATCATTGCCTTCTCAGTTAGTGTTGAGCTCAATCATGAGCAACTACGGTTGCATACTCTCTACCATATGATCAGACAACAAGACTGTGATTAGTGCCACCACATGCTTCCTGCAGTCTATCAACCTCAAGTATGGATGGGACTATAACTCCTTGTAATGCCCCAAAAATACCCTAGAATTTTTGTAATAATTTTATTATATATTCCGGGTATAAATTGAGCCAAACTTGGGTTTTTTTAGGAAAACTTATAAATTGTTAAATTGTGAAAAGTGAAATGAATATGTGAGCATATCTTCTCCTATTAAATTGGTTGATAGTTTTCTCTTGATATGTTGTTCTTTCGTGAAGAAACACCAACTAAATTCTATGAGCGAGGCATTAGTATTCATGTACCTTATCTCTCAATCCTAAACATGTCAATTATAATTGCAAGGATAAAACTGCACTTGAATGGGCAATGAGGTCTAGCTCAGTGGTTAAGGGCTAGGATGGGCATAGGGAGTGGAAGGGACCGGGTTCAAGTCCCAGTGGGAACAAAATTGTGTACTTATAAAAAAAAACTGCACTTGAATGAGATAACACATTATGGGCATATCTAACACAATGCATTGCCGATTTCTGGGAAGAAAAACCTTACAAGCCTACACAATTGCTTGGCAAAAATGCCAACTTTTTAGGTGACTCGGTCATTTAATTATTCTAGCAGCCTGTCATAATTGTTATTGGACCTTGAAAAATAAATCTAAGATCCATTTTCATAAATATGAGGATATGTTGTCCCAAAAATGTCTATAAAGAACTTCATGCAATTCATGACCCTTCATTTATCTCTTTAAAAGCTTAGAAAAAGGTCAGCTGGGCCACATTTATTTTCTAAAGCATCCCTGCTGTAAAATCTTTTACTCGGATCATTGAAGATATACCATATCAATTAGGAAAACCAAAACTTGTGAGCTGGGGACCACAGGAAGTGTTCAGAAGTCGTAGTTTGGAAAGAACATTTAGAGATAAGAAATTTCAACACTCATGATGCAAATTATATGGTTTTAACAGCATAAAATTGGAATCACCAAGTTAACTTTTGAGTGGGAAAGTGGCAATTACTTACCTGGCAATATTTACAATGCTCATAAGTGGAAGTGCCAAATGTGAGGAAGAAATAGTTTGTGACCAGATTTTTGGCTGCATGCTAAGAATTTCCTGAGGCTAACCTCTATGCCATGATCGAGCAACCATCAAGGGTGTCCACCTTCAGAAAATAAATTTAAGACAAGGGGAAGTTTACACTTTTTAGTTGACCAAGCGTAAAATTTACAAGGCAAGGTGCATAAACCAAGGAAAAATGCAAGATTTTTCCGAAAGAGTTGGCAAAACACAACATGCTGGAAGGAGGTGGCAGGAAGTTTGCTAGAAATGACACCGTCACACCCCCCTTTCTATAAAAATAAAAAATTCCATTACTAGAGACAAGATATTGAAAAACAAATGGGAATGGTCGTAGAATTTTGAAAACCGCAACACTAATTATAGCAAAATATGAACTACAATCTCTTCTTAAAATAAATGCCAAATCTGAAATAGGATCACCTCCATCACTCCCCTTAATATTTGTTTCTCCACATAAAATTTTCTAATCTGTCATGCAATACATCTAATCTACTTGACCATAGAAGACAAGACAAAATAGACTTCGCATCCGGCGATGTCTTTCAGCAACAAGCTCAATAAAAGTGCTAGTTTAGTTCTGGATGCTACTTTCACATGGAAAATTAAATATAAATAATAAATAAACCATCATGTGTGAAAAGCACGAGAGAATTGCAGCACATCAAAAAGAAAATGAGCAATATAGACTTTTGCATCCATGATGTCTTCTAGCACCAGCTCAATAAAAGTGTTGGTTTAGTTCTGGATGCTACTTTCACATGGAAAATTAAATATAAATAATAAATAAACCATCAAGTGGAAAAGCACGAGAGAATTGCAGCACATCAAAAAGAAAATGAGAAATAAGTGAATTGTGTACATACCCGTTAGCCTTTTCAGCATTCAAACTGGCACCCCTAGCAATCAAAATCTGAAAGTAACATGTGTTAGGTGATATATTTAGAACAAATACAATAGCAAATAAAGTTTAAATATTCAAAGAAAGAGAGAGAACAGAAAGGGGATAAAAGAGAAACTAAAAACATGCCTGGCACCATTGTGCATTTCCACCACATGCAGCATAATGAAGAGAAGTGCTTCCTGCACCTAAGAAGTGATGACAGATATCCCACTTTAACAGAAGACATGATTGTGAAACAATAAACTCGATTGGACTAACAGAAAAGCCCTATCTATTATAATTGAGAACATCCTCAATAGAGCACCAGGTTTGTAAAGGAAAGAATTAGAACTTTTGTAGTTTGACTAGAATGAGGAACTCCTATTCAACTGCTCTTATCCATGTCTTACTAGTAAAAAGCATCCTCAGATTTATCAGTCTTAGTAAAACTATAGCACTACCCACCAATGGAAAACAACAAAGAGGTCTGGATATATAGTAAGGAAAAGGGAAAAGGGTAAAGGGAAAAGGAAAAACCATGTAGATGAAAAAGGGAAAAAAAGGTAATGTTGAAACTTAGATGAAAAGCCTTCATTATCAAGAGCTCTTTTGTGCAGTACACATCAGAACTACTGTAAAGGGGGGATGAATTGGCCTGCTCACAAACAATCATATCTATTTCACAAATGGCTCTAAACAATCACAAGAGTCTGCAGGTTAATTTTCAAATCAGATTACATGGATTGACAGAGTGCTTAAGTGTGAGTACACGCGAGTAGGTGTCAAATCTTTCCAACCCCCAAATACTAGGCATAGGAACATGTCTAAATTATTGAAATTTTGTAAATCCTATGGTAAAATAATTAATCTCTACAGTAGGGTTACATGAAAAAGTCACTTTGTGTAAGCTTAGGACCTTATTGTAAAGTCAAAATTAATTAATCTTTTCATTTGGGGAACACTTATTGAATGTGAAGCTGTTTGCTCCCAGAAAAAGTGTCTAACATATATCCCATACTCACACCCATGCTATTTGTGAGTATTAGATTTTATTTTATTTCAGGAAAAAATCAAAGTAATAAAATGGAAATATAGATAACATCTGAGATGCCTCCCAATATATGCTTCACAAAATGTTACATAATGAAATTTTCATCCATTAATCATGCAATCTAGACTAAAACATAAGAGACAAACAGCTGAAAATAGGATTGAAGTTGTACTACCTAAGCAAATGATTATTCAACCTATCAAAAAAGGGCGGAAACAAGTTTGCTCACTACTAAACACAGGCAATGAAATTATACAGGGGGAAATGTTTCCTATCGTGTGTCATTACCTTGTCAAGCGTCTAAGTAGTAAGAACATAAAGTGGAGGAGCAACTAGTTTAATTTTCACTGGACAATCCTCATTCCCTACAGCTTCTGCTTTCCGCATTGCAGCTTGAATAGTGAAAGATTACACAAGTTGTAAAGCAGAAGGTGCTTAAAACAATACCTTCTAAAGTAAGTCCCAATTATTAGACAAAATAGACCAATAAAATAAAATAGGAAGCAGTGAAAGGGGACGCCAATAAAACCTTAATGTGAATAACACCATCAAACTGGAAACATTTCATTTCAATATAAGCTCGAATTTTCAATGGTTGTGGAGTCATTCTTCTCCTAATATCCTTTACTAAAGCACCCTTCACTTCCTCGGATATAGCAGGGACCACCTTTGTCACCTATAAATAAATGAGAACATGAGAAGTGGCCATTGTAATCAACATGAAGAATATGGTGAGGTTCTTAACAAACAAAAATTACCTCCTGTCCATCAAGGCCAACTTCTTTAACTTCATGAGTAAGGGAATTTAGAACCGAATTAAGATCAGACACAATCATCTTAAATGCCTGAAACAACAAAAAGGAAGGTGGGAGTGGTGTGGTGGTTTGGGAAGGTCCTTAGCTGTAAATTCAGAAGAAAAAAAGAAAAGAAATGACCCAAAAAAATAATAATAATAATAATAATAATAATAATAATAAATTCCAATAAAGTGATAAAAAATCTCACTCAAAAGCATGACCATATTGCACTTTAGCAACCAGACATCATCTCCATTACTATACTATCAATACTTACTTCGCCATTTCACTAACTCCCTTCACTTAGTCTGGCGATGAACAATAGTTGTCAAGTGCATCTTCCATGGCCTCCCTAATATAAAACAAAACACTCTGAATGGTTTATCACAAAAATGCATGCCAAGCTAACAAAATTATGGAACAATCCGTGTTTATATTGTCGAAACCCATTACAAAAATTCCAATTCCTATAGTTCAGCAACTTTCATGAGAAGGGCCATAACATCAGAAGATGAAATCTACCATACTTCTATAGATTCACAAAAATAAAACATCAACAATAAACCATATGATATTAATAGAGGACCCTGGCTTGCAATTATAATTAGGAACCCTGAAAAAACATCCAATATGACTCTAATTTGAGAAGTATTATAATTATATCAACCATCCAAAAAATTATGCATTGAAATCAACAGTTTATGCACATATTTTGCGCCAGTTTCAATGAGCTATAATAATATCTACCACTAGTAAAAAATGATATCTTCAAATCATGTAACTCAATCCCTAAAGGAAGCATCTTACAATATGTTTAGATCATAACATTTGGCTTAGCTTAGTTTGCTAATGATTTAAGAACAAACTCAATTTTTTCAGCAACCAACCACAAGAATCGACTTAATGTACCTCCAAATCGAGTTGCATCGTCTTAGCAACATGCCGCATAATTGAGTGAACAAGTCGGGCTTCCTTATCAGACCTCCTCACAAGCTTGAATGTCCTCCTCTGAAACCCTCCTCTTGCTCAAATCAATATACCCCTTCTCCTTATCAACCCTAAGGACCACCACGGGCTCGATGTGTCCCACCTTGATCAAGTTACTCACGATACGAATCTAGCGCCGAGAGAGCTCAAAGAAGAGGATCATGCTCTCGATGTTGTTGTACTCAAGTAGCGAGACATACTAGCCCATGTCGGCAATGTTATTGACCCGAATCATCACCACCACGTCCACTTTCGGGCACTTCGCTTCGTACATCCGACACTCTAAGTTGGGCGCGTTCGTCACCATGGATTGGGGATTACAAGGCGCTGAATTTAGGCTTTCATAAATCAAGCGGAGAGCAAGAAAATCAATGATATTGAGATGCCTTGCTGCTAAAGCTAGGGTTTGATTTCGGTTTTAGATATGAGACCAACAATCGGCCAAGGCAACACCGGCCGCCGCAGTTTGACCGAAGAGATATAATTACTTTGAGGCTTTGACTCAGGAGTGAAATCCTTTATGGGTCTGTGCCAAGGCAAAAACCAAAAGAGTTAGTTAGGTTTCTCGGAAATGCGGAACTTTAGGTAAGTAAAGTAAATAAGGGTTCTCTTTCTATTACTACAGCCAGTCAAGTTAAAAAATCGCCACTCGATCCGTTGATCGTCTGATAGGGTCGAGCCAAACTGCATAGCTTTTCTCCCGTCAATAAAATTAGCCCAACCCAAATTCTAATATCAAGTTAGCTCCGCTCAAATCTTGCCAGCTTTAGACATAAGGTGTCCTTAGCGGGCCCGTACACCCATGTAAGCCACTTTAAACCATATCACTAAAGGTGGTGATTCAGGTGAATAGGCGGGGCTAGGCTAGGCCAGGTCAAAATCAAAATAGGCCAAATTTGGCCCGATTATTTTAGGTCTAAAATATAGTGGTCAAAATCCAGTGGGCTAGGCAAAATCGCCTTATAAAGGGAAAAATTGGCGAAGGTGCCGAGCCACGCTAGGCCGACCCTAACCGAGATCTGACCAAATTTGGCCCAGTTTTTTTGACCAATAAATTAACTATCCAACTCGATCCTAATTCTGTGTGGAGCGACCTAGCCTAGTAGGTCAAGCCTAAATTTCCAGCTCTACATACCACACTCAGATTTATCCCTATTCGAGCCGAGATGGACCACAAGGACAGTAAAGTTCTACCACAGAACACAACTGCATTCTCAAGACTCGAACTTGAGATCTCTGGTTTAGCTAGAAGATACCCCAACCATCTCACCTATATGTTCGATGGTTGCATGTCATTTTTTTTATTTAGAAATTAATAGTTCATTTGTTATGAATTCCTTTCCATCTTTTTGCTTTCAACAGGAATGTTGTTGAAGTATTTTGATGATAGAAATGATTATCTTAATTTGTCTAATGAACGGTGATATTGGAAAAAAAAAAAATTATTGCGCATTCACAACAAAAGTTTTCGTTTTTGGTTGGGAAACAAAAAATGGATATCAAGGAGTAAATTATAAATTAGTCCCTCTGGTTTATAAAGATGAATTAATTAGTTTTCTCTATTTTAAAAACTAATTATTTAGTCTCTTAACTAATGTTTATCATGCTAATTTGATGTTATTTTATTTCAAAAATATCTTCTTTTCTTATATAATCTTTTTATTTTTTTACTTATTTCTTTTATTTTACTAGTTCTTAAAAAAAATAAAAAAAAATAAAAAAATATCAAAATGGACTAAATTACAAGTATATTTAAAAATATAGGAACTAATTAATTAGTTTTTGAAATAGAAGAAATTTATTGATTTGTTTTTTAAAACTTAAAGGCCTAATTTATAATTTACTCGAGATCAAGTTTAGAATTCTATAATTTTAAGAGTATATTCCACTTGAACCATTTTTAGCATTTATGAGGAATTAGGTGTGTCATGTTATTTCTACCATCCTCTCTCGTTATTCTTTTCGACAACAATAGGATTTTGATCTTATTCAAGAGAATAAAGAGTCTTTATTTTTTATTTAACTATTTCAAAATACATTTGTTTTGTTAAAAATTCGTTGCAATTCACTAATTAATCATTTAACTACCTCCATTGCTATTTCTAATTATGTCTAATATACGTCCCCTTTCTTGAAGGTTATTTTTCTATTTTATTTTTTTTGAAAAGAAGATAAGTTCGCATTTCTGAGTAAATTAATTAGTACGTCCTTTCTATTTCAAAACTAATTATTCAGCCTCCTTTATTCATTTTTTTCCTCTAAACATTTTTTATAATATATATATATATATATATATATATATATATATAAGATTGATGGGGCAAATTTGACATTTTTTTTAAAATGAAACAAATTTTAAATTAATTAAAGTCAACGACAGTAGACAAAAAACTTAATTATTGGTTTTTGAATTAAGAAAGCTTAATTAATTCATTTTTTAAAACTAAAAGGACTAATTTATAATTTATTTGAACATATTTACAAGAGTTTTTTTTTTCCTTGGAAATGATGTAGGGAAAATTGTAAAACCCAGGAAAAATTCAATTTTTCTGAAAAAAAGTAAAACGGTAATTTTGGTTGAAAATCATAACTTTTCTAGATCTCGGATGACGAAATGGACTTCACCATTGAATTCGTCTCGTGAAATCTAGTTATCTTGTCGGATTTCGAGATAGTCGGAATTTCATGTTTTTCGAGACATCGGGCGTCGGGTGACACATGGCATAACATGTGTGCACTTGTGTGAATGGCTCACATTGAGCCAAGTGTCAAGTGGAGGAAATAACGGGAAAGATAAAACAAGAAAAAATAAATAAATAAGGAAAAGAAATAATAATAATAATAATAATAATAATAATAATAAAATAAAATAAAGGCACAAAGTCAAAAAGGAAAAGAGGGGGGCCAGGGGCGAGACAGTAGGCAGAGAGAGGAAGAAGATTTTTCTTTCTTAAGCTACTCTCTAAGATTTATGAAAATCGGACCGTAGGTTTTCGTCGGAGCAAAAGGCAAAGTCGGTCCACGCATTAAGATCTACGCGTGGGTACCAAAATCTTGGAGTATCGTTAAACTCTATGAGGTAGGGAATTTTCCTACTTAGGTTATTTCTAGCCTAAAGGCCATTTAATGGCAAGAGATTTGTAGAGTATGAGGCGTAAATTTGATCCCAAATTTTTGGGCTAAGTGTATGAATTTTTAGGAAATTTGGATTCATTTCGGATAGTCCTCTGAGAATTTTAGGGTTGTTTTTGTAGCGCCCCAAAACTGGGGTCATTTAAACAACCATCAACCTTGGAATACTCGTGGATGTTGGGTAACCACTACAAAGAAAATGAGTCTGTGTGGCTCACTCATATCTTGATATAAAGCAATATATGTCAATAATTTTTATTCAAATGGCCAACTATAACATATAAAACTTAGTTAAAGCATTAATTGTATGTGAATTCTATTATTATTCCATGACTTATATTTTAACCTCAACATGAAAGCTTATAAGTTAGCAACAATGACATATATAAAAATTGCTAAAAGTGTCTTGAATTTATAATAATACAACCTTGATAGAAAAATGTTTAAGTTAATACCTCTTAAAAACCCATTCTTCAACCTGAGTTTGGCAACAACTATCTTAATAAATAAATTAAAAATTATATAAAATCTGTTTATAAATTTATCATCAAATTTATTATATTAGTAAATGTTAAAAATTTGAAGACTTTTTTTCTTTAGATTCTTTGTAAGTCAAACCTACCTACAAAGGAATTGAAGACATTTTTATTTTTCTTTGGATTTTCCATTCAAGGAGAGTTATTTTTGTTTGTTTGGAGGTATTAGATTTCCTTTTGTTAGGTTTTGATTTGTGTTTTGAATGCCTATTTGTTCATTCGGGTTATCTAAAGTTTGTACACATTTTTTAAAATATATAAATGATGTAACATGGCTTCCTCTCATTAGATACATTAATTTTTAACCATAATAATTATGAAAAATTTTCATTATAGTATTTTAATATTACAATAAGAACTTAAAAAATGTCAACTTTGATTGTTTAAAATGATTACAATTAGTTTTGAAAAATGAAGACACAAAAATTGTATATATCAAATTTCAATTCTAATGTTCTTAAAGATCTTGATTTGTTTCATATTATCGATGAAAAAAAGATAAGCAGGTAATTTAGTTGCTTCCACAAAATGCAGCCCTTTGATTACTAATATACCATTTGTATTTCTTTTATATTAATTCATATTTATAAAAATTATTATTGCAAATTCTATTTATTTTCTTGTTCCACTTAGTTTTTTTTTTTTTTAAAGGTTCTTATTCACTTAGTTAAAAAAATTTTTTTAATACTTTTTAGTAATAAAATCCATCATACTAAGTCAGTGCTTTAACTTTTTATTTTTTGTTAAATTCAAATACATTTAAAATTTCTATCTTATGATAGAGGTGTGTGATACCATAAGGAACAAAAAAAGAGGGTAGAGGAATGAGTAATGAGGGTCTTGGTGAGATGGGGACCTTTAATTAGAAGTGGAACATGACCCTTGTCGACTCTCAGCTACTTATCTCTCAGATTTACCATATGTGATCAATTTGTCTCTTATTAGAGATACATTTCCTCCTTCTTGTTTGAACCACCCACGCTACACCCACAGAGGCCACAATCTCTCTCAGAGAAAACCGTGAGTACCATACGATGTGCCCCAACCACGAGGTCGGGTTGACAAACCGTCGACGCGAGGAATAATCATGGGTGTTGGATGATAGATCATCCCGATAATTCAAATCCCATTCATAAGGACTCATTTCTTTATATTTTTCTTTCAAACTATCTGACTTCACATATTATTATACAAGAGTTTGATATACAACTCTTTTACAAACCAAAATATATCAAAACAGATAACCTGAGCTCTGATACCAAGTTGTGACGCACTGCGGAATATTCGTGGGTGTCGGATGATCCAATGTCCACGCTGGTCAATCCCATTCATAGGGACTCATTTATTTATATTTTCTTTAAACCTCTGACTTGCATATTATTATACAAGAGTTTTGCAAACAGTGTCAGAAGTGTCACTCGTGACTCTTTGTGCCTCGAAAAATGTGAAGTAAGGCTGTCTGAAATTGATGGGATAGTTAGATTTAGCGAGATAGTTTCAACAATGAAATCCATTTAGATCATCAGAGATCTATTTTAGATTTTTCAACTTAAGTGCAGTTTTCACCTTACTTTTAAAAAATGAACAAGGTTTTATAAGTATATTCAAATATATTTAATAATATTATCATAACATATTTAAAAATAATAATGTAAAATATAGTAGAACTTTAATGTTACTAAGAAAATAATGATATCTGAAACTTTAACAACAAATTTTGTTATTCAATAAGAATGTTAGAATTTAAACATGAACCAAATGTTATCAATAAATTTTAAAAATGAATAAAATATTGAGTTTATAATTTATTCATGTAACATTTACAATAATTTTAAATAGATAAATCAAATAACAAGTTAACTTTTTCACTAAGTAGAGTTCCATAGATTTGAGATTAGGTTTCTTAACATTAGGTTACAAAGTACTGAAGATATGATAAATGATTGATGCGCGGTAAATGGCAGTTTTAAATTGAATTTTTTTTAAGTTAAAATGAAAATTACATATCGTAGGATTTTGTATTACATTAACATGATCCAAGCAACGTGAGTTTGAGCTTTTGGTATAATAACTTTATACTTGGCTCGGATATCTTAATTATTTAGAAGTAAATTTTTTGGGAAAAGTTTTATCGGATCATTAGGGTCCTTTTATAACCCCAGAAAATACTAAAGAAAGAAAATAGAGAAGAAAAAAAATAAAAAGAAAAAAAATAAGTTTAAACTTAATGAATTGGTTATATATGTGTATTCAAACTCATTTTATTTATTTCTCTATCTATTAAAAGTAAGAAAATTAAAAATATATAAAAATTTGAATATTTTTATAATATTTGATTACCTCTTTTATATTTCCTACAATGAAATCAAACACTTGGAATTCAATTACACACAATTTTTTTTTTTTCTTTCCATATACTTTCTAGGTTCCAATGGAGCTTTAGTGTTATGGGATTGTAGATAAATTTATAAAACAAGATGTTTGGATAATTTTGTGGCACACACCATGGTAGGATAAAAAAATATAATTCAATAACACATCACAGATAAGGAGAAGGGGGATGGGGCATATATATATAAAAATTCAGGAATTAAAAATTTGAGGGGGCATATATGGTGAAAGCCGCCACTATTAGATACTCTTTTGACCATTTATAGTCTGAGATGCATTACCAATACGGATCACGATGACATTAGCCTTTCTTCCCAAGATCTTTTATGCCTCATATGTAGATAATCCTATTATATCCATGACATTCAAATTTCATATATGAACACCTGAACCATGAAAAACACATTTCACTTGAGCAAAGTTTAATTTGAACTTTAACCTTATCCAAACCTTCTTTCTTGTGTTTTAATTTGAAATGGGAGGCAAGGTTGCATTGGAAAACATTTTAAAGATGGTTTTTAAAATAATTCTCAAATGTTTTGCATAATGAAAATTATTTGAGAATATGGAATATTATGTTTTAAGGTATTTCTTAAAATTATTGTTGTTATGTTTTTAAAACTATTGAAAATAAATAAAAACAACTCAAGCGTTTTTTTAAAAACATCGATTTTCATATCATGTTTTCAAAAAAAAAAAAAAAACTTCTATTTTCTAAAAAAAGTAGTGTCAAATGGGCCTTACTTTGACAAATGGTGTAAAACAGTGAAAATTTAAATTTAAATTTTAGGATAAAAGGGGCAAAATGGTAATTTCTAGAAATAGTACGCGGAGAAAAGTTGGGATTTTTCTAGATCTCGGATGACAAAGCCAGTTACCTGGATTGGAATCGATCTCGTGAATCTAGCTACAGATTCAAGAGATTCGTTGAATTCTTAGATAGTCGGAATTTCACGTATTTCGAAAGCATGTCGAACTGGCTTTGGCGAGCCATGTGGATGACACATGTGAACCATGTGGTGACGCCAGCGAGAACCATGTGGTGACACATGCGAAACCATGTGTCCTGATACATGTGAGGCATGCATGTGGCATAATGACCATGTGTGTGACACATGGCACCATGTTTGCCATGTGTCCAGCATGCATGAGAAGCCACAATGAGCTATAAATATGGGCATGGGCAGTTCATTTCATACGGCAAACTCGGTCAGGTGGGAGCGGCCCGAGGGAGAAGGAGGAGGAAGGGAGGAAAGGAGAAAGAAAGGGAGGAAAGGGGAAAGGAGAAAGGGAGGAGAAGGGAGAAAAGGAAGAAGAAAAGAAGAAGAAGAAAGGGAGGAAGAGAGGAAAAGAAAGAGGGAAAAGGAAGGAGTGTTGCGCGGTGAGAGCGGCAGGACAGACAAAGAACCAGAAGCTCTTGGCTCTGAGGTAGGTTTTCTCCTATACGGTTATTTTACGCTGGGGGCGTGTGTGCCGCCTCTCTGAGTTTAGTCCGGGTTTTTCAGGGCGAATTTGGATATTATGTGGTTTGTTTGTGATTTGTGTGATGGTCAAAGACAAGTTTCTACGGGGGTTTAGAACTATCAGAGACCCGAACCTTTGTGTTATGGGATAAGCGAAAATCCCGACGGAATAATGGCCCAGGGTGTGCCACAATTTCCGTACACCCTTGTGAATCGGCTGCGTCAACTTTGGGCTGGCCATAACTTTCGTCAAACTCCGATTCACGCGTTCAGGACTCTGCGGAAAGCTCGTTGAGTCTAGGAATTTAATAAAATAGTTCTCAGCAAAATGGCTGAACACTGAGATGGGTCACGGATGGTTGAGGAATAGTCAGTTTGTTTACGGAACTTCTGTTTTTCGGAATCGGTTTGTAATCAAAATGCTTGGGATTGCATATGGCCTGAGCAGGGAGTTGTGTGTTGGATGATTTGTGAAGTATTACAAAAGCGGACTTTTCACGGACTAAGTCGGATTATTTCTTGAGCCCAGCATGGCGGTTATGTGAGGAAGCCAGCTAATGTGTTGTTGTGCCATGATTGTGAAACCTGCTGAATATGTGAAATTATGATAAAGATGAAATAATTATAACCGTTGGTTATATGGTATTGTACCATGTGCGGCCCAAGAATATGAATTATGACTTAACAGTCGTGTGGTTGGAATTATTTTATTCGTACTTGAATGAGTGTGTTGACATGAATAAAGCCCGAATGATAGAAAAGATGTAGTGCATACTTATGTGATGTACTGATTTGAATATGTGGAATATTAACATGATTGCATGTATGTTAAATATGAAATGTTGTGTGCATTAGACATGAGTGTTCATAGCACACAGATAGTGTACGGTGTAGAATGTCCATGTAGAGTCTTCATACATTGGTCATGGGTTTTTGAAGTCACGATGCTAAATTGCATTGCATTGGTGTGCGGTAACACCACATTACATGAGTGTGTTCATGAGTGCTTGATTTGGCACTACGTTTGGTGTTGAATCGTGTGGGCTTTGGGAATGGGATGAAGTCCAATTGAGTTCCACAGTGTTAAACGAAAATGGAAAATGAAATGTGTCGAGGCGTAGCAAGTGGGGATAGATACCCCCTCGGGTGAAAAACTACGGCACGGTTGAACTGACATCACCGGGTGAAAGCCTGAAAAATGTCGGAGGTGTAGAGACACAACGGTGAGACCAGAAAAGTTAGCAAACTTGCTTTAAAAGACATGAAGCGATTAAATAAAAATCACATAGACTCTGAGTTATGAGATGGGAGTCGGGATGACTTCGATGTGATTCCCATTGGCACTTGCAGAACAGATTGGGCAGTTGGAGGTTGACCGTTAAGCAGGGCATGTAGAGTGTCGTCTCATACATGCATATAGATTTTTCGATGGACAAACATCTTATGCCGCAGTTGGTTGTTGGTTTATTTAGTGAAATGTCATTTTGTATACCAGACATGGAATAACCCTTGGATTTATCTCTCTTGACGTTAGCTCACCTCGTCGTCAGGACCCCCTTTAGATGCGGGATAGATGCAGACGAATGGCCCGCTCCTTAAAGTGGGATTATAAGAGCGAAGATTGGATTGTAATATGATTACTTGTTTTATGTATATATTAGAAACGAAATAGTTTTAATATATGTTTTAATGATAAGAGTGATGTAATAACTCTTGGATCTATAGAAATGTATGGTCTTGTAGGTATGGGCTGAGTATGGATCATGGGCCCTATTGGGTCATTTTTACTCATGTATGAGTCTCATGATATGAGACACCACGAGGTTTCCTTGAGTTGCGATGGTCAAGCAGGACCCCGAGGTTTTGGGGTGTCCGCAAATGATAGTTTTTCCCTTTATGGTGAGTGCTTGATACTACCAAACTCGTCTTCTTGAAAAAATCCAGAGTACTAAGAAGAATACCTCAACCAATTATGCCAACATTGAGAGATAAGTTACAGGTGCTTTGTTCTTACCACTTAAGTTGCACCTCTCATTGAGACATGACATGTGTTTGTTCATCAATACCCTTGTGTGTGTGTATATATATATAAGTGGATAAAATTAGGATAACAATTGAGTTATGTGCACATGGTAGAAGTTAGAAAATCTTTTCCCGATTACACACATTACATGCAAAGTCATCACATATCCCATGAAGATATAAATTAAAATAAAAAATAAAATCAAAAGTACAATGACTAATATTAAAATTTCTGATAAAAATATCGAGAAAAAATGAAAAGGAAGAACCTAGAAAGATGAATGGTACATCTAGTCAATTCTAAATCTTGAAATTTTCAATGGGTGTGAAATGGTAAAATTATTGATTTTAGTAGGTGAGATATTAAATCAATGATCACTTAGTATGTTTGGCACCACTGAGCTACCACCCACATCGTATTCCAGGCCACGAGCTTCTCGGACTTCTTGTCTTAACGACTCCTTAGACCTCAACCAACATTATTGCTTGGTACCACGAAAAGTGTAAATAAATGCACTTTCGATTAAGCTTAGATTCGAGGGTTAGGATTGAGTAAATTTTGGAACCTCGGGATATCATATGATATTCGCAGTGAATCTTAGATAACTTTCTTCACCATCAATCTCTAGTTGTATCATAGCAATAAAGGGAGACACCAAGTTAGCAGTTGAGGCATGGTTTTGAAGTTTTAGATATAGGAAATGTTGCTGTCTCTCGTGTGAAACCTACTTTCTATATGTTCTAAAATGATCATATGAATGGTAATTCCATGGACAAAAAAAAGGTCGAGGGCTTGATAAATGCAGAGATAGAGATGGAAGGGAGCCTCTCTCCCATATAAGAGAGAAAGAGAGAGTATTACTTGACCTTCAACGATTAATTTACAGAGGTGTTCAACTATATGAACACCAGCTAGCAACGACCTCAATTGAAGCATATAATGATAAGCCATAGATGCCATAAGATATGAGTCGACCCTACGAAAAGCACGTCGGAAATGGTACATCGGTCATTGCCTCTTAATTACAACCTACATGTGCGATGAAAAATTGTTAAAGTCTGATAAAAATTGACTAAAAACAGAAATAATAAGTTAGAGCACCAAGTTTCGATGATATCCACACTACTTAGTAGTAAAAATAAAAGTTTTAAGATTGGTAAATCTACCAAAGTTAATCCAATTAGTAACATTATAGCGTGTAATGTAATAGAACATATGCTCTGATTTAGATTAAAATACATATATATATTAATAAATCATGTCCATTTCAGAACTCAGTAGAAAAATTAATAATTGAAAAAAAAGGTGGTGAGAAAATATAATCTTCCTTTACATAGTGTTTGGGTTCCATAATCATGTCATTAGTTTAATTAAAATTAGGATGAAGAATGATAGAAAATCCTTTATTTTAAAAAAAATCTTCTTCAAATGTTATTAAGACTATCAATTATAATTAGATAGAAACTCATGCGTCATGGTATGACCATACAAAGGGTTTCAATCACCACAATTTCCAATAATCCAGATCTGCTGTGAGGAAACTATGTGTGTTTCTTATTTCATGTATAGGCATATATACTATCATGGTTAATCATATACACATGTGATCTTAAAAAAATAAGTGAAACAATAAAACCAAGAATTTTGAAATCATGATTTTACCAAACCATAGAATACAAATTTAATATGTTTCCATATTATAACATAAAGTTGCGTCTTAGGCGACTCTTGGTAATATTGGTTAATATCTGCCATTGTCTTCAGCAAAGCGCCTTGAAGATTGGTAACCATTTCGAAATTTATAACTCCACAAAAGAAACATAAAGGGAGCATCATGTATCATTTCCCATGTAACTAGGATGATGACAACATGGTTGAATATTCATGGAGCATCACCCATTTGCAAATGGGATGCACGATCTCTAAGAATCCTTTGATGAAGTTGAAGATTGTGATACAATTTGTGTAAATACGATTGTAGGGGACTTAGGACAGAAAATTAAATATTGGCATGCTTAAGTTTTTTCTTTTTCTTTTTGTAGTGCTTTATGACTACTGAGTGATATGTAAGTGTGTGACTTTGAAGTGTTGTTAATATAAATATGATGTTGGCAAACATTATGTTTGTGTTTTATTCATATTAAATGTATTTTCCTTTTATATACATGCTAATCCAATTTGAACAAATACAACTACCACCATATTTCATGCTATTAAATAGTTTGAATTTCAATTTAAAATTAATTTATGTATAGTTAATCAATATCGTGTCTATGTTAGTATTTTAAGTTCAATTTATATTAGACAAAATAAAAATCATCACTCACCTAGTGTATAAATTACAAATTTTATATGATATAAGGTAATCCTATTGAAGGTTTATGGAAGATGGTAGAATCTAACAACTCATAAAATCATATTAGAAAATTGATAAATAACATTTAATGAACTAAATGTAAACATGAGGTACAACCACATACTATTAAACTCATGATCTTATGGAATCATTTTTTGTGATTAATTTATTTTATTTAATTGGGATGTTTTTGTAGTAGATTTTGTTATTCCATAAATTTTGAATCATTTGGGAATTTGCAAGAATAGTGACCACAAGTGTACAAATGCCTTTGCAAAAAAAAGAAACAAGGGCAGGTTAAACTCTTAAATATCATGCTTTCCATTGTAAATGAAGTATGCATTATGAGGCTAATTATATATTTCTTATTGTCATGTAGATGCATGAAAGAGAAGAAAAAAATAAGATCGCCTCAGACAAAAGGCTCCGAGGCCTAACTTTGAAACTTCCAATTGCTAAAAAGAGAAAGGAATGAGCAAATATTGTGACGCCCCAAAACCGGGGTGTCCGTTGACTACCCGTCAACCCGTGGAAACACTCGTGAATGTCGGGTGACCCGACCTCTCTCACGAAAATCGGGCAGAGTCTCCTTTGTACGGGGAGCTCTACCCATATACAAAACCTGTCCCAAACAATCCAATATAACATTTCCATGAGTAAAACGACCACTTGGGCCCACGAACCAATACTCATCCAAATAAATACCAACTATATACAATAGTTTCAAGAGTTAAGAAATTACTCTTATACAACATATATTAAAATTTATATAATTCTAATACATGCATACAGCAAACTACCAAAGTCTGGCAGACTCTTCTCAAACTCGACCTCAAAATGTGTGTCCTTCTCATGTACCTGAAAATAATATCTCTCGTAATTGAGTTAATGCTCGATAGTGGAATCACCTAAAGTGGGTTACTCTTCACCTAAGTGCATATGCAATGCTCCCAGAAGTAAACACACATTCGAGCAAATTCGTGATCCTACTTGAATGTCTAAATGACCAACCCACGTCCGAGTCCTCGACTCCTCACACTTACTAAGCCATGTATGAAAACATAATCATTTTCAAAACAATTCTTGTTGTTTTGAAACTATCTTCAGGAAATATCGATAAAAATATGGGACTACCCTCCGAGGCGAATGTGTTGGAGAACCTTCCGAAACAGTCATGGTCCTCATCCGAAATGATCTGTTGGACCGTCTCCCAACCCCATTCTCCGAAAATTCATCATGTGAAATTCCTTTCAAAAACGTTTTCATTTTTCTTTCAATTTTTCATGTCATGCACTCACCTAATTTCTAGGCTACCCCAGTGCATATGAAATGCATTATGCCATTTCAATCATTTTCAACCAATATATCAATATGCATATATTCTCAAATCTACAATTACACCACATGTAATTCAACAATATCAACCATCACCCAAATTAGCTCACTTGAAATTTGAACACGATCTCATTTCAATGGCTACCTGTGATTATATTCCATATAATTATGGCATCATGTTAACACATCAAGCATTAACCTATTAATTTCTTTGATCAACTTGACTCAAGCCACTCACATCAAACAATTCCAATGCCGAAACTCATGGACATTTATGGTCCATTTCATACAAGCGCTAATTTGTTTTGGGGTCAGCGAGCAAGTGGGCTGTCCACGGGCAGCACACTCCTCCTACATCGGTTCCTCTTGGTGGAACCGAATTCCATGGCTATTCCCGGCCTCATACATACCAACATACAATTTAATGCTTAATTTCCAACACAACAACCCAATCAGTTTACGGGTATCACGGGCTGATCAAAAAAATCTCAAAAATTCCGATAGTCGGTCCCGAGTTTTGGGGGTGATCAAAGCAACCCCTCACGGCCTCAAACATTACAAAACACTTAAATAAAGTGTAAAACAAGTAGGATGAAACCCCTACCTCACGGAGTTTGTCGAAAATCCTTAAGCGGGTGCCGCAGCGTTGCCCTGCGTCGTGTAGAGCAACTCTTCTTGCTTTAGAAGAAATCCGACGGTCGGATTAGCCGAGAATCTAGAGAGAAGAAGGTCCTTCTCTCTCTAAAAACACCAAAAACAGCCAATGCATCAATTTCTGGTTCTCTCCCACGTTTTGGTCTCAATTTGAAGGTAAGAGATGATACTATTCATTATTTCGTCTTTTCCTCATTTAAAATTTCCAAAATGACATTTATGTCCATTCTTTCCACTATTTTGACACTTGGCACTATCTCTACCGTCCGTTTCCATCATTTCTCTACTCATGTAACTTGTGTAACATGAGTACATATTCTCTTGACTTTTGTCACATCAAATCACTAGGCACGATGCTCGATGCCTCGAAAAAGCGTGCAAATTACATTTGTCTTGGAAATTCGACGGGGTCGACGTGGTAGCTAGATTTTCACGAGATGATTCCAAGCGTGAAATCCGTTTCATCATCGAGATCTAGAGAATAAATTTTGGATTTTTGACCCGAAGTACCATTTTGCCATTTTCGAAGTGGAAATTTCTGGTCTTGATTCTCCTCCTTAAAAGGAATTTCGTCCCAAAATTCTGGACAATCACAATCACTCACATGCATATGTAATGTGCATAATACCATGCATGTAAACTCGTCATTTAAATATTAAATGACTAAACCATGTACGCTCCCACGTTGACTCCTCCACTCCATAGTGCCGCCATAGCACCCTCACTAGCCTCACGGTCTTGCGTCACAAAACGTGTCAATTTATCCAAAATGCACCTTGGCCCCTTCTCAAAGGTCCATCGTGTCAACCTCAATGTCCCCAATCCACCACATGAGGATCTGGAGTCATAGGAGCATGGAGAAGTGAAAAACCTCGTGAGGACACTTGACATCTTTGGTGATATGTACGTGCCTTAAGCAGTGCCTACCCTCTTAGATATCTCGAAAGGTCCGATAAACCTCGGCGATAACTTTCATAAACTAGAACGACCACTCCTCTCTTAGGCATCACCTTCAAGAGAAAGGCGTGATCACCAACCTCTCGAACTCTAAGGGTCGGCGTCGTACATCTGCATAGCTCTTACCAGGCTGCGGCGTGAAGGCATTTGTCATATCAAGCTCACCTTCTCGGAGGTGTCTCTAATCAGATCAGGACCAGTGATGGAGCTCTCTCCCACCTCGGTCCAACATAACGATGATCTACATGGCCTCCCATACAATGCCTCATATGGTGCCATTTGTATACTCGCCTGATAACTATTGTTGTAGGCGAATTCCACTAGAGCGGTGCTCCTCCCGGCTACCCTTATGATCCGGGGCCTTGCTTCATAACATGTCCTCAACACACTGTATATAATCCACACAACTAGTAACCTACACAACCTGCTTGATGTGTAAACGTTGACCTTCCCAAGGTCACAATCATTAACCAAATCAATGGACCGTCCAACTGATATATACACCTGAATGTTCCATCATATCTGAGCCCTTGTATTTCGACAACACCCAATGCAATTTCCAAAGAAATTATCAAATCTCTAAAGTCACTCCAGAGCTCACATCACTCAACTCAAGTCAGTGATAACGACCGTGTGTTTTCATCTCGAGTCACTCTGGGCTCCTATCACTCAACTCACAAGTCTATGTGATAACTTGGCTAGTGTTTCATACGAGTCACTCAGGCTCCATATCACTCAACTCTAAGTCTATATGATAACTTGACCGTGTGTTTTCATCTCGAGCAACATAACTCTTCGGCTTACACTTCGAGCCTCTTACATTCACACAAAAATTTCAGATATCTCCATGGGTCTCTTACACCCACACAGAAATTCGGGATAGCTCCTCGGGTCTCTTACACCCACACAGAAATTTGGGACATCTCCCCGAGTCTCTTACACCCACACAGAAATTTGGGATGGCTCCTGGGTCTCTTACACCCACACAGAAATTTGGGACATCTCCCCGGGTCTCTTACACCCACACAGAAATTTGGGACATCTCCTCGGGTCTCTTACACCCACACAGAAATTTTGGATCTCTCCCCGGGTCTCTGTGGGATCTCTCCCCGGGTCTCTTACACCCACACAGAAATTTGGGATATCTCCTCGGGTCTCTTACACCCACACAGAAATTTAGGATATCTCCTCGGGTCTCATACACCCACACAGGACCTTTCAGATACTACCGCGGGTCTCCTTCACCCTAACTCGAGGCTTCTCACCTTAGGGATCTTATTGCCACAGCACACTTGACACACTTTAATTACTCTTCATTTCTACGATTTGAGCTATGAGTCTTCGTGGACGTAATCCAGACAAACTCAATCCACACTCACCAAGAGTGGTGAATGACCATACCGTGCAGCCACACCCGACTCGACGCGATGTCTCCGTGCACATGCACACAATAATGTAAGCGACACCCCGATCAGGGGGTCCACCTGACGAGTCTTGGAGATCTCTAACTCACAATCCTAACTATCAAATTCGACTCTCACCTACATCCTAGGAAGAACATTTATACTGGCTTCTCTAAAGGCCTTAACCTCTAAGCCCGAATCCATCACCTGAGATGAAAGCTGATGAATGAATATGATGCATCGATTCGCCTTCTCTAGTCAACAGTGCAAGAGTAGAAACGTACCACTGCATATCAGGCTAATCCCGAAGGCATCTCGATCTACGTACCATGAGATCTGCCTCCTAGGGCGATCTAGCCTCATGCCGGTGGTGGCAATGGTAACACGTCATGCGCCGGCCGAGGCCGAACTCGGCTGTAAATCACATTGGTCGGCCTCGACCCTCTCTCTTTGATCTTTGGCTTTATGTGACCGGGTTGCAAAGTACTAGGTGTGGTGCGGCACCACAGGCGTCTTGGTCCCTACGATCCATATTAGGGGCGGAGGAACAATAGTGTCCTCACCTTTACCGCTAACTGGGGCGCCTTGTCCCCGAGACCTCGGGATCCTGGCCCATACGAGGAATAATCCCTCCTCACTATGTTTGGGCTGGCGCGGTGGTAGCACGCCATGTTGCCCCATCTAGCGCAGCCCTAGCCGTCTCGCGGATAGCAGGAATACGTAACCTTGCGGGCAGCCTTACCTTCTTTCGAACTAGAAGAAGGCTAATCCTCCCTCTTCTTATAACACGCATCCCGAGTGCTCAGGCCATCCTCGATCTCTCTCTCTATGGTCGGTCGTCCCAACCATGGAGTCCATGTCCCGTGGCGAAGTCCTCTGATCACGCGAATGGACCTTTGTATTCCTGAATCTCCTAACCTTGGCCATGTTCGTGGCCACGTAGTCATCAATGGCCAGAGAGCGCTCATTGAATCTATGCGTGCTCCATACATTCTTTGTCCCTGGCAGCTCTAGGAACTCTTGAGCCTTCGCATGCCTCGTAATATACGGAAAGTGCCATAGGCAGCTCCTGAAACTTCTGTCCATGTCATAGCCTCTAGGTCTCACAGGGTCTTTCTTGATTCTACCATGCCAGACTGCGCTAAGCGGGCAACATCTAGTCTAATTCTGGTCGCGTCAGAGGTAATCTCTATAGCCTCTAACACCTTCTCGATCGGCATGAACCAATGGTCTGCCACCATCAGATCTCCTCCCCCTGTGAATGTCGGAGGATGATGTGCCCTAAACCTGCGGAGGATTCTTAGGACCTCACGACTGCCCCTTCTTACCGGCATGTGCTATAGGCTGCCGTGCAATACCTACGGCCTCTGCAAAGGCTGTGATCAAATGCGGTGGGTGGTCAAATGCGGTGGTGCACGACCCGATTACCGGGTGGACTCCTCTACATCCTCGTCCTCGACTAGCCATCTCACAGTTCAAATGGCAGTTAAATACAATGCAGTATCTCTAAGGCTCAAGCACAGCCTCGAGACACTAATCATACACAGAATACATTTTATATGCTATGTCCTTGCATTTATAGGTATTAAGACAATTTATTGATATATCAATCATTTTATCAATAAAATTTATTTTCGAAAACTTCATTTTCCAAAATTTTGTCTTATTTTATTTGATTTTATTTAATTAAAAAAAAAAAAAAAATATATATATATATATATATATATATATATATATATATATATATATATATATATATATTTTGAAAATTTTGTGATGAGCAGTGTTCATGAACAATGTCAACGATGACTGAAAGCGATGCGAGTCCAAAGCTGAGTTGGGTGCGCAGTGCACACCACGAACACCCGGGCTGCAGCGCCCGAGGGCGCATGCTGCTGCGCCCGGGCACGTGTGCACCTTTCCGACTCTTTGTACGCTCAAACTGCGTGTGCACCTTGGCCTTCTATATGCCACAATACGGTCGAGGCCTACGTAATGCACATTCAGCCTTCGCATGTAGTGTACGTAGGCGGAACTCTTGTGTGCACCTTTCCCCGACCTTCTATGCCTGTCTGGCCGAGCCTCTTTGTGTACTCCTTTCGACCTTCTGTAATGCCACAATCTGATCGAGCCTCTTGTGTGCACATTCTGACCTTCTATATGCCACAATATAAGTAGGAGCCTATTGTGTGTGCGCCGACCTTCTATATGCCCTGTGTAAGTAGGAGCCTCACAGGTGTGCTGCTCGTATACATGCCTGTCTGGTGAGCCTCACGTATCTGCTCAGTGCGTAATACTGCTGTTTCATTGTATGCACCTTTCGAATTTCTTGTATACTGCTTTCAGGAGTGCTATGTCTCCTGTCTGATCTGTGTGTTGTGACTCGATTTTAGAAAATGGGCGAGTAGCCGTTTCGACTCTACTTGACCTTTTCCCACTTTTTTTTTTTTTTTTTTCCTCCAGTAGCCTCCTTGCTACTCCATAGATTGCAGTATTCTAGACACTGGAATTCCTACACTTCAAAATTTTCAAGAGTTTAATTACAAACTCTTTTTCTTGTACAAAAGCGGACGGTGCCGACTTTTCCCACAGCCACCCATTGTTCTTGTTCAAAAGCTGGGCTCTTGTCGAATTTTCTAGACCATTTTGCCAAAAAATTTCTCGAACACCTAAGGTTACCTTTTCTCGACCCTAGTGTTCAACATCATTTTTCCTATGCTATCCACCAAGCATATAAGCACATCATTTGTTTCCTATGTGCTAATCACTAAGCACACAATCACACAACAATTCATCAATTAATCACATGATCACACATCATTCATGTTACATACATCAACCACACATAAAACACCATGCATGCAGTGTTCTAATTTTGTCCCGTGCCTTCCTAGGTAATCTCACACCTAAACCTAACATCGAGTCACACCAAGTGGTGATGTTCTTACATGACTATGGCCTAAGCCCAAGCCCTTAATCCCTAGGTTTTCATATACCTAAGTTCTACACTCTAAGACCTTGGCCTAAACCCAAGTCCCCCAAGCCCTAGGTACTCGTGTACCTAAGCTCTAATACCAAGCTTTGACGCCCCCAAAACCGGGGTGTCCGTTGACTACCCGTCAACCCACGGAAACACTCGTGAATGTGGGTGAGCCGACGAATCGGGACGAGTCTCCTTTGTACGGGGAGCTCTGTATATACAAACTTACATCCCAAACAATCCAATATAACATTTCCATGAGTAAAACCACCACTTGGGCCCACGAACCAATACTCATCCAAATAAATACCAACTATATACAATAGTTTCAAGAGTTAAGAAATTACTCTTATACAACATATATTAAAATTTATATAATTCTAATACATGCATACAACAAACTACCAAAGTCACAACCCGGCTTTCTTCTCAAACTCGACCTAAAAATGTGTCGTCTTCTCGCGCGCCCTCTGTACCTGAAAATAATATCCCTTGACAGGGTGAGCTAATGCTCAGTAGTGGAATCACCCTAAGTGGGTTACTCTCCACCTAAGTGCATATGCAATGCTCCAAAGTAAACACACATTCAAGCAAATTCGTGATCCTACTTGAATGTCTAAATGATCAACCCATGTCCCGAGTCCTCACCGACTCCCTCACACTTTACCCTAAGCCATGTATGAAAACATAATCATTTCAAAACAATTCTTGTTGTTTTTGAAACTATACTACCTGATATCGGTAAAAATATGGAATTACCCTCAGGCGAATGTGTTGGAGAACCTTAGAAAGCAGTCATGGTCCTCATCGAGAAATGATATGTTGGAGCCGTCTCCCAACCCCATTCTCCGAAAATTCATCTTGTGAAATTCAGCACCAAAAGCGTTTCGTTTTCTTTCAATTTTCATGTCATGGACTCACCTAATTTCTAAATACCCAGTGCATATAAAAATGCATTATGCCATTCAATCATTTTCAATAACATATCAATATGCATATATATTCTCAAATCTACAATAACACCACATGTAATTCAACAATATCAACCATCACCCAAATTAGCTCCTTGAACTTTAAAGCACAAATCTCATTCAATGCTTTACACACCTGATTATATTCCATATAATTATGGCATCATGTTAACACATCAAGCATTAACCTATTAATTTCTTTGATCCAACCAACTCAAGCCACTCACATCGAGCAATTCCATTGCTAAAACACATGGACATTTATGGTCCATTTCCTTACAAAGCTGGGACTACTGGTCCCAAAAGCAAACAAGTAATTTTATCCACGGGCAGCCCACTCCTCTGCCAGTTCTCTTGGTGGGCAAGATTCCATATTCAGGCCTCATACATACCCGACATACAATTTAATGCTTAATTTCAACACAGCCCAATCAGTTTACGGACTATCACGGACAGTCAAAGTCTCAAAAATTTCAATAATTCGTCCGAGTTTGGGGCCGTCAGCAACCCCTCGGCCTCAGGCAACTCAAACATTACAAAACACTTTAAATAAAGTGTAAACAAGTAGGATGAAACTACCTCCACGGAGTTTTGTGACTCAGCAAAACCGGTTCCCACGTGTTGCCCTTGTCGCGTAGAGCAACTTTCCTTCTTGGCGATCGTGATCGGATTAACGGGAATCTAGAAGGAGTCTTCCTCTCCTGCAAAAACACCAAAAGCGACCCTTTGCGGCATCGTAATTTTGGTTTCTCTCCCGTTTTGGTCTCCAGTTTGAAGACCAGAGATAATTACTATTACTATTTTGTCTTTTCCTCATTTAAAATTTTCAAAATGACATACATGCATTCTTTACACTATTTTGACACTTGGTATCACCGGTAGTGTTTCCATCATTTCTCTACTCATATAACTTGTACTTAACATGAGTACATGCCTCATCTGACTTTGTCATCAAATCATATTTCACGGCACCCGATACTCGATGCCTCGAAAAACTTGCAAATTCCGACTATCTCGGGTCGACAAATTCGTGGTATTTGGGTTCATGAGCGTTCAGCGGTGAAATGTTGTTTCTCCGTCGGATCTAGAGGAATAAAAATTTCGGATTTTGATCGAGAGTACAATTTTTCCTTTCGAAGTGGAAATTTCTCGGGTCTTACAAATATTCATATTCAATATAATGATGATGGTGACATAGTGGGTAAAGGAGAAGAAAAACATGAGACAATTTCGGAAAAAGTTCAAGACCAGCTTTGGAAACTTGATTTCTAAAAAGAAATTGAAGGAGCAAAGTTATAATGATGATGGTGACATAGTGGGTGAAGGAGTAAATGTGAGATAACTTGAAAAAGGTTGAGGCTGACTTTGGGGCGTGCACAAAAAGAGAAGTGAAGTAATGAATTGGGTGAAGGATATGTACAACTTGTCATACTTGGTGTGCTTGTGAGAACAATGGTGCCTATCTATCTCTGAGATTAGAGGGTGGTTCAGATTAAAGGAGAAATTAATAGGATTAAGATATATAATATTTTGAATTTTTTTCCTGTGTTTTTGTTTATACTTTAAATGCTTATTGAATAATCAAGGTTGAAAATGTGTTGGAACATTCTTAGTTGATGAGAATAGCGAAGCAACATGTTATCATCAATTGGAACTAGCTTTAGATCATTCGGGCACACATTGGCCAGTATATCCTTCCTTATAAAGATAAGCCGAGCTTCTTTTGCAACCACGGTGATACAATTACATTTCGATTGAAGATTGGAGAAAACTAGTTGCTAATAGTTTATCAGCGAGTTTGAAGAGTCGTCGAGAAAGGAAAAGAAAGGCAGACGAAAATATATTTACATTCATCGAGTTAGTGGAAAGGATATACTGGATTTCAAGAAGGAATTGGTAAGTTGAATTAGCTTATATTATTTTATTGAATATGTATGTTTGTAAAGTTATTCTACTTTGTTTTTTTTTTTTTTTCTCATAGATGAAAAAGACGGGTTCGAGAAACCCATTGATAGATGGATCTTGTGAAGCAGAAGAATGAAAAAAAGGAGATTATGATGATGTTACAAGACCTGTAGTTGAAAAAGATTGTAAGTTGTCAAAACCTATATTCCTATTTCGGTTAATTCTATTTTTTTTTATTTGTTTGGTATAACTTCATAGCATCTACTTATTGTTTTGTAGGATGAGTTGGTGAAGGATGTTGAAGAAGGAGGATTAAATGTATTTAGTCCAAAGGATATCCTCACTTTAGCATTAGGTACACCGGGCATCACAGACGGGTTAGAGGAAAGGAGGGAAAAATAAACCCCAACGTTCTTTATTACACCAAAACCCTCGAAAACTCACAGAAGAAAATGAATGTGAAGAAGAGATGTTAAGGGAGAAAGTAAGGATGTGAAGAAAGAGGAGATAGTTTCTTTGAAAACTGAAAGAAACAACCCCACACCCCATTCAGTGGTGCACAAACATAAGGGGAAACAAATGATGGAACATGAGAGAAATCCGAGGAGAGGCTCCTTTGTAAGATCATGTGGAGGACTACGTGAAGCTATAGGAACTATAAGCTTCTACTGTAACTCAAGTATGACTTTTAAGTTACATTTATAAAAAATATAATTAAAATTAGTAATATAAAATACTAAATATCACAATATATGTTTTATGGGTTTATGTAGAAACACAGTGGCTCTAACTAAACTCAAAGGGAACATTGTTGCATATAGAACTTATTTACAAGATTACGAGATTTCCATGGATGATTCCACTGCATGTTATTGGTCATACTTTACCCTCTTCAACTAATACTTCTTCCGTTCCCCTAATTTGCTGAAAGCATTAGTACAATAAGAGAGGGTGTTGGCTATGAGGTTTTGGCGGTCCGCTCCATTTGTGATAGATGATGAAAATGATGAGGTGAATGTTAGTGTTTTAAGAACAAACTTTTCTGCTAAGTTACATATTCTTACACGTGGTTTATTTTCTAATGTATCACATTTATTTATGTGTTTAGGATGCTGAAAAAAGAAGAAACATATTGAAGATACTATCTCAAAGGAAATTAATATGAGAATCAGGATATACAATTGTTTTCTAAAAACAGCTTTCAAAGAAGGTTGGAGGTAAACCAAAGAACCAAATTGACTTCCAATCAATATCTGGGATAAAATTCTCAAACCTTCCTTTTGATAACTGAAATGGAGGATGTAATTGCTACAAAAGAGTTGACTATGAATTTTTTATGCTTCTATATTTGGTAAGATCTATTTGTAATCTTTTGTTACATTCATAATATAAATAAGTAGAAGTTGATTTTTTTTAAAATATAATTCTAAAATTGGGTGATATTTAATCGTGTGGTTAAGTATGAACAACTAGATGATGCATCACGAGAGAAAATTATATTTGTTCAAACCAGATGGTGTCCATGGCTGGAACAATTGCCCTACAGATTGAAAAGAACGAGCAAGATTCATTGCCGACACAATTGATCACTCTCAATCACAGACCTATTTTTGTTCCATATAACCTAAAGTAAGTTGTTAATATATATATATATATATATATATATATATATATATATATATATATATATATATATATATATATAAGTTCTCTCACTTATGTATGTTATTCATCAAAATTATGGTGTTGGTTATTGTAGATTTATTGGGTTTTGGCTGTAATTTGACCTTTAAATCACAAGCAAATAGTCTACTATTTGGGATCATGATATAACAGCCATAAAGATATAAAAGAAATCGTCAACATGTAAGTTTACCATATTTGTATTGTTTTATATGTGAAAAAAATGAGCACTAATTTAATTTATTTTTATAGGGGGTTTCGTATTTTTACATCTCAAAAGAAGAAAGGATATAAAAAAGAGTTGAAGTGGATAGTAATTGAGGTTATATTTTTATCTTATTCAAAACTTTGTCAATTTCTTAACTTTTTTAAGCCTTATCTATGTTTGAGTTTCTTTTTTGAAAGTTTACTTGATTTTCGAAATGTACGAAGCCTATATGTTCTCATATATGATTTTCTTATCTCATAGTTTTGTAGTATTTTTTTCATATTCTTAAGTTGAGTTGAGAGCATAATTAATGAATTGGTTTGAATAACTTATGAAAATATAATATAAATTCTTAGTAAAGACATTATATTCATATGTCAACTATTAAACTACTAATGAAGTATAACTAAAAATGAATAAATCGATTTTGTTATGTGATTGAAAGATTCATTATCCAATTTCAACTTCTACAATTAATATCTCAAAAAATAAAAATAAAACAATAAGAAAAATATGTGATTTGTTCAAAATTCATGAGTACAAGATTTTTCAATGATGATTTTTTGATGTGAAAGATCAAACTTAGAAAATTCATTCAACAATGATTTAATGAATACATATGTCATCAATTTGAAATGATGGTTATAAGAAAACAAATATTGAATTTTTGATTAATATATCTATTGCATTTACAATCTTTAGAACTATTTAGATGTGTGTAGGTAAGAGAGCAAGTCAATCCTTTGAATAGATTTGACTAAGTTACTTAGATGTGATTTATTTTGCATCATTCTTATCATCTTAGTATACCTTATATGTATTTAGAAACTTTAAAATTAGTTAGATATCCATAGGTAAGGAAGCTAGTTCATCTCTTTTGAATAGATTTAATGAAGCTACATAGGTCTGATTTATTTTCTACGCTATTCTTGTCAACCTTAGTACACCTTATGTGCATCTATATTAGGGGTTAACTTCTTTCTTAGGTACAACTTTGATTTTTTTCTTTCTTCTTTCTCTTACATAAATGGTCAATTTTGTTTAATCCATCTTTAATCAAATAGTTCATCTATAAAATATTTATTAATTACAATTGCTAGCTGCAATTTTCTTCTATGACATCAATATATGAAATATAATAACAAGCTAATACATTTGCACTTGAAGCTAACATTATGTAATTTATTGTTACTACGAAGGGATGAAAGATGAAAATGTAATTAAATTCACATGATGTCATATTCACTCATGAAATTTGTTGATATAATTTTGCTCACATGGACCTAAACAATTGATGGTGTCATGTGCGTATATTTTGTTATGCGATACATGCTATATATAATTGCAAATAGAAGTCTCGATAACATCTCAGGTTTATTTACCTATTTATTTTCACAAGTGTGTGAGAACATTAACTTATACTTAATGTTGCATAGTAACATATGTTTTATGCCATATATTTTAGTTTAAAGGGAAAAAAACCTATTCACGATGTGACGCCCCAAACCCGCGGAATACCTGTTTGTCTCGTATCGCGAGACTCATACTTGAGTAAAAATGGCCACTTGGGCCCCTGCATCAATACTCATCAAACATGTACCAACTATATTCCAATAGTCCAAGAGTTACTTTATTACTCTTAATACAAATACATATTAAAATCTATAATTCTAATACATATTATCCAAAAACATCATACATATTATCCGAAAACATCAAAGCCACAACCGGTTCTTTAAAGTCGGTCTCTAGGAAAAGTAGTCTTCTCGAACACCTGTGCACGAGAAAAATGTTCCCTCGACGGGTGAGCTATCGCGATAGTGGAATCACCTAAATGGGTTACTCCACCTAAGTGCATATGCAATGCTCCGATTTAAACACACGCTCAAATAAATCACATTGATCCTGCTTAGAATGTCTAAATGCCCGTTCCCATGTCTCGAGTCATCACGACTCACTCACACTTGCCTAAACCGCCATGTAGAAGAAAATAATCATTTCAAAACAAAACTTGTTGTTCTTGAAAATATACTAAAGTGTTGGTAAAATATGGGACTACCCTCCAGGCGAGTGGTTGGTGAGCTTTCCGAAACGATCATAGTCCTCATCCGAAATGATCTGTTGGCTCCCAACCCAATTCTCCGGAAAATCATCCTGTGAAATTCCTTTACACTTGTATGTTCGTTTCGGAAAATTCATGTCATGCACTTACACTAGAATTCTAGGTTACCCCGGTGCGTATGAAATGCATTCTCATCATTTCAATCATTTTTATCTAAATATAATTATGCATATATTCTAAATTACATTCACACCACAATATGTAATTTAACATGGATCAACAATCACCCAAACTAGCTCACTTGAGCTATTCAATATTCATCAAACATCACCAGGTGGCTCAATTGGGCAATTCACAATCCCTCATCTCCAATGGCCTATCTCACAATTATTCCATATAATTGGAAGTAAATCAAATTTTATCTCCAGCCTATGCACAATTATATTCCATATAATTGAGCAAATCATAATTTTATCTCCAATGGCCTATCTACGCCCAAAACACAATTTATTATATAAATTATGATACAAACACCCCCAACATTACAGTCACGAACCTTCGAATAGACCGAAATTCTCAAGTTCTGCCGATTCCATGATTTGGGACCGATCAAACGGCCCCTCACGACCTCAAACCAACACAAGCATTTACAAAACACTTAAACAAAGGGTAAAACAAGTAGGATAAAACCCCTACCTCACGGAGTTTGTCAAAACTCCAACTTTTTGGTGTCCACGCGTAGCTCTCATCGCGTAGATCAATTTTGCCTTCAGCCCCGACGAAATCCGACAGTCCGATTTTCGTAGATCTGAAAAAAAAACTAAGAGAGAAAAAATAATTAAAATCTCTCTCTCTCCTCTCTCTCTTTCCGACGCAAATGCCTCCTGCCCCTTTTGATTTTTTCCTTTATTATAATTATAATAATAATATTATTATTATTATTATTATTATATTATTATTATTATTATTATTATTATTTGAATACATAGTTTATATTGTCTCATTCGGATCCATTTCTATCCCAAAAAATTTTATTTCTTTTCAGTTCAATTCTTTTAAATGAACTTTACCTCAAGCCATTTCGACTTAAGGATTTTCATAAAAATCTAGTCCACTGAAAATCCCATTGACGATTTATCACCAAGAAATTCGTAAAATATTCATTTGTCTCGAATTAATGGCTTTGCAGGTCACTAGATTTCACGAGCCAGATTTAATGGGGCAAACCGTTTAGGTCATCGAGATCTAGAGAATTTTGGTTTTCAACCGAAATTACCGTTTACTACTTTTCGAAAAATTGAATTTTTATCGGGTTTGTTTTACACAGTGAGTTAGATGAAGTGAGATCTGAATGGGCCCTCATTTTTAACCACTTTCATCTTGGATCAAATATAATGGGTATGTAAATTTATTATTATTAACATTTTTTTAAAGATAAGGTGAGTGTGCTACTTTGTCTTACTTGCGAGGTAGAAAGTGACTTAAGAAACTGCCTTGCAGTGAGATTACAAATATCAAGCATGGAATCTTGTTGTCGCGTACAAATGTTGGGCTTTTGAGCGCTTTTGAGTAGAAATGCGATATCTTTTCTAAAATATATTTGATTGAAATACAAATTCATGTCATTTTTTTATTATATATGTTTGTTAGGTTCTTTTTACATATATTACGCTATATGTTAATTAATATTATGATGAACATATAAGGTAATGAGTTTTGACGCGAGGGTTGGATATTAATTCTGCGATGGTGCAATTTTGAGAACATATACATCATGTCTAGGTTCTAGCCACCATGTCAGAGTTGCAACTGAGTTCTTTTAGATATTTTCAAATTACATAACTTTATATATTTGGCCTTATTTTCTTTCCTACAAATCATGAGTTGCTTGAATTTTTTTAGTTATAGTTGGGTACAAGTTTCTATCCTTTTTTATTAATGCTATTAAACTTAAACATACACTAATATTATCTTTTTATTTTTTTTTCAAGAGGTATTGGGTCATATTTGTTGCACATATAATATATATATATATATATATATATATATATATATATATATTCTTTTTAAATGAAACATGAACAAAAGTATTTATTTGCACTTGCTTTTCCTTCTTTTTAAAAGGTTGTGCTACATGTTTAGCACTTGCAATTTTTAGAGTATAAGTTCTAATTGTTATGTGCAGTTCTATTATTAATTTTTTTTGCTATTTTTTGGTATATATTCACATTCTTTTCATATATTTGTTAATAATACAAGATTATATATGTATAGTTGCTAAGTTACATTTAATATATTTGGATGTATTTAGATATATGTTTATATATTTCCAATGGACTTCAAAGCATAAAACAATGTTGTTTTCCTCTCATACTTGCTAAGGGTTAGCCGGCATGTTTAATGCATCCAGGACATGGATTTCTTCACATTGAATTTTTAATAATTTAACTTTAAAAAATAAACATGAAGTGATGTTTTTTTTTTCTTTTTTGTTAAAGGTTAGGTGACATTTAAAATAGATATATTTTGTAAAGGACAAGATCACACATAAGTTTTTATGATCATACAAAACTACTAGATATTTGGTTCTTTGGGGTAAAATATCTATTTAGATTATGTATACTTGCTAGGTTATTTGAAAATACATTTGGGTACATGTTTGTATATTTTATATGATAATATTTCAAATATAAACAAACTAATGTTGTTTATTTCCTTACAAAAGGTTGTATGTGACATTGCCCAACAGTGCGGTTTACAAGGAACATGGTAGCGACTCAGGATTTTACAGGAAAATGATTATGCGGAGGTTTCATTTGTCATGTAACTATTGGATTTTGGACATATTTTTACAAATGTCTTGTATGTATTTGATGATATAATAGAACATCGATCCATGGATGTTATGTATTTGATGATAATAGAATATCATGCATGATGTTTATACTATATAATTTTTGAAGGATTGGATGCTTAGATTTTAGTTCTATAATCGAAAGTTGATTTTTACTTTTGATTATGGATTCAATTTCTGCGAGGTTCAATTATGGTGCATAACATTTTGGGCTGAGGTTGAGTTATTGGCATATTATTCTATATCTGACACGAAGGAGGTGAAGCAAAAAACTACGGAGGAATGCAATTACCACTTCTTTTTTTGCTTAATGAAAAGAAAATAGGAAATAAATAGTTTTAGTTTGAGATGAGTGCAGGAAAGTGACAATATCACCGGACAAAATTTCTCTTACAAGGAAAGTGAATTAAACCCAGGGTCCACGCCTATTGGATTGAATCATATAGATGGTATATTGCATTAATTCAAGAAAGTTAAAGGAAAAAAGAATGCTAAATATGGGAGAGAAACATGCCTGAGAGCATGAGGCGACGTGGGCGATTTCAACGCTCCTCGAAGCCGTATTGTAGATGTTGATCATTGGGTTTTTCGGTGGTCTTGGTAGTTACTTTCGAGGCAAGAGCTTTCGTGAGAATGTGTTGGATTTGACGGTTTGTTGGAGTGAAGGCGACTTTGAAAGGTACCTTGATCTTTTCCTTGATAAAGTGTCGATCCTATCTCCGCGTGCTTAGTTCGATCATGATGAGCAGTTCTTAGCGATGCGATGGCGGCTTGGTTGTCGCGGTATAACCTTATGGGATCTTTCAACGGAACGTAATTCTTCTATGGCTGTTGACCAGATTCCTCGCAGATGCCTTGTGCCATAGCACGGAATTACGCCTCGGCAACTGCCCTACGAACTACCAGCGATTGTTTCTTGCCGTATGTAACCAAATTCCCCCAAACAAGCGAACAATAGCGGAAGTTGATCTCCGATCGATCGAACACCTGCCCGATCGCATACGAAAAATCTAAATCTCTTTCTTTGTTGTTCTTTGGAAGAAGAGACCCTTTCGGTGTCATTTGAGGTACCTGATAATGCAGTCCACGGCCAGTCATGTGTTTTTCGGTTGGATTATTCATGAATTGACTTACTGCATACTAATGAAAGCCCAGATGTCTGGCGCGTATGAGAAAGATAGATGGGTTTCCCATGAGACGTTGATATCTTCCTTTGTCATTGGAGGACTTCCATCACTTTCTTCAAGTTTCTGATTCAGTCCATAGGTGTTTAAATGAAACGCATCCTAGCATCCTGTTCATTTAGTAAGTCCAGAACGTATTTGCGTTGTGAGACTGCTATACCTTTCTTTAACCTAGAAATCTCCATTCCGAGAAAGTACTTGAGGTTTCCAAGGTCCCTGATCTCAAATTTCTTTGTCAGTAATTTTTTAAGTAGGTCAATTTTCTCTTCATGATTACCAGTCAAAATTATGTCGTCCACATATACAATGATAATGGCCATCTTCCCTTCTGGGAAGTGTTTCACAAACAATGTGTGATCGGATTGACATTGAACGAATCCGTACCCTTTCACTACCTTAGTGAACCGTTCAAACCAGGCCCTAGGAGATTGCTTGAGACCATACAAGGATTTTAGATGCGCAGACCTTGTTGAAATTGATGTAGTCTGAGCCCGGCGGGAATGTCCATGTAATCTTCTTATACAAGTCACCATTGAGGAAGGCATTTTCACATCAAGTTGGTGAAGCGACCAATCGAGATTAGGCGCGAGGATAAAAGTACGAGCGATTAATTGAAGCAGCAGGCGGAGGCAAAGTTTCTTGATGAGTCAATACCATATGATTGGGTGAATCCTTTTGCGACCAGCAGGAGCCTTATACCTGTCCACATTACCATGCGCCTTGGCACTTTCTTGTGAAAATCCACTTACACCCAAGCTGGTTTCTTACCTCTGAGTGGTAATTTCCGTACCATTCTTTGCAGCGCCGAACTTCTTCATCGTGCGGCCTTCCCTTAGGATGCCAAGCTTCTGAATCTCTCGAAGACCTTATCTGTGATGTTAGAAGTGAATGCACGAAAGCGTAGGTGATAGCTTATCATAAGAAATAAAATTTCCAATGGGATCTTGAGTGCATGATCTAACTCCTTTCCTCGAAGCTATAGGCAGCATTAAGAATATCATTTTCTAACTCACGAATGCGGTACCATCGAGTTAGAGTTGCTACAGATTTTGCTTGGATTAGAACGACTCGGCCTCATGGGTTTCTTGAGAAGGTGCTCCTTCCTCCATTTCCTCTTGGATGTGCTCATTCTCCCTGAGTTAACAATGAACTGGTGATTATGTCTATAGAAACTTGATTTTTAGTGGTGATGGGTGACTCACTCCAATGACTCGGGTTCAAGCGTATTCACGAGTTGAATTCTCCTGGAATATCAATTTTGGGATAGTAAGGGAGCTGGGTTTCAAAAAATGCGACATCCATTGAATTAGTAGAATTTTCTTGTGGCCAGGAGGTAACATATACCCTTTTTATTTGCAGAATACCCGAGAAAGATGCACTTGGTGACTGGATCGAGATTTACTTCTATGTTGTTGATTGATATGAACAAAAGCAGAACACGAAAATTTTGGTAAGGACTGATGGATATGAGGCAGTGGTCGGAAAGGATTTAAGGAGTGTTTGACAAGGTGTTTGGAATTTTAGTACCCTAGACGGCATCGGCATCCTATTGATGAGGTAGGTCGCCGTGAAGGACAAATTCTTCCCACTTATACATTCAGAGAACATTAGCGATCTAGCCACTCTTAACAAATGCCTATTTTTCCTTTTCTTGAAATTATTCCGCTTTACAGGTGGTATCAAATAGCATGAACTTAAGTGAATCCATCCCTTCTTTGCTAGATATTCTCCTAGAATGGAGTTATAATCCTGGCATTATCAGACTTTAGAATTTGTATTTTGATCGGAATTGTCGAATCATATTTTGAAATTTTGAAAATTCGAATTGCTTCGATTTTTCTTTCAGCGAGGAATACCTAAAGATCTAGCCAAAGGATCATCTATGAATGAGACAAACCACCTAGTACCTAAGGCATTTTTTATTCTCACTTTGACCCATATCGCTATGAATCATTGAGAATGACGACGTTTATAGGGCTGAATGGGAAAATGAGACCAAACTTGCTTTGATAATGAGCTCGATTCGACCTGTGCTGATTTGATTTTTTATTAAATAATGAAGGAAATAAATGTCGAGATACTAACATTGCATAATCGTTGAGAACAGCTACAACATAATCGCATCATCGTTATTTTGACATGAGGCCTAGAAAGAAATTACCACCACCACTATTTGAGGTTGTTCTTGTGGATCGTGGTGCTCCTTAAGGATGTAGAGTCCAAGAGCATTCCTCACATTGCTACTAACTCGCTTCCAATCCAAATCCTAAATTGGCCAAGAGTGGATGAAAATTAGTAATACACCTCTTTTCCTGCAGTTTACTAATTGGATAATAGATTACAATCCAAGTTAGGAACAAGGAGAACTGAGTTGAGAGTAAGATCCTCAAGGAAAATAAATCGAACCAAGACAAGAACCTTTGAAAGTGAACCATCCGCTATTCCTGACTAGGTTAAAATTATTCGACATGGGCCATATGTACAAAAAATTGTCGATCTCCCAATATATGATCGATGCCCTGAGTCCATCATCCAAGGTTTTATGTTTCTACCAACAATAAAGGCGCTTAAAGAATTACCTTGTGAGCCAAGGTTCCAACTAATGACTGACAAAGATGTGCCACTTGTGACCGTATTGACATAAGAGGAGATAGTGAGTTTCTAAAGTACTGACGCCTCCCTTGTTAAGCGGGCTAGCTTCAATTTGTACGCATCGCTCACCCAAGGTCACGCGATTACCTCTCGCCCTTCTTCAAGTGGTTGACGGGCTTCCAATCACCGTTTTCCATGAATCTCCAAACAAGTTTCTCTCAGTGATCCGCCGCAATGATCACACCAAGGTCTTCTCCTTTGGTTTTTCTGACTACTGTCAAAAAGGAGTGAATTGTCGCATCGTAAGAAGAGAGGAAAGAGTCAAATTAATTCCAAACGCCTCGACCTGACATAGCATAAATGAAGATGGAGAAGAAGAGACAGATTAAACCCGCTCCGATACCATGAAGAATTTGAAGGCAAAACTCTAGAGGAATTCAGTCTCACTTCTTTTTTTTTTTTGTAATGAAAGAAAATAGGAAATAAATAGTCTGGCGATTTGAGATAAATTGGAAAGTGACAATATCACCGGACAAAATTCTCTTACAAGGAAAGGAATTGAACCACCTGGCCCACCTCGGGCCGACTGGGGTAACTGCTATTGGATGGTATATTGCATTAATTCAGGAAAGTTAAAAAAGGAAAAAAAGGAATGCTAAATATGGAGAGAAACATGCACAGGCAAGAGGCGACGTGGGCTTGATTTTCTCAACACAACTCACATAACAAACACAATTTCCGATTATGAAAAAATAAATATCGATTATTAACAAATTATATTCTGACACAAGGACAAAAGTTAATAAAATTTCAACATTGATGAAAAACACCATCTTAAAATATATGCAAATTCAACTGTAATCATATCAAACAAAATTAGTATTATACTGGGTTAATATATTGAATATCCTGACAAAATCGTGAATCAACGCTCACATATGTCTAACCTAACCTTGACAGGCGGAAGAGACAATATATGTCATTTTAGTAAGATCCTATCATTGATGTGTTAAGTTCAATCAGAGTATATGCATATGTCAACATAGCTTTTAGCCTTTCTTGACACTGGCATAGATGACATATGAGCATGCCAATCTACCTTAACATATATACCTTATCTTGACGGTGAAAAACTGTCATCGAATACCTTTTTACTTGTAGTGAACCCGACACCACTCATGAAAATCGGGTAGAGTCTCCTTTGTACGGGGAGCTCTACCCAAGGTACAAAACTTGCCCCAACAATTTACAATGACCACACAGGTCCATATGGTGCAATGGCGACTCGGGACCATGCATTAATACCCAATAAATATGATCAACTACATACAATAGTTCAAGAGTTAATAAATTACCTTACCAAACATATATAAAAATCTCTAGAGTTTTCACATGTTATATAAAACGATACCCAAAGCCACAACCCGATTCTTCTTCTCTAAACGCGGCTCTAATGAGTGTCGTCCTCCCGTACACTCCATGTACCGAAATAGTGATCCGACAGGTGAGCAAAGCCCAAGAGTGATAATTTCCTACATGGGTTACTTCCTCCTCACCTAAGTGCACATGCTAAGGGAAACAATCATATCCAAGCAATTACATGAACCCACTCGAATGTGTACATGCCTAATCCCATGTCCCGAGTCCTGGACTCGACCTCACACATGCCCAAGCCAAATGCGAGAAATATCTAGTTTCAAAACAAAAAGCTTTTTTTGTTCTAAAACCTACTACCGAGACCTAAATATATTTGACTACCGAGGCTTAACTGCTGATAATCCTCCGAAACAATTCACGGGCCCTCCGAAGGAATTGACAATCTCCAAACACAATTCTTCCGAAAATCTTCCAATAAATTTCCTTTCACAAAACATTTTTCCTTTGTTTTCTTTCATGTCATGCAATTCACCCTAATATTCTAGGGTGCCCCAAAGGCATATGGAATGCATTATGCCAATTCCAATTCATGCTAATATATAAAACATGTATAGTATTAACATAATTAACCACATAAATCATGTTGTTCAAATTCACAATCAATACAACACCAAAATTAGCTCACATGGGCCAATTAGCAAACACAAGCACCATTTCAATCACTCAACATCAAAAAAATCACACCAAAAATCACGTGAATATTCACGGAATAAAGGAAAAACCTCGTCAAGTAATCGTTCACATCCACACAAATGAGGATTTTCTCCACTCGGTTCAAAGCTTTTGAGACCGAATTTACGGCTAAATCAAGCCTAAGAATATCCCTAACCATTTACATGGATCTTAGCCAAAGAATAACACAAGTAGAAAAAGATCCCTACCTCTTGGAGTAGTCAGAACTCCACCAAATCGATGTCCACGTGTAACCCTCGCTGCATAGAACAGCTTTACTTCTTGGCCCGAAGCGAACTGACGGTCCGAACGACGGGAAATCTAGAGAGAAGGAGTTCTCTCTCTAAAACTCCAAAATCTCAAAGAACCCGACTTCATCGCGATTTTTCTCATTTTTTCGGAGAAGACAACTATTCATTCATTGCCTTATTCTGATTGTTATCAAAAATTCATCATGTCCCTAAGTTTTGGATTTTAACACTTGGCACAACTGAAAGCCATCCATCCATCCTCTCTACCACAACATGTGGTCATGAGTACATGTAGTAGGCGACTTTTGTCACATCACATGTTCTTCACTAGTCGCTTTACTCAAGACCCGACACCCGGAAGCAAGGCTCAAAACTCAAATTCCGACCGTCTGAATTCGACAAAATTCAATGCCGTAGCTAGATTTCGCGAGACGACCCAATGGTGAAGTCCGCTTCATTATCCGAGATCTAGAAAATTCAATTTGACGAAATTACCATTTTGCCATTTTTTAGAAATGAATTTTCTTGCCCAAATTCCTCCTAAAGAATTTCGTCCATAAATTCTAGACAATCACAACAACTCACATGCATATGCAACGTGCACTATACCATGCATGTAAACTAGTCATTTAAGTATTAAACGACTAACCATGTACCTTCATCCCTAAACAAGAAGGGATAGGTGACCCACATTGTGACGCCCCAAAACCGGGGTGTCCGTTGACTACCCGTCAACCTGCGGAATACTCGTGAGTGTCAGGTAACTCGACCCGACTCACGAAAATCGGGCAGAGTCTCCCTTGTACAAGGAGCTCTACCCACGATACATAACCTGTCCCAAACATCAATATCATGAGTAAAAACGGCCACTTTGGCCCATACACAATACTCATCAATATATACCAACTATATACAATAGTTCAAGAGTTACAAATTTACGCTCTTACAACATATATTAAAATTCTAGAATTCTAATACATGTGGCTACACTCATACAACACCAAAGCCACAACCCGACTTTCTTCAAGCGGCCTCTATGATGGTCGTCCCCCAGGCGCTCCCCCCGGCACTGAAAATAATATCCCCGATGTGGTGAGTTAATGCTCATGAGCGGAACTCACCCTACATGGGCTACTCTCCACCTAAGTGCATATGCAATGTCTAAAGAAAACACACATTCAAGTAAAATGTACGATCCTACTTGAATGCTCCACCGACAACTCATACCTCGAGTTCACCGACTCCTCACACTTGCCTAAGCCACGTATGAGAAACATATTATTTCAACAAAGATATTTGTTTTTATTTCAAGTGGACTACCCTCCGAGATATATCAATCATCGACCACGATTGATCTTTATATGGACACCTCCGATAGTCTATATTATTTTTAGTCAACCCTCGCGAAACCATTCGAAGAATCACCTCATGCACTCACTCCTATTGTACTAGGTGCCCTGCATATCAATGCATGATGCCAATTCCAATTCAATTCTATAACACATGTAAATATATAATCAGCGCATATATTCATATAATTAAATCACACAAACATGTTATAATTTCACAATCCATTACATCAAAATTAGCTCACGGGCTAATAATCAAACACGAGCAATTCAACTCAATTACTTCGACCAAACGATTACCACGTTTAATTTGATTTTCATGTCACATGTTCACGTGGAATAAAGTGAAACCTCAGTCACTGCTCACACTAAATACCCACATCGCTTTCACCTTAGAAACCGAATTTACAGCCATTTTCTACCATACACATCACAACACAAATCAGCTTCACAATTCTATACAATTTACAACCCAAACAGCCCGTGGCACAAATACCACTAAGACAAATGGGTTTCGAAAATTTCTTAACAATCTTGCCTAAGCTTCAGACCGATCAATCACACTACTACCAATCAACTCAAACATCGTAACTTAAACAAAGTGTAAAACTCAAGTAGGATGAAACTCCTCTACCACGGAGTTCGTCGAAACTCCTTAAAAACCTGAGCCCACTCAGATGGCCTCGCCGTGCAGAACAACCTCCTTCGGCCAAGAATTTCGACGGCCGGATCGCGTCTGGCTATTTTAGGAGAGAAGTCTCTCTCTCTCACTCTAAAACTCTATTTCCAAATAGTCAGTGATCTCATTTCTCCCCCCTCTCAATGCTTTTCCTCCTTTGGCTTTGCGAAGAAGGCCACTATTTGCTATTTCGTTCCATTATCATTTAACTATTCCATGCATACTAATCATGTCCCCATCTCTTGATTTTCGACATTTGGCACTATCTCTACTGGGCCCATTTCCATCATCTCTACTCATGCCACTTATGGCACATGAGTACATGTTATATGTGATTTTCATATATCAAATATCATTTTACTAAGACCAAACGCTACATGCCTCAGAAAGATTAAATTCAATCGCTCCCGTAATTCGACTAAATTTGATTTGCTAGCTAGATTTCAGAGACTAATTCAGTCCAGGAACTAAGCCACATCCGGGAGATCTAGAGAATAAATTCTCGACTTTTTAATTCGAATACAATTCTAACATTTTTCCAAAAATTGGAATTTCTGTCTTACACACACGTGTCCCTCGTCCCAAGTCGACTTCTCCACTCCACTGTCGCCATAGCACCATGACTAGCCTCACGCCTGCGTCGCAAACCTAATCCCGACCATCCAGCCGTACACTGGTCCTCCTCGAAGGTCACATCCGCTGGCCAACCCTCAATCTCTCCCAACCACTACATGAGCTGATCCTGAGTAAACTCTCCCGAGCATGAGACGTGAAATGCCCTATGGACACCCGACATGTTGGCTGTAGCCAACCGTACGCCAGAAGGCCTACCCTCTCGAGTATCTCGAAGGTTCCAATGAACCTCGGCGATAGCTTTCCGCGCTTGCCGAACCTGACCACTCCTCTCTTAGGCATCACCTTTAAGAAGACGTGATCTCCAACCTCAAACTCTAAGGGTCGACGCTTTACACGCGATAGATCTTTCCAATACCTCGAGCCGTGAGAAGACGTTGTCGTATCAAGCTCACCTTCGAGGTGTCTCTAATCAGATCGACCCAAGTGATTTAAGCTCTCTCCCACCCTAGCCCCAACATATCTGGGTAACTGCATGGCCTCTCACATAATGCCCCATATGGTGCCATCTCAGATACTCGCCTGATAACCGTTGTTGTTGGGCGCACCCCATGGGCAACAAATCCCACCACCTTTATGATCCAGACATGCCTCCGCAGCATGTCCTTTAACACATGTATGCATCTCCATCACCATCCGTTCACAGCGGAAAGTCAGACTTCATAGTCAGTCGGTGGTGCCCATAGCCTTTGAAACTCTTCCAAAGTGCAATCAGAACTCGGTCTCTATCCGACACTATGGATACTGCTACTACTCCATGTAGCCGACTATCTTCGAATGTACAACCTGTAATCTCTCCAATGAAGGTCATCCGCACGGGGCTAGAAAATGTGCCGACTTCGTGAGCCGGTCCACTCCCGCTCAATACCGCATCATGTCCCATGTCCGCGGCAAGTGGGTCACAAAATCCATAGTGACATGCTCCTACTCCACTCACCACCCCTCCAATGGCCAAGTATCCCCGTTGGCTCGTGCCAACCCAACCTCGTCGACACGTGGAGACATCGCCGAACAAAGTCCCCTATGTGTCTCTTCATCCCACTCCGCAGTAATCGCGACAAAGATCCCGATACATCTCGTACAATCTGATGCACGTAAAATCGAGAGCAAAGCTGAAACCCCGAGAATCTCCTTCTCAACACAACCTGGGGGAACCACTACCCGTCCTCTATACCGAAGACTACCATCTAAGTGGATGGTCCATCCCTCGTCACCTGTACCTAACTGTACCTAGTCCCTGATGGAAAATATCTCCACGTCCTGTCCTTGGGACTCGATCACTCTACTCAACAAAGACGGTGTAGTTACTAAACTCTTCAACATCTTGAGTCTGCTCAGATACTGATAGGCCCAACCGTCCCATTAGCCTCAAGGAAGATCCGCCACTCTTGGCTATACTAGCTAATGCTCCTGATCTTGAATGAGTGCATCAGCCACCACATTTGACTTACTGTGATGGTAATGCAAAGTGAAGCTTCATAATCCTCTAGGAACCCATCCATGTGTGTTGGGTCTCATATCGAGGTCCCGTCAAGGTGAAAATATACTTTAGACTTTCGTGGTCCGAGCACACCTCGAACTCTCGCCATAAGTAGTGGCGCCAAATCTCAAGACGAAGACTACGGCCGCCATCCATGCCGGTGGGGTAATTCTGCTCATGATTCTTCGACCGATCGGAACCATAAGCCACTACCTCCCAAAGATAGGCTCAGAAGCCTCCTCTTCAACTCCGAAATGCCTCTCAGACTGGCCATCCCAATAAACTCGACCTCCTTCCGTCAATTCACAAGGCGCCGCTTAATCGAGAAACTCAATGAATCTCCTCCCAGAAAATCTGCACCAATCCCAAGAAATCACGTGATCTCGGCAAGACTGACTTCAGCCTCCTAACTCATCACTACTCGACCTCTCTCGGGTCCACCGACACGCCCGATGTCGACACCACATGTCCTGTAAATCTCACCTCGCAAGCCGTAACCGTGACTTACCGAACTCGCGTACAGCTGATGGTCTCTCAACAACCGTAATAATAACTCAAATACCTATGCCCCAATTTCCATCGGGAGATCAAAATGTCATCCACGAAGACTACGACAAACTGATCCAAATAGGGTTGGAATACCCTATGCATGAGGTCCATGAATGCCGCTGACGCATTCATCAATCCAAAGGGCATCACCGTAAACTCAAAGTGCCCATAAAGCCGCCCCGACCGCCTTTGTGGATATCTCGTCTCCTAACCCTCAACATGGTAACCAAAGGCGAAGGTCTATTTTAGAGTAGACTCGCGCTCCTCTCAACTGGTCAAACAAATCATCAATCCTCGACAATGGGTACCGATTCTTGACCGTAACCCTGTTCAACTACTTGTAATCAATGCACAGTCGAAGGGTCTTGTCCTTCTTCTTCAGAAATTAACTCGGAGCGCCCATGGTGAAGTGCCTTGCTAAATGAACCCCGTCTAGTAGCCTCAGAATGTGGACTTCAGTTCCCGTAATCCTAATCACCCCATCCTGGCGCGGAGTCATAGAGATAGCGAAGTACCAGGTGTAAATTACGGCCTAAGTCTACAACCTCTATGTGAGCAATCTCAATAATTTTATTTCGGGAACATCCTCATACCAGCGTACTACTCAGGTAGATCTGTCTGTCTCAATTGCCCTCCAGGTAAGGCTTTGCTAGCCACTCAGCCAACCGCCCCCGACACTGACTCGTACACCGCTTGGGGAAAAATATCATGTTTATCCTAATCAAAACACAACACGAAAAATCGCTCGCTGTAAGCGTAACCTCCCATGCTCACAATCGATGATCGACCCCTGTAAGTCGCCGCCCAATCCATCCCCTGTGATGACGCCGAATCCTCGACATGTCCACACCCCAGGTCCACTGTGAAGTAGAATCTGAGATCTCGCAACTCAGAACTATGACATATCATCCTCACCCCGCCATCCCTGTGGATAACTCACATACAAGGGCTCCTCCAAGGCCTCAACCTCTAAGCCCAACTCTATCACAATTGATGCAGCATCTCTAAGGTGTAAACACAGCCTCGAGACACTATTTACATACTAAAAATATTTCATACACTATGTCCATGCATTCATAGGTAATGCAAGACAATAATTCTATATATTAAATCATATTTAATAAAAAAATTATTTTATTTTATTTATTATTTTATTTTTATTTTATTTTTTTTGAAACCTCAAAGTGAACAAGTGTCGTGAACAAAGGTTGTCCCAAACAAGCGGACTCGTAACGCTGCACTGAGTCAAAATCGGGTCAGGGTGCACCAAGCGCACACCCAAATTCAGCCATGGCACACCGCGCCGCATCGCACCGCGGTCGCAAATAAGACCCCGACCGCGTGTCACGCCTTGCCGCGTCGTGCCGCCACGCTCTCGCGCGCCGCCACGCCAGACGCAAATGCCTCGCGCCGCCAGATCGCGGGCGCCCTACGTCAGATCTTTATGCTTTCCCTGTGCCGTGTTAAGGCTCTATCTCATGATACAAACTCCAACGGCTTATTACCTTCCCATCACGATACAATTTATTGTATCACACACACTCCAGAAGCCAGTTCACCGCAAGACTACCAATTCCTTGGGCGCACCGGTCGCCGCGGTCGCAGGCCTCGATCGTGTCGCAGCCGAAAGGCTGACCGCCTCAAGGTCGCACTCATGCACGCCGCAGGTTCGTGTCACGATACGCCCATCAGACGCGGACTAAAATCGCAAATGGGCAAGAGCCCAAATCTCACGCCCGTAACGCTTTCTTTTTTTCTCTCATCTACCATCAAAATCCACCAAAAAATATTTATTATTGCCATTTTCCAAGAGAACCAAATAAATTTATTAAATTTTATTATTATTTTTCCCCGTTTAATCGTAAATCCCAAAAAAAGAAAAAATTTCCTCAAGATACCAATTTTTTTTTTCATTTAATTATGGACTATTTGTCTAAAATTCTAAACAACTTGTTCTCACACTAAACTCTAGTGTTCAACATTTTTTTCCTATGTATATTCACTGCCACACACTACATGGCATACAATAACAACTCATGTTATAATAATCTATTCACACATAAAACACAATGCATGCAGTGTTCTAATCCTGTCCTATGACACATATCTAAACTCTACACCCACCAAGCTCCCAAGGTAATCATTTACCTTAGCTCTGATACCAAGCTGTGAAGCTGGTATCAGGACTGAACTTATGGATACCCAAACCCGAGCTCCCTCGGGAATCATTTACTTAAGCTCTGATACCAAGCTGTGACACCCTAAAACCGGGGGGTCCATTGACAACCCATAACCCGTTGTAATACTCACAGGATGTCGTAACCCGACACTAATTCACTTAAAATCTAGCGTAGTCCCTTTGTACGGGAGCTCTACCCAAGGTACAAAACCTGTTCCACCAGATAATGACCACATGTGTCCAGATGCGTAGTAAAATAACGGGCCATTTGTGCCCCTGCATTAATACCCACAAAATACATCAACTATATACAATAGTTCAAGAGTTAATAAATTACTTTTTACCAAACATATATCAAAATTTAGAGTTTAACATGTTATACAAAACTAACACCAAAGCCACAACCCAATAAATCAAGGCTCCTAGTAGTCGTCTCCCGTACACTCCTCAGAAATGGGGCTGATTCAAGAAGAGCAAAGCTCCAAGAGTGATAATTTCCTACGTGGGTTACTTCCCTCACCTATGCACATACAAGGGCAAACAATCACATCCAAACAATTACATATACCCATCAATCTCTACATGCCCAATCTCATGTCCCGAGTCCTCACCCGACTCCCTCACACATGCCTGCTTCTCAAATGCTAGTAAAATATCAAGTTAAAACAAAAGCTTTTTGTTCACAAAAACTTACTACCGAGATTTGGTAAATATATTAGACTACCCTCCGAGGCGACCATGGATAACCCTCTCGAAACACCATAGGGACTCCTCCGACGTACTGTCGGACAATTCTCTAACACAATTCTCCTAAAATCTCCGTCAGAAATTTCCTTTCATAAATATTTTTGTTTTCTTTCATGTCATGCACTCACCCACACTCGAGGGTGTCTAAAGGTATGGTGGTTTCATTATGCTAATTCCAACAACTCATGCTAATATATAAAACATGCATATTAACATAATTAATCCACATAAATCATGTTGTTCAAATCACAATTAATAACTGCAATTATTAGCTCATTACAATTAGTAAACACAAGCAATTCATTTTGAATCACTTAACATCATATAAAAATTCACACCAAAAACACGTGAACTATTCACGTGAATGGGGTGAAACCCCGTTATAATTGTCTACGTACCACACAAATGAGGATTTTCTCCACTTACCAAAGCTAGATCGAATACGGCTAAATCAAGCTCTAAGATCTAACCATTTACATGGCTCTTAAATGAATGAATATGGCAGAAAAAGATCCCCAATTCTGGAGCTGTCGAACCCACAAAATCGGTATCCACAAGTAGCCCTCGCTGTGTAGAACAGCTTTACTTCTTGGACCGAAGCGAACTAACGGTCCGAAATGAGGGAAATCTAGAGAGAAGGAGCTCTCTCTCTCTCTCTAAAACTCCAAAATCTCAGCCACTACACCTTATTGCCGATTTTTTTCTTGTTTTGCTTTGAGAAGACAACTATTCATTTGTCTTATTCTTATTAAACATTCCAAAAATTCCCATCATCCCTAAGTTTTGATTTTACTACTGCAGCCAACTGTACATCCATCTCAGCCTTCTCTACTCATGAACATGTGTCACATGAGTACATGTAGTGAATTTTTTCACATCACATGTCTCTCACGAATGCCACTTAATCCACACCTAGTGCCCTCGAAAACTGGAAATTCCTCGACCGTCCCGAATTTGACGAAACTAGTTATGGTAGCTAGATTTCACGAGAAAATTCCAATGGTGAAGTCCATTTCGTCATCTGAGATTTAGAAAATTTCCGGATTTTGACCGAAATTACCATTTTACCATTTTCTAAAATTTGACTTTTCTCGTCCTACGCTTTCTACGCTTTGCCAATCTTTGGGGATTATTTTCGGGTAATCCTAGATTCAGGTTGAGGCGTTAGGCTAATTCCAGACTGATGTCTGTAGTTTTGTGGGTGGGTTTTATGTCATCGTAATTCAGATGACGTAACCGTGAAGTACCAAGAGGTGCCCTATTTTATATGGGTCCTAGATTTGGGCCGATTTGTGTGTTATATTGAGAAAACAAATTAACATGATATTGTGGTAAATCACATATATACTATTGACGATTAACATGGAAATGATGGGAGAATTTGAAATTATACAGGAAGATAATTATCCGAGATTTATAAATATCAGATGTAGCTCTTATCAGTCTATGAGATGACATAGCATGAAATGGCATGATCAGATTTCATATGTACAATAACATCACGTCAGTCAAAGGGTGAGAAGACTGTTATTCACCATTCTTAGTGAATGTGTGGTGAGCTCAGAAATGGGACAACATCCAAAATCGAGGCCTGGGCCTGCCATAAAATACACACAGCCTGTCAAGAGCAAAGACAAGTCACAGGCATAAGTTGTCCTTAGTGGGTCCGCATAATTCACATAAGCCACTTTTAAACCATATCACTAAAGTGTGATTCAAGCATCAGTCATAAAGAATGTCAAAATCGAATGGGCCGCCAAATTTTAATTTCGATTTTCTGGGGTCTAAACAGGTGGTCCAAATCCATGAGTCAGCCAAATTGCCTTTGCTATAAAGAGAAAGAATTGGCAAGGTGTCGAGCCACACTATGCTGACCTTAAATCAAGCCGGACCAAATTTGGCCTAGTTTTTCGGGACTAATAAACAATACCGTACCATCCTAATTTCCGTGTGGAGCAACCTAGCCCAAGAGTCAGCCTAAATTGCCAAATTCTACATACCACACTCGATTAATCCCTATCTTGAGCCGAGATGGACCACAAGGATGCAAGAAAGTTCTACCACGTAACACAAATCGACTCCTTAAGACTTGAACTTGAGATCTCGCTTTAGCTAGAAGATATCTTCAACCATCTCAACGATATGTTCGGCGGTTGCATGTCATTTTTCATATTAGAAATTAATAGTTAATGTTATGAATTCTTTCCATCTTTCTCGTTACACAGAATGTTGTTGAAGTATTTACGATAGAAATGATTATCTTAATTTGTCTAATGAACAAAGGATATTGGAAAAAATAATACAAGGCATTCACACAACAAAAAGTTTTCGCTTTGGTCAGGGAAACAAAATCAATGGGATATCAAGGAGTAAATTATAAATTAGTCCCTCTGGTTATAAAATTGAACTAACATTTATTTAAAACCAATTATTTAGCCCTCTTAACTAATGTGTTTATCATGCTCATTTATAATATTATTTACTTAAAATATTTTCTTTTCTTATATAATCTTTATTTTTTACTTATTTCTTTTCTTACTAGTTTTTCAAAAAAATATCAAAATAAATTAAAATATCAAAATGGACTAAATTAAGGCATATATTTAAAAATATAGAACTAATTAATTAGTTTTAAAAAATGGAAGAAATTTTATTGATTTGTTTTTAAAACGTAAAGGCCTAATTATATAATTTACTTATATCAAGTTTAGAATTTATAATTTAAAGAGCACTTGAAACCATTTTTAGTATTTATGAGAATTAGGGTGTGTCATGTTACTTTCTACCATCCTCTCTCAAGTGCTCTTTTCGACAACAATAGGATTTTGATCTTACTCAAGAGAATAAAGGTGATCTTATTTTTTATTTAACTATTTCAAAATACATTTGTTTTGTTAAAATTAGTTGTAATTCACTAATTAATCATTTAACTACTCCATTGCTATTTTAATTATGTCTATTATATGTCCCCTTCGGCTGTTCTTTTTCTCTATTTTATTTTTCCGAAAAAAAGATGTCTGTATTTGAGAACTAATTAGTACGTCCTTTCTATTTCAAAAACTAATTATTCAGTTCCTTTTATTCATTTTTTTTCCCAAACATTTTTTATAATATATATATAAGATTGATAAGTAAATTCTGACATTTTTTAAAAAATGAAACAAATTTTAAATTAATCATAGTCACTCTATAGTAAACAAAAAGTTACTGCTGGTTTTTGAATTAAGAAAGCTTAATTAATTCATTTTTTAAAACTAAAAAGACTAATTTATAATTTATTTTCACATATTTACAAGAGTTTTTTTCCTCGATATCATAGCAGAAATTGAAACTTGGGAAAATTCAATTTTTCTCGAATAAGGGTAAACGGTAATTTCGATTGAAAATCAAACTTTTTCTAGATCTCGGATGATCAAACTATCGACACCTGCCTCACGAAATCTAGTTATCTTGTCAGATTTTGAGATAGTCGAATTTCACATTTTCGAGACATTAGCGGTCATGACACATGCATGACATGTGGTGCACTTGTGTGAATGACTCACATTGAGCCAAGTGTTAAGTGGAGGAAATAGTGGGAAAGATAAAACAAGAAAAAATAAATAAATAAGGAAAAGAAATAATAATAATAATAAAATAATAATAATAAAATAAAATAAAATAAAAAGAGCATAAAAGTAAAAAAGGAAAAAGGGGGACGAAGGGACAGGTAGAGAGAGAATAGAGAGAGGGAAGAAGAATTTTTTTTTTTCTTTCTTCGCTTCTCTCTAAGATTTACGAAAATTAGGCCGTAGGTTTTCGTTGAAGCAAAAAGCAAAGTCGGTCCACGATTAAGATCTACACGTAAGTACTAAAATCTGAGTATCATTAAACTCCACGAGGTAGGGAATTTGTCTACTTAGGTTATTTGTTTCAAAGGCCATTTAATGGCTTGAGATTTGCTTAGAGGTCTTAAATTTCAGTCCCAAATTGGGGCTGAGCGAGGGAATTCTCAGGGAATTTTCGATTGTTTTCTGGATAGTCCTAGCTGAATTTTACGTTTCTACGCTCAGCTGAATTTTCAATTGTTTTGTGCGCCCAAGATCGGGCTGAGGCTTCATTTTGATTCTGGACTCCATGTCTTCGTGTTTGTGTGTTTTGGTGTCACCGTAATTCGATGATGAATCGTGAAGGGAACAAGAGGTGCCCTGTTTTATATGGGTTTGAGATTTGGGCCATTTTGTGTGTTATTGTTGGAAAAATAAATAGCATGATGTTGTGTGTAAAAATCATGTTACAGTATATTTCTAAGTTTTCGACGACAACATGGAAATGATATGTAAGAAATATAATTATCCGAGATTTATAAATGTTGCATGTAGCTCTTATTGTGCATGTATATGACATAGCATGAAATGAGCATGGATTTGCATTTACACGGTCACATCGCGGCTGGTCAGCGCGGTGCATAGTAATTGTTATTCATCATTCTTAGTGAATGTGTGGTGAGCTCGCAAAATGACAACGCCAAAATCGAGACTCACGGTCAGAGCAAATAATAATAAAAATTTCGTGTGTTTCAGCGAAGCAAGACGGGGTAGATCAACCCTAACCCCTCCCCTTAAAGGCAAAGACCCAAATTCTGGCCTCTGGCCAGACATATGATCTGTGAATAAAGTTTCTATAAAGAGCCAAGGCTGTGAAGCTTCGCGGTGAGACCCCTAAAATTATGAATCAAATAAACACACATGAGATTTAATAAATTAAAATTGGAGGGTTGTCCAATGATTTAAGTCATTGCGTGAAACACTAATGACTGGTTTTTCACACTTGGCTTTGCAAAGCGAGGAGTTGGTTTGGGACTTAAGCCAGGCATGATTTCATCTCATGCATGATGACTTTAACATTCCATATAGGATTACATTATTTATATGGAATATGGTTTGATGTTTTATGTACGCCATTTCATGTGCTTTTAGGCGAGGAGTAGCCATTGTAGGAGAATTTTTCTACTGGGCATTGCTCACCCCATTGTGGGACTCCCTTTTAGGTACAGGGGGTGTACAGGGAGACGACGCTCTGACGAGGTCGTGATTGTGAAGAAGGCCGACGTGTGGCCTTGACAATACTTTTATAAAAAGACATATAAAAAGAATATAATTAAATTTTCGACTACTTGTGTATAAATAGCTTCCGTATGTAAATATGGTAAGAGGGCCGTGATTGAACTCTTACGGATTGTAATTAAGCATTTTATTTTCTATATTTTAGATTTAAATGAATGAATGGGTCTGCAAAGGGATATATTGGGGATATGGACATATGGACCCTGTGGGGTCAATACTACTTCTGTTGAGACCCTGAATGAGTTATGATTATATTGTTATACAAGTTGTATGTTGCGTAGAGCTCCTCGAACAAAGAAGACTCTGGCCGATTTTTTTTTTTTAAATATGGATCCCGATAAATGGGATACAACAGTGTGGTATCGGGTCACCCGAAATCCATAGGAATTCCGCGGGTTGACGGTTTGTTAACGAGACCCTTGGATTGGGGGTGTCACAAAAATTTTGGACCCTTTTATAATTTATTATTACTGGGTATTTTTCGACTGGCTAACTAGTCTATGTTAGGATTCTAGACTTTCTATATTTAAAACAAATCATTTATGTTCTTTTTTATCATTTTATGATTTTTTTTACTAACATTACTTATAAAAAGTAGAAAAAAAATACATAGATATTATAGGACCGAAAGATCGATATAGATGGATAAATAGGATATTTTTTAAAATAAAACAAATATTAGGGAAAAACCCTAGATCGCTTTGAGGAATAAAGAGATTTTGAATTTTTAGTCTCATACTTTTTTCAAGAGGTTAAGACGAATTTTCATTTGAAGAAACCCTAAGAAAATCCAATTTTCTGAAAAAGGGCAAATTAGTCATTTCGGTAAAAATCCAAAAATTTTCTAGATCTCAGATGACAAACCGGTATTCCACCGTTGGAATCGCCTCGCGAACGAGCTACTATAGTCGAATTTCGTCGACTTCGAGACAAATAATTCCACGCTGAGGTACTAGAGAGCGATACTCTGGCACTTTATGAGTGGCTTAAGAGGTGCCATGTCCTGGCAGAGCTGGTCAAACATGAGATCAAGTGGGGCCCATGAGTGACAAATGGCAATCTTGTGGAGCTGATGAAATCTAAGCTAGATGGATATGGATAGGGGTAATCCCAAGAGCAACGGATGATCGACACGTAAAAGAGAGACAATTCCTTCGACCAAGTCGACCCAACCATTGTGAGGGAGATGAACAAACGTACGGGATAGGAGAGAGAAAAGAGGATTTGCAGGTTTCACCTTCTTCTAGAATTCCCGCAATCTGACCGGTCTGCCGTGTGAGGCAAGAAGCAGTTGCTCCTCACGGTGGCTGGCAAAGGTACTAGTTTGGGGAGTTTCACAAACTCCCATGTGTGGGTTTTCTCCTACTTGATTTACCCCTTGTTTAAGTGTTTTGTTAATGCTTGGGTAGATTTGAGGCCGTGGAGCAATGCTTGATCTGGCCCCAAAACTTGGGACTGAATTGTTGGAATATTTGAACTCATTTATAGTGTAGACCTGTTAGGTGGTTTGGAACTATCAAGCCGATGAGTGGCCAAATTTATACAAAATTTCCACTGTTCAGTTTTGGGACCGTGCATCACTCGATTTGCATTGAATTGGACCAAAACATCCATGTGTTATTTGCATGAAATATTGCTAAAATGAATGGCTTGAATTGTGTGGAATTAATAAGGTTAATGCACAGCAATTTGATGTGTTAAACATGATGTGGTGATTTAATTTAGGTTAATATATGCATAAATATATTAGCATGAGTGGTTTGAAATGACATATCGCATTCCATGTGCACCGGGCACCCTAGAAATTAGTGAGTGCATGACATGAAAGAAATCCGATAAAAAATGGAACATGATTGTGAAAGGAATTTCGATGGAAGATTTTCCGGAGAATTTGGGTTGGGAGATGGTCCAACAGATCACTTCGGATGAGGACCATGACTGTTTTGGGAAGTTCTCCAACTAATTCGACTCGGAGGGTAGTCCAATATTTTTACCGAAACTCGGTAGTGTGTTTTCGAGAACAAAAAGCTTTTGTTTTGAAAACGGTATTTTCTCATACATGGCTTAAGCAAGTGTGAGGGAGTCATAGACTCGACGGATCGTAGCATGTAAATATCTGGCAAGATCACGATTTTCGAGTGTGTAAGCTTACATTGAATCATTGCATATGCACTTAGGTGGGGTGTAACCTAGTAGGAAAATTCCACTACCGGGCGCCAGTTTCACCTTGTCGAGGAAAGGTATATCGTGCAAATCGGCGCGCACTGATGGGACGATTCAGGCCTTAGAGGTGAATAAATGGCCTTATTCAGGCTGTAAAATTTCGGCAAGACCGGCTGTAGATAAATTGCAAATTCAAACAATTGTAATTAAATCATTTTTGTATAATATATGCATTTTGTGTTGTGTATGGACGCGCGGGCCCTATTTGGTCGCTTTCTATTACGTATGGGTCTCATGACGAGACACGTAGATTCTTCGTGGCCGACGATGGTCAACGAGACACCAAAGGTGTCACAATCGCTTAAAATCATAGATGGATGAGTCCAAATCAGAATGACCCGCACTAAACAATACAAGTCAAACACGTTTGACCACGTTTGACTAAGTTTGACCAATTATCAGTTTGGACCAACACTTAGTAGGTTGACCAAAGTTGACTTTTTTCAAGGATGAATAATTTGGGATGACTAAGACAACATTTCAGAGGGCCCCATCGATACGAGTTCTCATAGACCTGCCGAACATCCAATTCGAATTTCCACTGATAAAAAGCTTATAACCCCGTAATTTCAAACGGCGTTGTTTTAATAAGTGTCCAACCGTTTCAAATTTTTACCCGAAGCACCATAGGTCTTGAGTATAAACATAAGCAATTTTGGATGCCAAATGAAACCCTAGCCCCCAAAGCACCATCTTAAGCTCCAAAACCCTAGGAAGAACTCTCCAAATCGTGAACACCCTGTAGGGTCATTTCACCCATTTGCGAGCCGTGGAGCTCGGACCAAAAGAGGCAGAATTCACCGGCCGGCCACCAAAGAACACGGGCTTCGATGTGGAGGAGGGGGACATCAAGACGACACCGACCGTGAAGTTTCCCAGCCAACCGCCCCGGACGCGCCCGGATCGGGCCGGCGAAGTGGCGGCGGAGGCCACCTTGGGACACCGGGTTTTTCTTGATTTTCTAGCCATTTCTTGCCACTTCAAGCCACCCCATAGCTCCTTTCCACCATTGTTGGACCCCCTGAACTCATTTTCGTGGTCCCTTTTTGCAGATTCCTCACCGTTTGAAAGTTATGATTAAAACAAAGTCAGCCGATCTACTGATCGAGTTTTCCGCCACCATAGCGTAATCGCGATCAAGGTAATGGTACTGATGAGTTCTCAAGGTCTCTTAGGATTTCCATTGATATGTGGTTTGTAAATTTTGACGCCGTTTAAGTTAGTTTTCCATTTTTAGTTTGTTTTTACCAATGGTAGTTTGACCGAAATAGAGTACCAATCGGGTCAAATTGGACAAAATTGAAGTTGGATTAGTGAAATTGATTGTTTTTAGAATTATTGGACGGTTCACCCCTCGAGAAATTAGCTCCTCGCTTAAAAGCCTCCCAATTTTGAGTATCTGACCTATAGGGCACACTGCAATCGACCTGTCAGAGTCCGTTGGATGGTTTCATAGTTCTAAAAGTTGCTCTAAGGCCTTCGAGGCATCCCAATGTTGTTGGTTCAGCGGTTGAGATCATGGTGTTTTATTTATATTACGTGCACTCACG
>JAEQBH010003926.1:0-226393 GCA_016808115.1 Tetrastigma voinierianum | reverse complement strand
CCAAAGTACCTATAGTTGAGGTTTTGATGATAACAAACCAAGGTTATTGGTTACTAATGGTTAAAATTGAGCTGAGTGATAGGTTGAAATTGATCAAGCATCAAATAAAGATAATACAAGCTAAAGATGACAATGATGAAGTTGATCAAGCACTTGGAAGTGAAGTTCACTCAAATCAAAGAACCAAGATGACAAGTAACCAAGATTCCAAGCTCAAGTATCAAGTAAAGATTTTGATATTGGAATCTATGTAAGGTGAATGCATTGCTGCACTTTGGGATATCATCATTTATCATGCATCACTCACAAACTCGGTTTTCAAATTTATAAATTGAATATCTTTTGAAAACATGGTTTAAACATAAAACAACAGAACTTTATAATCCAAAAATGTACTTCAATGAAATATCTAAGGTTTAAAAAGTGTTTTGAAATGAACAAAACATGAATTTGAAGCCTCATAGGTTGGCGGTTTAGAGTCAATGGAATAAACGATTGGCCAGGTGGGAACCGGAAGAGTGGTGAGACTTAACTGGTTGGATGCAGTAGCTCATCCAAAGACTAGAAGAGGAAACAGTCGATCGATTATGTGAAACAATCAAGCGGTTGAGTGTAACAGACATATTTCAATGGCTAGAAAATAGTGACCTGGAGTGCACGGGGTGAAAGCGATTGAGCAGGTTGTCTTGAAACAATTAATTGATTGAAGCGGTCAATCGATTGGACAAGCGTAAATTCCAACGGCTATAAAAGGTAACATTTTGTGTACAACGGCTAGTATACATGAAACGGTCGATCGGTTGGTCGACCGGTTGGCAGCTTAAATGCTATCGAGTTCCCACTCTATAAATAGAGTGTGGGGGATCACTTGATAAGTAAGACACTTGTTGAATATCCTCTAAATCATCATTTCTCTTGATAATCAATTCTCAAAGTGACATTCTAAGTGCATTCATTACATGAGCATATTGTAGAGTGCATCTTTGTGTTGATCAAAAGCTTGAGTTGTATTTGAAAAATCTTGAGAGCTTGAGAGAGTGTCTCATTGCGCTTAAGTGAGAAAGCTTCAAGTGTATATAGCTTTAAGGAATTGTGAAGAGCCCATTGGAGTCAAAATCCAATTGTAAAGAAGCTCAGAATTGGAGCTTCGAACTTCAAGTGTGTATAGCTTGAAGAGGTGCCCATTGGAGCCATAATCCAAGTGTAAAGAAACTTCAAGTGTCTATAGCTTGAAGAGGTGCCCATTGAAGCCATAATACAAGTGTAAAGAAGCTCGGGATTGGAGCTTGGAACTTCAAGTGTGAATATCTTGAAAAGGTGCCCATTTGAGCCATAATCCAAGTGTAAAGAAAGAAGCTGGGTTGGAGCTGCCACTAGTGGAACCCTGTGGTTGAAGGTGGGGAGAAGTGGATGTAGGCAAGGGTGTGTCGGACCCACTTTATAAATCTGGGTTATGATTTCTCTATCCTTATTTGCTTTACTTTATTGTGCATTAGAATTGAATATTTATTGGTGTTGTGCGAAAAGTTTTTAAGAAAACCAATTCTAACTTTAGAATCTTTGACTTTGTTGGTTCCTTCATGAGTAATTTCGAGTATCCTCCAAACCACTTTATCTGTTTTGCATTGACAAATTTTATTATATTCATTTCTATCCATAACACATACAAGAATATAAATAGCTCTAGAGTTTTAGTGAAATTCTCTATTTTCTTCTTCATCGCATATTCTTCTAGAGTTTTTGGATTTTATTCCCTTGCAACCTTTTGTAAGGAAAGGTGTAACCATGAAATTATTTCAAACTTCCAAATCAAGGATTGCAAATACAAGTCATTTTGTTTTCCAAAATTGATAATCGAGACCGTGAGAAGGGGGTTTGTTGATGGAAAAACTTTTGGCTTCGAAAAGGCTAGAGTGGATTTTAGTGTTTATGCTAGTCATTTTCCTCTTAGACGATTAAGTCTTGAAAACAAGGGTCAAGCTCTGATACCAATTGAAAGTTCAATATGACTTAGTAACCTAACCAAGAGGGAGGGTGAGTTGGTTTTCTTAAACTTTTTGCGAAACAATAAAGAAACCTTGACTTAATTCAATAACAATAAAAAGATAAAGATAGAGAATACAAACTCGGATTTATAGTGGTTAGAGCACACCCTTGCCTGCATCCACTACTCCTCAGCCTTCATGGGGTGAGGTTCCACTTGTCAAGCTCCAACAGAGGTTCTTCCTTTTACACTTAGTTTTGGCTCCGATGGGCACTTCCGCAAATCCTTGAGTTATCTGCATTTGAAGCTATCACTCTTAAGCATAATGAGACACTCTTTCTAGCTCTCAAGATTAATCAAATACAACTCAAGCTTTTGATGAATACAAAAGTGCACTCTACAATATGCAAATGAAATGAATGCAACAGGAATCTCAATTTGAGAATTGATTATTAAGAGAAATGATGATTGAGGGAATATAACATAAGTCTCATATACATTAAGTGATCCCTAACACTCTATTTGTAGAGTGAGAACATGACAACGATTAAGTACACTTGATCGGTCGGTATTTCCTATAAAAATGAGTCGTTGTGCCTTTATATGTACCGTTTTCTAATTCGTTGGAATTCATAGTTGGCAGATCGATTGTTGCTCCGCTCAGCCGTCGATTGTTTCCTTGATTACCTTTGCATGTTCTTTGTTATAGTCATTGGAATTAGATGCGGTAGGTGGGCGGTCAACCGTTTCCCACTCGTCGGTCATTGTTTCCTATAATGCACTTGGTCACTCAGCCAGGTCGCGGTTTCCTCTTTTAGTCTTTGGATGAGTTACTGCATCCAACCGATCGAGTCTCACACCTCATCTGGTCCCAACCCGATCGACCATTTCATTGACCAATTCCAAATGCATTCTACTGGATCCAACTAATCGAGTTTCACAACACATCCGGTTACTAACTGGTAGACCGTTTCAAGCGGTCGACCCCAACTGGTCAACCGATTCATTCGGTATACCATAACGAATATTAAACCATTGCCATTTGGTTGACCTGACGGATTGACCCGATTTGAGCTTTGCCTCATCTGGTTAATCCTTTAAATGTTAAATTTCATGTGTTTTCTATTTAAAATGCTTTTAAACCTTAAGTGTTTCATTGAAGCACGTTTCAGGATCATTAAGCCTAAAATTTTATGCTCAAGCTCGAGTTTTTAAAGGATATACAATTTTGCCGAGTTGTGAGTGATGCATGATAAATGATAATATCCTAAAGTGCACCAATGCATTCACCTTACAAGGATTCCTAAGCTTACAAAATCTTCACTTGATGCTTAAGCTTGGAGTGTTGGTTACTTGTCATTTTGTAATCTTGGTTCTTTGATTTGAGTGAACCGGCTTCAAGTGCTTGATCGAATACATCATTGTCCTCTTTGCCTTGTAATATCTTCATTTGATGTGATTAATTTGACACTGTCGCTCTGACTGATGTTAACCATTAGTAACCAATAACCTTGGTTTGTTATCATCAAATCTCGATTAAGAGTACCTTTGGAACCTTTACGAAACTCAAAGGTCGGGCATTGCAATGTCGGTGAGAACACAAGGTAAGGAGAGTCGACGAGTGGGGTGGAGATTAGGGGCGGGCATCACGTCATTGCAACAATGAAGATCGACTACATACCTTCATTGGGAGAAAGGATCGAGTAGAGATGATGAGGAGTGTAGCTGAGTAAGTTAAGGGACCCATGTCCTTGAGAGAAAAATGACGAGAGAGTAACGTGATGAAGTCTTCAATTTGATGGAAAGGCTGCCGGAGTGTTGATAATGTCGTCTGACATACCATATAGTAGATAAATGGTAGCATCGTGCTGCGTGGGATGGACAGAAGTGTATGCAATGGAGTTCAGAAAACCATAGTTAAGGAAAAACCGTTTGAACTCATTGTACCATGCCCGAGGTGCTTGCTTTAGCCCGTAGATGGCTTCTGAAGTAGGCACCTGATTAGGTTGATCAATGTCCATGAAGCCTTGTGGTTGAACCATGAAAACATCCTCGGTAAGGGTTCCTTGTAAGAATGCATTATTGACATCCAACTGACGAAGGCACCACCCGTTACTAATGGTGAGAGAGAGATCCAATCGAATAGTGGTTGGTTTCACCACCAAACTGAAGGTGTCATGATAGTCGATTCCAGTCTTTGATGACATGACTGACCATGCTTTATATACCTATCCTGAGAACCATGGTGAGCATTTGATTCGAAAGATCTACTTCCTGACCCACAATGTTGGAGCGGCTTCCGGGTGGTGCACGATTCCCAAGTGCCATTACGAACAAGGGCATCAACTCTTCAAAACATTGTTGTGCGTCATTTAGGGTCTTTGATGGCTTGGGTTATAAAGGTCGGTTCAAGTTCCCGGGCTAGTTAGGTAGAGAGGGTGAGTTTATTGACTGGTTTGTGAATGTTGTGGCGAGAACGAGTGGCTTGAGGGGAGTTGCGGGCAGTGGGGCGTGGTAGTGAGTGTTAGGGTTCTCGAGCAGTGGGACATGGTATTGTCAGGTCGGGTGCTCGAGTGAACTTCATTTGTTGTTGGGGAGCGAGGCGATGGAATGATGGGGGGAAAAGGTGCGATATGATGGTAGGGCTTGGGTTCTCGGGAGTGGTATTGTATAAGAGGTGCTAGGAGGCAGGCGGTGTATTTCGGTACATTGTGGGGAACCCTAAATGGTGGTCGGTGGGGGAAAAGGGTATTGGATGATAGTAGAGGGCTCGAGTTCTCGAGGCGAGTGGAAGATCGGCCCGAAGGGTTATGGTGGAGTGTGGAGTGGAGAATTTGAGAGGCCGGATGCACAAAGGTGAGGTGTGATCTCACGACGAGGGGGCTAAAGGCATGGCTAGGAGTCGATAAGAGTGACAGAGACCATGTGGTAATGGTGGACTTATTAGACCCCGAGGAAGAGTAGGATTGACTGGGACGAGAAATATGGACTCAAGCGAACATGATAGGGTGGTAGGTCTTAGCGATTGGAAGGATCCAGAAACAAATGTAATGCACTTTGGGTAGCGGTAGTCGAGGAAGACCTGAGAGCGGACAAGGGTAAGTTTATGCCTTGAGTAAGGTGAAGCCATGGATAACCTGAGCAACCCGAACCTGAGGATTTGAGTAGTTGGGAGGAGACTCGAATGGCTTGTGATATGGAAGGACATGCGAAGTGTAGGTGTGGGGGCTGATTAATGAGATATGCAGTTGTAAGAAGGCATGACCCGGAAGGAAAGGGAAAAAAGGCCCAGGAGAGAAGTACTGACAGGTTTTAACTATGTAGCCGATTAGCGGCGTTCAAAGAAACCATTGTGTTTCGGAGTGTGTGGTGGAGATGTATGATGAGAGATACCATGAGTAGCTAAGAAAGTTGACAAACCCATGTATGCACCCCCATTATCCGAGCAAAGGGTAATGATCTTCCGTTTGAAGAAATTCTCAACAAGGGTTTTGAAGCTAGGAAAAATCAAACTAACATTGGATTTGTGTTTTAGTGGGTAGAGCGAGATATAATGGGTGAAGTGATCAACAAAGACAATATAGTATTTGAAATTTTCAGTCGATAAAATAAGAGATGTCCATACATTAGAAAAGATAATTTGAAATGGAGCGGAAGACACAATTGTGGATTGAGAAAAAGGTAGCTTATGACTTATTACAAAAGGCAGGTTATTCTGATAGAAAGAAACGACAAGGGGACTGCTTATGTAACTTGTATTTTGAAACAAAATGCCGAAGAATGTGCTCGGAAGGATGGCCTAACCGATGATGCCAGTCAGAAGGAGAGGCTTTGACACCAAAGAACACAATGATGGAGGTAGAAGGTTTGGTCGACCACTCATGAACGCCATCTTTAGTGTGGTTGTGAAGTAGTATTGCCCCCGTCTGCAAATCCTTCACATGAAAGGAAGAGGGTAAAAACTCAATAAATGATTGGTTTGATTTGCAAAATTGTGAGATAGAGATAAGATTTCGTTTCATGTTAGGAACACATAAAACATTTTGTAAAGTAAAAGAATGGGAAGGGGTAGATAAGAAAGTTAAGCCAGATAGTAATATATAACCCGATTACCGTCATACGTGTGATGTCATCTAGATTGTCATATGGAGCATGAAGGGTAAGGTTGTTGAGGTCTATGGTGACGTGATGAGAGGCGTTACTGTCTAGTAACCAAGTCGATGATGCCGGGGATGGAGATGTGGCAACATGATCCAGGGGGTGCCACTGGCGATTATGCGGAGCCGAGGAGGACTGAGCAGGTGAGTTGGAAGGAGATCAACACCAGTTGAGTAGATGCGACGATTGGTGAGTGACGATTGTGCGCGACCTTGGCACTTACAGAGCACGGCGGCGAGGCTATGAGGAGTTCGGCCAGCGAGGTCAGGGATGAGGCGGGGGGCGGGAGCGGGATGGTATCGGTGGAATTTGGAGGGACCGGGGCGGTGCAAATCGGCCAGGGATGCCGGAGGCCATATTGGTAATGGCCAGGAGATGGGGTGGCGGTTAACGAGTGTGCGGAGGTGCTAATTCCCGATTGATCAATTTTTCATATAATTCATCAAAAAGAATTGGGGTGTCACGGGTTTGGACATGCTCGGCCAAAGTTTGTAATCATCATTCAAGTGATGAATTTTGTCAATAAGATCCTCATGATCAAGCGGTTTCCAAGAGCAACAAGTTGATCGGCTCGGCACTTGATAAACTGCATGTATTCAGTGATTGTTTGGGGACCCTTGATAAGGGTCTTGAGTTGGTCCTTGATTTGCTTAATATGCCTGAGAGGTCGGCGAACATATGTGTTGACGGGGGTGAGCGAGCGTCACGAGTGGTGGATTGTTGAATTGGAGGGATCAAAGGGGCGAGATAGATCTAACTCTTGACCAAAAAAGCGAGTTTGTCTGAGCGAATCGAGAGAAATCCAGTTGGGTTTCCGCATCGGCAAACGAGTCATGGCCGATGGAATGAGGGTGAAAACCATCAATATATTTGTGGAAATTAGTATCCAATGAGGATAGCTTCAATCAGCTTCTAGGATAGGTAGTTTGTTGAAGTGAGTTTGTAATGTTTTGGTGGGAGATGTTGATGAGGTGAGGGGTGGGAAGTAGGTTATGAAGAATTAGGGACCGTGATTTGCTGTTGTTCTTGAGCCATGATGTAGGGAGAACAGGACGAAGGGGAGGCGGAAGAGGATGGGAACAGTAAAGCCGATGAGGAGGGGCGCAGGGATTTAGGAAGCCCGAGGAAGGAGGCGCCACTAGGGACTAGGGAAGCCCCGAAGGAGAGGCTCGGGGACTAGGGGCTGGGGAGGAGTCGAGGACTAGGGAGAAGGGAGAGGTTCAGATCGTGGCTTTGATACCATGTAGAAGACTAAAAAATTGAAGATTAAAACTTATCTTTTCATTTGAATAACACTTGATATATAAATAATACTAATTGAATCAAACGAATCTGGTAACTAAACTATTTAGGTATAAACAAATCCTAGAATCAATCAAAATCTAAATATTACATATTTGTAATTACAGACTTTACATTTAATCAGACTTTACATATTTAGATTTAGAACCTAATTATAATAAAAGGAAGTGCTTTCCTCCACTTGTGAATTTCTATTGGGATTATGCCATGAAAGGAATAAACATCTTAAGCCTTTAAATTTTGGGATCTACATAAAGGTAGATTGATTTGATATATAAAAGGTGTAAACCTCGTTACACTTCATGGTAACCTGTTCAAAAGTCATTCCTAACAAGCAAACTATATATTTTTTCTTTTTATTATCTTTACCATTAAGTTATTTCCAAGAATATTATTGGATGATAATTTTTCATTTCTAAATTTATTCTTTAAAGCACAATCAAATAAAAATAAAAATTGAAAAGTGGAATACATTTGCAAAAAAAAATTTAAATTTGCTTTTAAAACGAAAAATGAGATAAAAAAACAATTATTTATGAAATGAATTTCGTAGCTTTTCAATGTTGTGTTTTTATTTTTTAAATTTTTGGAAGAAAGTAAGCATTAAGAATATAAGATGTCTTAATTATAATTTCTTATCCACTCATATATGAAGCAAACATGATCATAATGATATTTAAATCAATATTTTTTTAGATTGATTTCATAATGTTTTCTTTTATAATGATATTTAAATCAATATTTTTTAGATTGATTTCAAAATGTTTTGTTTTAAGTGGGCTTGATCAAGAATCTACCAATTTTATTATTATGTGCACGTATGTTAGGACTTTTTATGGCTTTATATGTAAAATTTCAAAATACATTCTGATGAATATTTTGAAGATATTAGAAGAAGTGCTGAATATTTTGGGAGAGATTGTTGAAGAAACGCTAGTTAATATTACAAAAATTTTTTGGAAGAGAGATCTCATATTTGATGAATATTTTTGAAGATATTTCTAACGATTTTAAGACTTTCAGTGGCCAGTTTGTTGATTAAAATATGTGATTGGAAATGAGATTTTGTATCATATATAATGTAATATGAACTGGCCCTCAATCCTCCTAGTGGATAAATATGTTTTATGGTTTGTATAGAATATGAGAGAAAAGTCATAGTTGCCTTTATTCGTGTCAAACATATTTTTTGCCGTGGTTACTATATTACATTTGGGAGAAAGTTTTGAAAAGACAGAGTAGTGCTCGTTAAACTGTCACTTAGAAAATTCTTCACAACGACAATATTATCAACGAGGGAGTTTTGAGTGTACAAGTCCAAAATTACATCATTGTAATGGCTAGGATTCTTGAGTGGATGATTCAATGTCTGGGCATGAGCCCGCAGATAAAATGTGGTGCACCGAATTACTTAACAATTTCTTGATTTCCCTTTTATTTTCCTTACATTTTTTTATAATCACAATAAGGATTTCCATTCATTGCTATTGTCATTACAATTATGTTACCAGTGTTATAACATTGACTAGTAACATCTGAATATAAAAACTACATAGACATCTGAATATAAAAACCGGACCTAACTTTTGCAAAAATCATAGCATTTCGTATTGTTTGTTGGAAAATAAATTTGAATAAGGGCAAGTTTGGAAATAAACTTTAGATATTTAAATACCGAATAAATAAAAAGCTGATAAATATTTATAAATTTAGTGTACTTTTAATAAATATGAAAGTATCTTTTGAATAATAGCGTTTAAAATATTTATAAATTGTAATTAATGATCTTCTTGAAAAGATGCTATACAAGTTTTAGAAATTTGATTGAAAGTGTCTTTTGAATCGCGCTTTCGTAATTATAAAATTTTGAATTTATATTAAAGGCTATATATTTTGAAGAGCCAACTTTCTTTTTTGAATCTTACATTATAAGTTGAAAGTCTTTGTAGAAAAAGCTACGTTAAAAGGTTATTTTTAATGAGCTTTTTTTATTTATTTATAATTTTTGCGTTATTTTTAAAAACTCACTAATGTTTTGTAAGTAGGGAATGAAGAATGATAATATGAGGTTAATTTTTTTAATTATATTTGAATGATTTAAATGATTCTGATAATAAAATAAAGAAAATGAATTCCTATATATGAATGAACGTATTGTGAATCATAAATCAGTAGATATAAACTTGTTGAATTAATGCACAGTATTTTAAGACATAATAATATAGAATTATGGGAAAAGTTACAAAAAAAACCCCTTTTGTGCTTTTCCAAATCTCCCATTTACACCTCATTTTTTTTTATTTAAAAATATCTTTAATGTTTATCTCCCTAGCTCAAGGCCGTGAAATTGCCATGCGATGTTGTTAAAATTGTGTCCTAACATTAAAAATTTGGGGGCTTTACTTTAGAAAAAAAAAACCCTAATTATGATTAGATTTAAGACAAATAATTCTTTCTCATGAAACTCAGTATTATCTGTGTTATTTTGATCATCTCCGCTCTCATTTACCGTCGGCGTTGAGCAGCACCTGCTTGCTTTTAAATGCATTAGGAAGCTAGTGATTTTTAAAGATGAGGGTGTCGTTACCGAATCGACGATGCGAGGTGGTGTTTGTTTTTAATTAATATTGAATATAAGCTTTTGTTTTAAATATTGTTGTATTTAATTATTTACAGTCGTTGTTTTTAAAAAATCGACTTAATTTTTATCAAATTTAAAATAATAAATTTTTAAATAAAACTTAAAAATATATATGTTTTATTTAATTAACATGAAAAGGATAATGAAGTTTTGATTTGATCATAAGAATATAATTTTTTATATTATATTATATAGTTTTTAATAGAAAAACATTAAAAAAGTTGATTTTTCTATTGTGAAAAATTTCAAAATTCTAGGGTATAAAAAAAAAAAAAAAAAAAAAAAAAAGCAGCTTAAATGCTAAAAGCAAATTACTTTTCACAAAAAACAAAAAAAACAAACGTCATCTTACACTTTAACAACATCATCAAAAGTTGTTGACTCTCTTATCTTGTTATACAATCCAAAACCCAAACATTTTTTGCTAGTAAGGACCAAAAAGACAACTCACAACAACACAAACAGTTTGGCAAATCTTCAATTATGAACCGAAAATTCAAACGATAATAATTTCAAGCAAATTAAACAAATGGGTCGGTTTTATTGGTCAGAAAAACATATGGGTTTACCTTGCTTTCGTCTTTTATTTTTTTCCCCATAATTTGGGAGGAGATTATCTAAGCCTAAAGCTAGAGCTAAGATGGTGGGCGTAGTGTGAGGCAGGAAAATCAAAGATTTTTGGATAAAGGGTAAAATAGAAATTTCGGTTGAAAATCGAGATTTTGAATCTCGGATGTGAAGCAGAGGCTTATAGTTGAAATCGTCGCAGCGGGATTTAGGCTCTGCGTCGATTTTCGTTGGATTCAGGGTGGTCGGGTTCAGCGTTTTCGGCGTGGGGTGTCGGATGTGGCATGCTAGCGGGGATTAGGGGGATCTGCTTGGCACCATAGAAGTGTGGCAGCAGCGTCGAGTAGTGGCTGTGATTAAGCCATGTGGGAGAAGGGATTCCATGGCTAGTATGATCTTGTGTGGTGCGTGATGTCGTAAGGGGCGTGAAATAAGAAAAATTATGGGAAAAGGAGGCGTAGCATGAGACGTGAGGAAAGGGAGGCGATTCATAGGGTGTAGAATGATTGATTCTCGAGGTGGAGGAGAGAAAGAAAAAGAAGAATATAGTAAATGAGATGAGAAAATGAAGAGGTGAGATGAGAGAAAAGAGAAAAAGGGAAAAGAAAAAGCGAAAGGAAAGAAAAGAAAGGAGAAAGGAACAAGAAGAAAGCAGTTCTTGGGAAAAGGAGGAAAGGAGGAGGAGAGGGAAAGGAGGATTTTCAGGTTCGAGGAGCGGTCGACATTCGAAAGTTCGAGGACTAAAGTTGGTGCAACGATTAGGATCGTGTGGACTGCCCAAAGTTGGAGTTTAAATGGCTCGAGGTAGGATATTTTATACTTGGTTTCTTTTAAGCGCAAAGACTTTATAATGGTAAGGGTTCTTATGGGGCGTGAAATGTGTATATTAGTTCGAAGCTTTGGAATTAATGGGGTATGGATTCATGGCCCAGGTTGCATGGAATTTGTATAAGTTAGGGTTTTAGTCGGCCCAAAGTTTAGGTATCATCGGTTGTTTGATGTGATGAAGGATTGGGCCGAAATGGTTCGTGTTCTTAGGGGCGAGTGAGGTCTGCTGTTGAGTGGTCTGGTTGTGGCTGCAATTGTGTGTTATTGCTTGCTTGAATTAACATGTTAAGTGTGAAAATGGGATATTGATCATCTTTGTTGATGTATTGATATGTTTGCGTTTTCTTGTGGAGACCAATTATATGTATGAGATTATAATTATGTTGAATTGTGTAAATATTGCATGTAGTCTTTCATTCATTACATGTAACATGAGGTAAATCATTAAGCAATCATGCATTTCACATGCAGTCACATCGCGTCGGTCGGGTGTAGGTGTAGGAGTAAGGTTTATTCGTCGGTGTTGGTGAGTAGGTAGTGAAGCTCGGGAAAAAAGGAATGAGAAGTCGAAGGTGAGATTCGCGAGTGTGTAAATGATCGAAATGATAGAATTATATGTTTTGGCGGACAGTTGGGGTAGATCGGGGTGAAAGTCACGGGTTATTCACGGTTAGGCGTGAATTCTACAGACGATGCGAGTTCGTGAAAATGTTGAAAAAGGACGTGCGGCGTCCTACGGTGTATGCTTGGAAATAAGTTATTACATGAAATAAAGGAAAGAATCAAAAATCAGTTTTGATAAATAAAGTGGAGGGTGTCCAAATGGTTTAGTCGTGGTGTGTGACGAGGTTTTAGTCGCGGCTTGCGTCAGTGTGAAGTCGGTTGGGACTTAGATTAAGTAAGCATGAGGGGTTCTGCATCTCGTAAATGTTGTAGACTTATTTACGTATAGAGAGATAATTGTATGGAATGTGATTAGTCGTTTATATGTCATTGCGTATCGTTTTAGGTGAAATTAAATGCGTAGGAGAATTTTCTGCGGGAACTGCTCACCGGTCGTGGGACCTTTCGGTGCAGGGACTATCCGGGAGCGATCTGTGGTAAGTGAAACTTTGAGAAGAGAGTAGAAATGTGGAACTTGTGGATAATTTTTTTGTCTTATGTATAAATCTTTTGTAGAATATATGAAAGTATGGGAATATAGTGGATCGTTATGTTTTTGTGAGTATGGATGTGGGCCCAGAGGTCATTTCTTCAGAGTATACGTCTCGTGACGTGAGACGTATAGATTCATGAGGTTGTGGTGGTCAGCGGGACCCATACAGTTTGGGCGTCACGCATAGTCTGTGGCGCATGGGCATTTCAACAATTCATTGAAGCAACAATAAGAATATCATGCGGGTGTTCTTTGGTCCTTTTGCAGTTTTTTAATTTACTGTCATTAGGGCATGAGATGTAATTAGGGTTTTATTTTACAGAATTAAACGGCTAGCTTAATGTTAATTGGATGAAATTTTAGTCAGCGTCAATGAATCATGTCATAATTTTGTAACTAAATTGACATGTTTGATCCATTTAAAGTTATTTGTCATGGAAGGGATTAAATTGAATTAATGAGGATTAATTATGCTTTAAGGTTAGATGAGACCCCTTATTTAATAAAGAATCCATCAACTCATACAAATTAAACATAAAGATATATCTTTTGACGAGACAAAAATATTCTCCCTTCCTCACAAACCCAACATCTCTCTCTTGGTTACAGGCACCCCAAGGCCCAAGCAACCCTTAACCTTTACACCCAGTTTTTTTTGCCATTTCTATTTTATAATTTTAATATTATTCATTATTTATATTTTCTTTATTAATTATTATTTTTATATTTACTTTTAATATATAAATACATTTACACCTACCTAATAAATATATTATAAATAATAATGATTATAAATATATATATATATATATATATATATATATATATATATATATATATATATATATATATATATATATATATATATATATATATATATATATATATATATATATAATAACTTTTATTTATAATAATTTCTTATTATCATATTATAATCTTATTTTATACTTAAATATTATAAATTTTATAGACCTAAAATTTTAAAATAAATAAAAAAATATAATCCACATATTAGAAAATTTTTAAATAAAGATAAAAAAATAATATAAAAATATTAACTATTTAACAAAAAATCAGTAACAATCGTTTTAGTATTTAATTTTAAAATTAATATTTGAAACTAGATAAAATTTAAAGTAATTGTGATAATATCTTCTATTAACCTTTTTTAAAATTAAGTTTATACAACTTTAAAAATGTAAAAAATAAAATTACAATATTAAATTGGAAATATTATAAATAAAAAGTTATTATGAATAGGAAATAAATTAAAATTAAGCATTATTTATAATAAATGTCCTCTATTTTTGGGTTAAGGAAATAATCATTTGGGTTTTTAAAAATTAATTGAAATCCTTGAAAAAAGGTTGTACACCTCTTATACAATTAGTGTAAATACCTTAAAATAAATATGTACAAGGTTAAAAAAAAATGGTTGGATGAGTGTGAGGATTAAAATCCTTGACAAATAGTAGGCATGTACACCCCTTGTACACTTAGTTCATCTACTTTGCACAATTAGTATAAATACCTTATATATTGTAACAAATCTCATAAACCTCGGTACTAAATATGAGCATAGACATATTTTCATCTTTATAGTTCAGAAAAAAGAAAAAAAAAGAATTGAAATCTATTTTTTCAAAAATTATAATTAAAGTAGTTATAAAATGAATATGTACAAGATTAAGAAAATGCATAGGATGCACGTGAGTTCAAATAATATTTATAAGGAATGTTCTTCATCCTTGTTAAGGAAATAATAATAATTTGAGTTTTTAAAAATCAATTGAAATTCTTAAAGAATAGTAGGATTGTACACTTAGTTCATATGTCTTGTACAATTATGAAAATATCTTATACATGTCTAACAAATCTAATAAGCCCCATAATTATGAGCTCAAATAAAATAATGAACTCAAATCTATTTTCTATCCATTATCCATTATATGTGTGTTTCTATTATTATTTGCTTTGTTATATATTTATATATTTTTTGCTTATTAATTGTTACATGTGAATATGTTTATATTTAACACCTTAATTACACAAAATAAAAATATAAAAATATTTAATAAATTAAAATTTTAAAATAAAGACATTTTTATTAAGTAGATTTTCAAAGGTATAATTTATTTAATAAAATTAAATGTCCAAAGTATTTAAAATGTTAAGTATTAAATCCAATTAATAAGAATATAATAAAAATAAAATAAATCAATAAATAAATAGTATATATTAAAAAATAAAATTTTTTGTTAAGTATATTTTTCAAACTAAGTGAAAATAAGATGCTATCTTATAACATTTAATTAAAAATTATAAAAATTTAATTTAGTTAAAAGATGGAAAAATGGAGGGTGATTTATATGAAAAAAATACAATAAAAGGAAAAAACCCAAAGACGGATTGTAAATAATAAAAAATTAAAAAAAAAAACAAAAATCAAAAGAAAAAAAAAACAAAAAGAGGGTAGGGGTGGGGTTGTGTGAGCGTGGGTATTGATTGGGATTGGACGTGAGGGGGTTGGGTGAGTTGCTTGGGTGAGGGGTTGGGGAGGATAGTTTTGGTATTTTCAAAGTTTTGTGTTCTTGATTTTAAATTTATTAGATCTTTTGAATTTTGGGTTTAATTCGGATACTTTCACTTCTTTTGTTAAATAAGAGGCCTGAATCATAATTCTCCCAGATAAATGTCAGGATCTTTTTAGATAAAAGAAGTTTGAGGGTAAATGAGAAATTTGAAAAAATATGAGAAGGTTTTTCATCTTTCCCCATAAACTATGGCCAAGTAATTATAGTCAACAAGACGGAAATAAATTTCATGCCACATTCAGCCTAATAACATGTTTCCCCTTTTCTACTTTCCATGCACAGGTCACATCATGTTTCACATTTCAACCTTTTTCTACTTTCTTCGTTGTCAATGCCACAGCTGTTTTCCACTTATAGGCATAATTATTGGCATAAATAATGGAAGTCCTTTTCAGACCTGCAGAGTGCAAATGCAAGGGATCCACAACAACTTAATAATGAAGATTCGTGTAAAGGATGTTGACGATTTGATTGTTTTTGGTTAATAAAAATGAAAAAATATTTAAAAATAATTGTAGATTTCAGTAATTATCACTAAACTAAAGTGCTTTTGAATTCAATAATGCTATTGAAGTAAATAGTAAATACTATGTTTGCCCTCTCAGATTTTGGGTTCAAACTAACCATTTTATAAAGAATAATATTCATTTAAAAGCAACTTTTGATATTTTTGGTAAATAATCCTCTTATACAACGTAAGAGAGTAATTAATTTTTTTTTTTATAAATTTAATTTAAAAACAGTAGAAACTATGGCATCATTTTTTAATTAAAGTCTTAGTTAACTATAAGGTTTTAATTAAAAAATAAAATCTGATTTTAATTACCGTTTTAATGTAAGCGAAGCGTAATTTTAATGATACGAACTTAGCTTTATATTTTAAAATTTTAAAGACATAAAACGGTTATATTGGACAATAATTTTAAAATTGACCTAAAATTATTTTTTATTTTAATAAAAAGATCATATTAACCCAAACACGCCCTCTCAAGCCATTTTCTAGCTCATCACTAATGGAAGACGCCCAATATTTGTAACTTGGACATGCCCTCTTTGTGTTTTCACAAAAGGAACTATTCTTCACATTTTTTATGTGTGTGTTTTTTTTTTCTAATACTCTTTCTTTTTCAACAATGTCTAAAATATTCATATTTTATGATCAGAACCTCCATAATTGCCCCACAAGAACCACGTATTTTATTGATACTTTCAACTTTACCCATGTGATTGAAAAAGCTTTTGAATTTCTCTAACACCATCTCCACCTCCAACCATTTTTTTCACGCCACAAAAAATAAGATTATTTATCATCTTATGTTAAAATAATTAAATAAATAAATAAATTATCATCAATTGAATCTTTAAAAGGAAAGAAATTAAAATGATGATAAACTCATTATTAATTAGCAGGTACCATAATTAATTAGGTCTTCATCCAGCTTTATTAATTAGTCACATTCAACTCAAGCTGATCATAAATCAATATCCTCTTCAGTGTTCACATTATTCCGCCATTGAATATTTGGGAAAGTTATTAAAGGGATACCCAAAGTTTACTTTTTTGATATTAATGAATTTTGAGGAAAAATATTCTTTTATGGGTAACTGAGTTTTAGTGAATCCCACCGATTGCCCTTCAAACAATCCTTGCCTCTGGGCCCATTGCCGCCACGTGGAATCCACTAACTCCCTCCCTTATGCCCAAACCGATCCCCTCCCTCCACCCCAACACCCCACAATGACCCAGTCCACCCCTAGCCCTTAGCTCAAATCACCCCAAACCATTTAATTAATTTTTTTTTTTAATTTTATCTTTTTAACTTTGATTTTTTTAATTTATTCAAAAAGAAAAACTCTTAATCTTTTTATTAAAATATAATTGTAGCATTATATATAATTATTATGTTATTAATCTTTAATATAAAAATATATTTATTTATAATAACTAATCATCTATTAAATAAATAAATATGATATTCATGTTTTATGAATTTGATTTCTTTTTCAAAATAGCTCATATCATTGATTTTATCAAAATTTGTACTAACTAAAATTTCTATATTCATAAATTTTTTATATTTTGAATCTATTTTTATTTTTTATAGAATATTAAACATAATTTTTTGTTAAAATAAAAATAATAAACACTATTCACACTAGTTAAAAATGATCTAAAAATAACAACATGAATATTTAAAGTATAATTATAAATGTTAATATCTAGTTTTTTTAAAGGAAAATGTTAATATCTAGTTAAAACTGTTTTTTATTTATCACATTGAAACAGATGGAAGAAGAAATGAGAGAATATTTGATTTCATTTTTCAAAGAAAAAGGGGCTAACATAGTGGGTATATGTAGTTGTGGCAGGACCTTCTATTGGTGATCTGTTCCACTCACCCGAATGTACAGCTCAACAAATATCCTAACCAACTCATTCTAGAACAATCTCATATATAATGAAAAAAAAAAAGGAAATGGGCTATAATAATGTAAAACTCCCCTCCAAGATGGAGAATACAAATCATGAATTCCCATCTTGCAAAGAAAGTGTGAAATTGTGTTGGATGATGTTTAATCAAGATATCAGCTAGTTGATTTAGGTGGTGACATGCATTGTCTTCACAATTGAAACTGTGTTCTTTCATGATTGTGTATTGATCGATTTTACATCTTTGGTGCGTTAAATGATAAATAGGGTTCTTTGCGATATGGATATGTACCGATTATTCTAGTAATTTGAATAATTATGGGCATTTGGATCATTTAATAGAATTTAATAATATGTGATTTACCCGCGATCTTAGTGTTTGTCATGCAAACGAATCTTCTGCTTGTTTGAAGGGATGAGGCCATGATTGTTGTTTAGTTTAGTGATATGAGAGATTAACCCAGCAATGCAAGCAGAGATTGTCCTTTGTATTTGAATGACGTGTCGGAATATGAAAAACCAGCTGAATCTTGAATTAGATGGGAAGAGCATGCCTTATCACAGGTGCTCTTAATGTATTGCAAGACATAAAAAGCTGCTTGTAAGTGTGCAGTACGAGGAACAACCAAAAATTGACTCAAGTGATTTGTAAAACCCAAGAAAAGAATCGAATTTTTCTGAAAAATGGTGAAACGGTAAGAATTATTGTTATAGTGGGTTGAAAGCGCAGAAATTTATAGATCTTGGATGTGAAACGGATAGTATCGTTGGATTGATGCCACAGAAATCCCCAGTTCTTAGAGGTGAATTCGTTGGTCGAGAACAATCGGAATTCGCGTTTACCGGGGTGATTGGTGTCTAGTGGGCTACAGCTTGAGATTTTGAAGAAAATAAGTAGAATTTGGATAATAATTTAAGAAAGTTCGAGTATAAGATATTTGAGCTTGAGCAAGAGGAGCGAAATAAATTGTTTCGGTAGCGAACTGGGCGTAGGGGGACACATGGTGCGACGTGAGCCACGTATCCAAAGTATAAAAGGGGAAAAAAATCTCATTTGGGAAAAAGATCTCCCATTTCCTGATTTTTTTTGAGCGCAGAGAGAGAGAGGGAGAGAGAGGAAGGTTCCATTCAGCGATTCACAGGATTTCTTCTGTCGGAATTCGTTGGGCCAAGAACTAAAGTTCATTGCCTCGATGAGGGCTACGCGTGTCAAGCTTGCGAGATTTGTAGAGGATTAGTAAGGGTTGAGAATTAAAGGTTTCGGGTTTAAAAAGTGTTCGCAAAAGGCACCCTCTGAGTTTCTTCTACGCTCGAGGTAGAGATTTACTATTTTGATTTTAATTCCTACCTTGAAATTTGAATTAGGATTGTGAGTTCGAAATTAAAGGTTTCGGGTTTAGAAAGTGTCCATGAGACTTCCTATATTTTCTTCTTGTGAAACCCCGGAAAATCCAAATTTTCTTTGGAAGGATAAAATGGTAATTTCGATTAAAATCCGAAATTTTTCTAGATCTCGGATGACATATGATGTGATTTAGGGGATGCGTCTTGTGCAAGGAAGTGACATGGCCAGTAAATGTGGTTAAAGCTGAAGCAGTGGCGACAATTAGCGCGCAGGTATGATGTAATAAAGGAATAAAAGAAATAAGGAAAAAATGGAGGAAGGGGAGGAAGTTTCCTGGCAATCTGAGTCGATGGTGATCTAAATGAAGAGAAAATGAAAGAAAAGAGGGTGGGAGAAAGAAAGTAGAGAGGGAGGCACTACCTTCTCTCTAGATTTATGAGTGATCGGACCGGCGGTTTCGGGCAGAGCAAGAGGAGAAGTTCATCCTCACGACAAGGGCTTCGCATAGAGACCGAAGTTGTGTTTTGACAAAACCCGAGGTAGGGATTATTTCTCTCTTGGTGTAATTCTTGTCTGGGGTCGTTTCAAATGGCATGGGTTGTGTGGGGCCAGGTGAGTGGCGGGTGTGAGCCAGATCCGAGCTTTGGGATGGAGTGTCTTGAGATGAGATTGTTTTCGGACGGTCAGGGGCCCGACTTTTGGACTGAAATCGTCCTTATTATTGCCATTTTATGTGTTAGAGTTAAAATGAATAATCGTATTGGTTGTCTTTACTAAAGGGAATGTTTGAGTTGTGTTTTAGACCTTAAGGCTATATATTGTGGTGATACCACATTAACCAGACTTTAGAACTGGTTTTGGGTGGAAATAAAGGGAATTTGGTAGTGGAGTCCTTCGAGGTGGGGTGTGGTCGCGTCAGAGAAGCTTGATGTTGGGAACTTGAATTACTTTCAGTCGGACCTCTATAGCCCAAGTTATGGTCAGTTTACTCTGAACAGTCTAAGTGGGGAGTCCGGCCGGTTAGGGGCTAGCCGGGTAGGGCTGGCCGGCGGGGCCTAGCCGGGTAGGGGTTGGCCGGAGTAGAGTGTGAAATTTCCGGAGTAGGTATTCGTCGTGTGCCAGCAGAAGGTGTTATGGCTAGCCGTTTGAACTCCGATTCGGTGTTCTTTGAGCTCTGTGACTTAGGTGAGGTCAGATTGCAACCATGTTCCTGGGGACATTGGGCAATCAGGCCAGTTAGTGCGGTTGGGTAGAATTTAGCCGGAGTAGGGCTGCTGTCGAGTGTGGCCTCGAGCGGAAGATCATGCAACTTCTTTGTCAATTCCGATTTGGGTGTTCTTAGACTCTATAGAAAGCCCGTTGGTGGAGTGCAGCCATCATTTCTATGGAGGACATTGGGCAATCGGGCTATTAATCTTAAGCAGGTTAGTTCTGGTTGGGTAGGCTAGCCGGGTAGGGCTGCCTATTCAGGTGTGATCTCCAACTTCGGAAGGTCATAACTTCTTTATCCGAATTCAGATTCGGGTGTTCTTAGACTCCATGAAAAGCCCATTGAGTTAATATTCCAGCCATATTCCTGTGGAGTACATTGGGTACTGAGATGGCGGAGGGGCAGACTGGGCAGGTCGGAGTAGGCTAATGGGTAGGCTGCTATTCATGTGGCATCGACTTGGAAGGTCTCAGCTTCTTCATCGAATTAGATTCGGGTGTTCTTGGACTCTATGGAAATCCCATTGAGTCAAGATTCCATATATATTCCTTTGGAGGGAACTAGGTGATCATAACCTTGCTGTAACTGATGTTTTGCACCAAGTGTGTAGGTTTCTTGGTTGTGTCAAAGTGAATAGTCGGGTTGTAACATGACCATTGCATGGCATGTGGTAGGTTGTTGTAGGTTGTTGTGTGTAGGGAAAGTTTGAACTGGAAACTGAAAGTTTCTAGGTTTTATGGTTGTTTGATGTTGTATGGATGATTGGAACCAAACCGATTCATGATTGTGAAGGGGCCGTGAGGTACCCTGTTGGATGGGTCCAAGATTGTGACCTTGTGTGTTATTGCTTGTATGAATAACATGCAGTGTGAGTATGACATGTTAATGTATGTTGTATGATGTATTAACATGGGTTATGCATGGAGGAGAATTTTATGTATTAATTATAATTATCCATGGTCTGATGATGTTGCATGTAGCACTCGTATATGAATGTAACATGAAGGAAAATGCATTGGCATCATGCATTTCACATGCACGGGTACATCGCGTAGAGTTGGGTGTGGGTGCATGGTATTGTTTATTCACCGGTGTTGGTGAATGGGTCGTGAGCTCGGAAAATGGATAAAGTCTAAGGTAGAGACTCATGAGGGTGTAAAGCCATTTAAATGGCAAGTAATGTATGATGGGCGAATTTGGGTGTAAGAGATCCGCGGTATCATCCGAAAAGTTCTGTAAGGGTGTAAGAGACCCACGGTATTATCCGGAAAGTTCTGTGTTGGGTGTAAGAGACTCGCGGTGTGATCTTAAAAGTTACGTAATGGGTGTAAGAGACCTTGGCATAGTGAGAGTTCTGTGCCTAAAGAATACACGTAGTTATGGTTATCGCATGAAACTTGGTTATTGTGATAGAGTCGGGATTGACTCGGGATTAGTTGCCATTGGCACTTGCATTGGAGTCTTGGTTAGTCGGTAAGGGCACCGGTACATATGTGTCATTGAGTGCTACCCGATGCGGTTATCGCGCAAGCGTAGGCATGTGTGAAGAGTGATGGCGACTCGGGATATGGAAGCGTGATGACGTTTCGTGCGCCCAGCGTATGGCGTTCATGTGAACATTTTACTTGCATGTGTTTGCGGTGTGCCGTTGCATGAGCACTTAGGTGAGGAGTAACCCATGTAGGAGTTATCTGCTCTTGGGCTTTGCTGCATACAATCGTGGATCCCCCTTTCATGTACGAGAGGCGGCTCGCCGGGCGAGTGAGTCTGGCCAGGGTTGTGACCTTGAAGTATTTTAGGTAATATATATTAAACGTCCCAGTTTTAATATATTTGGCGTATAAAAGTGTAAAAAGAGTTGTACGTCAAACTCTTGTAAATAATTGTATGTTGTGAAAAAAATGACCTGGGGGTTTAGGGCGTCGCGACACACGCTCGAAGTAGAGATTCTTCATATTTTGATTTTATTCTGGCCGGGGTGAATTGGTGTAAGGCTGGGAAATTTGGAATTACAGACGAGGATGAAATCGTAATTTCGATTAAAAAATCAAAATTTATTCTCTAGATCTAGGATGAAGAAGCGGATTCGTAATTGGAATCGTCTGCAAATCTGGCCCATGAAAATTGAATTTGGTGGTCAGAACCCAGTGGGTTGACAAGTTTTTTGTCCTTTGTTGGTCTCTTGAAGTAAATGATATTCAATGTGAAAGATGCATATAACACGTGCTCATGTGCCATAGAGTGGCGTGAGTAAATAAATGATGAAAATGTGGACCAGTAGAGATAGTCAGAGTGTATTAGAAAGAAAGAGACATATATGGTATTATAGAAATTGTTTTAAATGATAATAATCTTAAAAAATAGTGTTGATTAATAAATCTCTTACAAATTGAAAAGGGGAAGAAAACGTGCTGGGAAAATAAATGGAATCACGAAGCTTTGAATTTTTATTTTAGAGAGAGAGAGAGAGAGACTTCTCTACAAATACTAGGAGATCAAATGGTAGGAAGTGCTTTGGCCAGGAAAATTCTTTCTACCCAGTGAGGAAAGGGCTACGTGTAGACACTTGGTTTAGGAGTTTCGACAAACTCCGTGAGGTGGGAAGTTTCATCCACTGCTTGGGTTTCTGGCTTTATTTAAGTGTTATATGATGTTTCGGTTGGTATGAAGCCTTGAGCGACCGTTTGATCGGTCCCAAAACTTGGGACCGGTGTGGAAATGCAGGAGCCATGGAGCAGCCCGTAACAGTTTTATGGGCTGTTTGGGTTGTTAATTATGAGATTTGTGGAATAAATCATGTATTGGTTTGTATTAGGCCGAAATTGGCCATGAAATTCGGGTTCACAACGTGAACCGATGATTGGTGATTTCTTGAACCTTGATAACAGGGTTTAAACGTTCATAAGACCAAAATATTTTTGTGAAATAATGTGTTGGTTGATAATTGAAGTTGGATTCTTCAGTGTTTGATAATTAAGTAAAGTGAAGTGAATTTTTGTGCTGGAATGAATTGTGAGTGCGCGACGTATTTTGTGTGATTTAATTATGTGAATATATTAGATTATATTTGCGTGTGTTATATAGATATATTGGAATTAGCGACATGCATTCACGTATCTTGGCTAGACACCCTAGAGCGATAGGAGTGGTATGAGATGGTTCATTGGATAGTGGTTTCGGAGGGGTTGATAATAATATGAAATATGTTGGGTTAATTAGAATTTACTTATATCGGGAGGAGTAGTCCATACAAAATATCAATGTCGTCGGTCATTGATTGATACATCGGTGATTACTAAATATAACAGGGTTGGTCCACTACTATGTCGAGGGTAGTCCACTGATAAAACAACATCTTTGTTTTGAAAAAAATGATTCTCATCGTGGCGGCTTAGCGAGTGTGAAGTCGATGAGGACTCGGGTATGGAGTTGATCAATTAGACATTCCAGTAGGATCGTGTATTTCTTGAATGTGTGTTTACTGGAGCATTGTATATGCACTTGCGTTGATAGCCCATTTAGGGTGATTCAGCTGCGACGGTCATTCCAGCACTGTCGAGGAACATATTTTTTTCGGTGCAGCGGGCATACGGGACGGCTCGTCTGGGGCGGGTTTGAGAAGAAAGCCAGGGTTGTGGCTTTGGTTATCATTATCTATACATGTATTAGAAATTCTAAATTTTAATATATGTTGTATAAGAGTCATTCATTAACTCTTGAAACTATTGGATATAGTTGGATATAAATATTGTGATGAGTATTGGTTTATGGGCCCAAGAGGCCGTTTTTACTCATGTGAATGTTGATTGGGACAGGTGATGTATTTGGGTAGAGCTGCCAATCCTGAATGAGACTACGCAGATTTTGAGGAGAAATGTGGGTCACGGAGCATTCCACGAGTGTTCTGCGGGTTAACGGGTAGTGACGACGGCTCCCGGAGTTTTGGAGTGTCACGGCTTAGTATCGAGCTTAGGTATATGGCTACCTAGGGCTTGAGGGCTTGGGCTTAGGCCATAGTCAGGTAAGAACATCACCACTTGGGTGATTTGATGTTCGGTTTAGGTATGAGATTACCTAGGAAAGGCACGGGACAAAACTAGAACACTGCATGTGTGTTTTGTGTGTGATCATGTGAATTGATGAATTGTTGTGTGAATGGTGTGCATAACATGAATGATGTGAGGTCATGGTTGTGATGTGTTGAGATTATTTATGTGTGTAGTGTTCAACATTGATGTGTTAGAAAATATTTTAGAAAATATTGGTAGAGTTTTACAATGAGTAAAACTGGAAAAAGAAAAAAAAATAAAAGGAAATAAATTTTAATAAATTTATTTGGTTTATTGGATAATGAATTAAAATTTTAATAAATTTGAGGTTGAACACTCAGAGTAGTGATATTAAGATCAGAGTGCAGGAAAATTTTGAACAACATGGTCGAATAAAAATAAAAATAAAATAAAATAAAAATAAATTTTATAAATTTATTTGGTTTTAGAAAGTGAAAATAATTTTACAGGTTTCTGAGTTGTAAAATTGAATAAAATTGAATAACATAAATTTTTATAAATTTATTTGAGTATTCTGGAAGAGAAAAAAAAAATGTATATATGTATTTTTTTTTGGGCATTTTTCAATAGCTGGAAATGAATGAAAAAAAAAACGAAAAAAAAAATTTTGGTGCAGAAATTTGGAATTTGACCTCTTTGCCAGTGTATTACGAGGGCATTGTATCGTGACATAACAGAGTCTTGGGGCTTAAATGGGCGTGAATTTGTATTGCAATACAACAATTGTCTGTTAATGACGAAGCTGATCTGTTCTTGGAGAAGCGCGTACAATCACAGTTTGTGTATTACAAGAGAATAAGCTGTTTGGGATTGTATTGCGAGTTGTATTGAGAAGGGTTAATTTGGGGCGGAAAGGCTAGTGTCACTATACAAAATTTGTATCGTGGTGAGGCGGCTAGTTTAATTTGGGAGAATTTGGGCGTTGACGGGGCCTTGAAGCGGGACGCGGGGCACGCAGGCGGAGTGCGCGGGGTGCGCATGAGGGACGGCGGGCGCCTGGAGTGGGGCGCGTGGGCGCGTGGGCTCGGCGCGGGCGCGGCGCGCGGCTGTGAGCTGGGCGTCTGCTGCTAGGCCGGCCCGGTACAGTGCATGGTGCACTGGCACAATTTTCGACTTAGCCTTTGTTTACGAGGTCCACCCGTTTGGACACGGTTCGTGAACATTGTTCATTACAAATTTTTTTGAAAAAAAAAAATTTAAAATAAAATTTTTGAAAAATTAAATAAAAATCAAATAAAATGAGACAAAATTTTGGAACAATGAAATTTTCAAAAAATAAAATTTTTGATGTTAAAAAATGCTTTGACATGTGGAAATTAGTTGTCTTGCATTGCCTATAAATGCAAGGACATATTATATAAAAGGTTGCATGTTTTTAATTACGTGATTTTGTGTTTCAAATTGCGTGGAAGGACATATACACGGTATGATGAATATGGGAATTATGATTGTGCGGTTGTTGCACATGAAATTATATGCATGGTGTAATGCGTATAGGAAAAGGGTAAATGCTAAGGTTAGGAACTATGACCTTAGGGATTTGGATACTGAAATGAACAAGAAAGCTTATAATGTTATTGAAATAAATGAATTGAGTGGTTGAAATTTAAGCCTTGACCCAGGAAATGAGCAGATTAGGTTCATGGTTGTCGAGAATCCCGATAGTAATTGGCATATTGCATTGCTAGTTAAATTTGAAATGAAAATTAAATGATTCTTGTTGCCATTGGAAATGTAGATGGTATTTGAAGTCGAGGGGCGAGGACGTAGAGAGGCGTCACGGGTCTTGGTCGGGCACCACCGGTGTTTGATCGGCGGGCCGCTGGCGGGTGTTATAGGTATTCTGTGGCTTCTTTATCATGTGGTAGCGTGGTGGTCGGGGAGATCTAGTGTACTCCAGAGGTTTAGGGCGCATCATCCTCAGGCATTCACTAGGGAGGAGATCAGATGGTAGCCAGACCATTGGTTCATACGGTCGAGAAGGTGTTAGGGCTATGGGATTACCTGCGACCTTGCCGAGTTGGGTGGGCGTATTCCGGCTAGAGTGAGGCCCAAAGATATGGTGGAAATGGGGCGAGGACCTGCAGAGACCTTGGAGGAGCCTTTGTATGTGAGAGGTTCTCCCCTAGGGATTAGGGCGAAATAAGGATGATATGTCGAGGTTGCGGCGTTGGAATCCGGGACTCTCCCGGTGGACTGAGGCTCATGGACGTGTCGGCGTTCGATGTCATCTTAGGGATGGATTGGTGACGGCTACCGGGGTCGTTATCGGTGTGAGCGTGGGAGGTTACGCTATCACGCGGGGCGATACTCGTGTGGTATTTCGGGGGTGAAGCATGACATTTTGCGAGGACGATTATCTGAGTCAGTGTCGAGGGACCGAGTTAAGCGAGTTAATTTGCGAGCCTTACTAGAAGGACGAGAGGGCGGACTTAGATCTACCTCGAGTAGTGTGCGAATATGTGGATGTTTTTCGAGATGAGCTACCTGGACTACCTCCACGGAGGGTAGTAGACTTCGGTATCGAGTTACACCATGGTACTTACGCTACATCTCTATGACTCATAGGATGACACGATTGAGTTGCAAGAACTCGAGTCCGATTCTGAGCTATTGGACGGGGTTCGTTAGGCAGGGCACCGCCATGGGCGCTCGGTTCATTTGCGAAGAAGAAAGAATGAAGACCCTTATTGTGCATTGATTAAACGGAGTTGAACGAGGGGTTACAATCAGAGTCGATACCCATTACCAAGGATTGATGATTTATTTGATCGAGTTGAGAAGAGCATGAGTACACTCAGAGATAGACCTTGGGCGCTGCCATCGGTTGAGGAGTTGGAGACAAATATCCCTAAGAGCCGGTGTTTAGGGCGGCGTTATGGGCACTTTGAGTTATTGGTGATGCCCTTTGGATTGATGGAAGTGTGCGGCATTCATGGATCTCATGCATAAGTATTCGACCCTATCCCGAATCAGGTTCGTCGTGGTCTTCGTGGATGAAATTTTGATACTCAGGTCGAGTGGGAGCAGGTATCAGCAGAGAGGATTATTACGATTGTTAGGCGAATTAGTTGTGCATTTAAGTTCGGTAAGTGCGGGTTTTGGCTTATTGAGGTGAGATTTTGGGACACGGTGTCGGCATCAAAGCGTGTCGGATTGACCCGAGGAGAAGGGTTGGTAGAGTGATGGGTGGGAGGGCGAGATGTCAGTCTTCGAGATCACGTGGTTTCTTGGGATTAGGTTGGGTATTACGGGAGGTCGAGAATGGGCTAAAATTGTCCATTCGAGGGCGGGATCGTGGGACCACTCTGGGACATGGATAAGTAGTTGGGACGACCACGACCGTAGAGAGAGTCGAGGATGCCGGGCACTCGGGATGCGGGTGTTAGTATGAGGGAGGATCGGCCTTGCTGGTTGGGAAGAGAGGCGGGAGACCTGGCTTCACACAGGCTTCGGGACCGGGGTCGAGTTGGGCATATGAGACGGGATTGCGAGACGGGGATCTAGGACTTTGGGGCGGTGCAGTCCGATTCGTAGAGCAGGAGAATTATCACGGTTCATTCCTCCACACTACACCGTGCGGTCGGAGGAACTAGTTTAGGTTTCGAGGTCATCTGAAGTACTCAGGCGGCCTGAGATGGGCGAGAGGGACGGAGTGTGGGTCGAAGTCGAGGGACGGATGGGGAGTTCTTGTGAGGAAGCATGGTGGACACTTAGGGTGGTGACATATTGGTTGTTGATGTCGGGCTTGACATGGATGAGTTAATGACCGTTGGGTTGTTAGTAATTGGGACCTTAAGCTAGGGTTGTCATGCTAGACACGGCCATGGTTGGGCTTAGAAGTCAAGGCCTTTAGAGAAGCTAAGTATAGATGTTCTTCCCTAGGATGTAGGGTGAGAGTTGACCTGATAGGTCGGGATTATGAGTGAGAGATCTCTGAGATTCTGCTCATGGTGGACCCCTGGATTGGGTGTCACAGTATGGCATCATTGCGTTCGTGTGCACGGTAACATCGCGTCGAGTCGGGTGTGGGTGCACGGTACGGTCATTCACCCTCTTGGTGAGTGTGGGTTGAGTTGTCTTTGGGATACGTCCGATGAGACTCGTAGTTCGGTCGGGAAATGAAAGTAATTAAAGTGTGTAGAGCCCAGAAACGAAGGGTCGTTAATCCCCTAAGGTGAGAACCCGAGAGTTAGGGTGTAAGAGACCCGAGGAGGTATCCCGAATTTCTATGTGGGTGTGAGAGACCCGTGGAGATATCCGATATTTCTGTATGAATGTAAGAGGCTCGAAGTGTAAGCCGAAGAGTTATGTTGCGAGATGAAAACCGCAGCGACCGATTATCAAATAGACTTAGAATTGAGTGATAGAATTCGGGGTGACTCGAGATTTGGATACCTTTGGAAATCCATTAGGTGTTGTTGGTAGGCAAGGCTCGATACATGGATGTCGTTCGTGACATGGACTAGGTTGACGATCCATTGGATTGTCGATGATTTGTGACCTTGGGAAGGTCAGGCGTTTACCGCAGCGGGTTGTGTAGGGTTAAGTGTTGTGTGGATTATATACGGGTTTTTAGAGGACACGCTACGAGCATGCGTCTGGGTCGTAAATTGAAGTCAGTGCCTTAGTGGAATTAGCACATGATAGTTATCGGGCGGTATCACGAATGGCTCATATGAGGCATTGTTGGGAGGCCGTGTAGATCACCGTTATGTTGGACCGAGGTGGGAGAGGCTCGTCGATGGTGCGATGCGATTAGGAACACCTTTGAAGAGTGAGCTTGATCTGACGACGTCTTCCTCATTTCGGGGCCGGCCGAGGAAGAGCTATGCGTGTGCGCGTCGACCATAGAGTTGAGGTTGGGGATCGTGTCTTCTTGAAGGTGATGCTAGAGGGGAGTGGTCGGGTTCGACGAGGCGCGAAGTTATCAACGAGGTTTATTGGACCTTTCGAGATACTCGGAGAATTGGGTACTTGATAACGTGCAGGTTGGATTTCTGCTTGACATGTGAGTGTCCACGAGATATTTCACGTCTCCGTGCTCGAAAGTATACTCCAGGATCGGTTCATGTGGGTGGATTAGGGCAGTTGAGGTTGACACGGATGAGACCTTTGAGGAAGGACCAGTGTGCATTTTGGATAACCGTGATCAGGTTTTGCGGCGCAAGACCGTGAGGCTAGTGAGAGTGCTATGGCGGCACTATGGAGTAGAGGAGTCCACGTGGGACGCGAGGACACGATGCGGGCCACACATCACGCCTTGTTTGGAGGGATGAGTGCGTGGTTTAATTAGTTTAAGATTTAAATGACTATTTACATATGATAGAGTGCGCGTTGCATGCATGTGAGTGATTGTGATTGTCAAAAATTTTTGGGGCGAAATTCCTTTAAGGAGGAGAATGTAAGACAGGAAATTTCAAATTTTTGGAGCGAGAGCTGAAATCGTGAATTTCGGTAAAAAAATCAGAAATTTATTCTCTAGATCTCGGATGATGAAGCAGTTCCTTGAATTGAATCGTCTCGCATGAAATCTAGTATACGTCAATTTCGTCGGGTCGGAGACGGTCGAGTTTTGGCGCGCTTTTCGAGGCATCATTCGGGTCTTGGAGTAAACGATGTCGACGTGACAAAGTCCACGTATAATACGTCTTTCATGTCTTATTAAGTGGCATGAGTAAATAAATGATGAAAATGGACGGTCGAGATAGTGTCGAGTGTCAAAACTTGAGAAAGAATGGACATAGATGACATTATAGGAATTGTTTTAAATGATATGTGCGAAATAGTGAGCAGTGTCATCTCTTACAAATTGAAAAGGGAAAGAAAAACGTGCTGGGAAAAGAAATGGAGATGCAGAAGCTTTGAATTTTTTATTTTAGAGAGAGAGAGAGACTTTTCTCTAAAATACTAGGAGATCCGACCGTCGGAAGTCTTCGAGCCAAGAAAGAAAGCTGCTCTACGCGAAAAGGCCTACGCTTGGGCACCGGTTTTAGGAGTTTTCGACAAACTCCGTGAGGTAGGAGTTTCATCCTACTTGGGTTTTACACTTTATTTAAGTGTTATATGATGTTTCGGTTGGTATGAGGCAGCAGACGGAGTTTGATCCGTCCACGGAAACTTGGGACGAGTGTGAAATTTTAGAGCCATGGAGCAACCCGTAACAGTTTTATAGGCTGTTTGGGTTTGATAATTATGAGATTTGTGGAATAAATCATGTATTGGTTTTGTATGAGTAAAGGGTGGCGGTAGGTGGTTCTGAAGTAAACCGATGATTGGTGATTTTAGGGAGCATTAACTTTGAGGGTTTCCTTTGTTCATAGGAATAGTGTTCACAAAATATTTTTGTGAAATAATGTGTTTGGTTGAGTAATTCAAGTTGGATTGCTCGTGTTTGATAATTAGCCCAAGTGAGCTAATTTTTGGTGGAATGAATTGTGAAATTACATGACATGTTTTGTGTGATTTAAATTATGTGAATATATTCATGATTATATATTTGCATGTGTTATATAATTATATTGGAATTGACGTAAATGCGTTAAAGTATCTTATTTGGAGCGTACTAGAGCGATAGGAGTGAGTGCATGAGATGGTTCATTGAGATAGTGGTTTCGGAGGGTTGACTAATAATAACAAATATATCGGAGTTGGTCCATTACTTATATCGGAAGGTAGTCCATACAAAATATCAATCGTCGGAGTCGGCCCAATTGATATACATCGGAGGGTAGTCCTTAAATATAACAGAATTCGGTCCTTTGCTAATATCGAGGTAGTCATATTAAAAACAACATCTTTGTTTTGAAAATAATGATTCTCATCGTGGCTTAGGCGAGTGTGAAGTCGTGGACTCGGGGTATGAGTTGATCAATTAGGCGTTCAGTAGGATCATGTATTTTGCTTGGATGTGTGTTTCTTTGGGCGTGCGTATGCGGGCAGGTGGAGAGTGGCCCATTTAGGGTGAGTTCATGCGAGGCATTAGCTCACCTGTCGGGGAACATATTTTTCGGGTGCGGGGAGCGTGCGGTGGCTCAGATCTAGGGCCGGGTTTTGAGAAGAAAGTCGGGTTTTGGCTTTGGTTATCATTATGTATACATGTATTAGAATTCTAAAATTTTAATATATGTTGTATAAGAGTCATTTATTAACTCTTGAAACTATTGGATATAGTTGGATATAAATATTGTGATGAGTATTGGTTTAACTGGGCCCGAGAGGCCCATTTTCTCATGTGAATGTTGAGTTAGGACCCGGGTGATGTATTTGAGTAGAGCTCTCCATACAGGGACCTGCGGAGTTTTCGTAAGGAAATGTTGGGTCACCCAGGCATTCCACGAGTGTTTAGCGGGTTGTGGTGGTCAGCAGTTCCGGGATTTGGGGGCGTCACGGTGGGATTGTTTTGGGTGATTTGGGCTTGAAAACTGTAGCCAGTACTAGAGTGCGTGGGTTTTGGTGCGATTGTGACCTTGCCACACCCCAGAATCTCCCGACTTGCAGGCCATATCTTTCTCGGCGAGCTTTGATTCTGACACCCCCACCTGCTAGTAGGCGTGTGTAGAGCGACCTCATAGAAACTCTAAGCCGATACTTCTGACTACTAGAAAGTCTGTGAAGCTAAGCCAGTATTGCTTGTTGAAACACAGTATAAAAGAATTTTCTTCTACAAACTTGTGATTTTATAAAATTTGACCTGCTAATTTGCATATAGTTATGTCCCAAAACACAGTACTGAATTTACATTTCTAAAATGTGCTGACCCATATGACACTTCTTCAAAAGAACCTCAGGCTCATCACATTTTCATAAAACAAAACTATGTACATACATAAGTGAGTAAATATAGCACATATAACTAGAAATCAGTAGGACCATGATATGTCCCAGCGTCCGGCGTACCTGTACCTGGAAGATAATTTTTAAAAACGGGAAAATAATGAGCTAAAAGAGCTTAGTGAGTGTATGCTTTAAAAAATGCTTTTAAGAAAATGTCACCAGCGTAAAAACGATATTTTACAAAACACTTTGAAAACCTTGCTTGCTTTCTTTATAAAAGTTTCTAAAACTTTTCGTGCCAATGCTTGCTTATCGGTAGTCGATTTTTAAGCTGTATGTAAAATGTATAAATATAATGATCATGGCAGGCGTTCTTGCACTTGCCGCACCACTAGTAAATACGAAACACATTGTCTGCGGGTGGCCGGTGGGGAAAAACCTCGTGTCACATCACATTCCCGGTAAATATGGTGGAATGCTCCATCACTACATAATAAGCTAGCGCGCTAACCCTATATACTCCAGTACGTGCCACGGTTCTCCTCTAATATGCCATAATGCATGAGCTTAGTTTGCCGACCAGACAAATATAAAATGAAATGCAATCATGTCTTAACTTCCTTGTGCATGTACGGAATAACTTTGACTCGTAATGTTTGCTTAAGACTAGGGATTTCTTAAGGCCTAACTTATAAAATATAAGTTTGCTTGCTTGCTTGCTTAATAAAACAAATTGCTTACTTGCTTGCTTTATAAAATATGGTTTAACAAATCAAAACCATAACATACAAATCGTAAAACGATTTATAAACAATACACTAGTATTGAAAAATAAAGTTTAGAACACTCACTTTTCCATTTACAATAATTGAGCACGTCTTCACAATTTCTCCGCCTCCGCTTTTACCCTACACATTCAATGTATTAGACCACAAGCGTCATCACAACCAAGCAACTTGCAAACTTGGTGCTACAATTAAATTTTTCAGAAAATATGTGTTTGTTGCATTCACAAGCATATGTGGTCTGAACTCAAGGGCTTTTCATAGAATCGAAGAACACTGAATCAGTTCGGAGAAAAAGTTATAGTCGATCAGTTTGAAGCTTCCAGTGAGCAGTGACATCGCGAACCTAGAAAATGTGTTTTTAAGTTCTCTAAACGCCATCCAAACGGCCCTAAGGCTCAACCAAGACCAAAGCGAGTCCTAGATGGAAAATAAACCCTAAAACATCAAATCTAAAGTCAAGCAAACCTCGACACGAGTTAGGTTGCCCAAAAAATAGTTTTATGAAAATCACATCAGGACTATCCCAAAATGATCGAAATCCAACTTGGATTGTTCGAAAATAGTCCAAAAAAATTCCTAAACTCAGTCCAAAAATTTTGGATTGAAATTTACGCTCTCTCAAGACCTCTAAGCAAATCACAATCCATTAAATGACCTTTAGGATAAAAATAACACAAGTAGGAAAATTTTCTACCTCTTGGAGTTTGACGAAACGCTAAGATTTTTGTGCCCACGCATAGCTCTCGATGTATGGACCGACTTTACCTTTGCTATGTGAAAACCCTAAAGATCAATTTCCGTAGATCTTAGAGAGAAACGAAGAAAAGAAAAAAAAAATCTTTTTTTCTCTCTCTCTCTATTCTCCTCTCACTCAAGCACCCCCGTCTCCCCCTTTTTGCTTTTTCATTTTATCCTTTTTTTTCTATTATTATTATTATTTGGATATATGACTCATATTGCCTCATTCGGGTCCGTTTCTACCCCAAAATAATTTATTTATTTTCAGTTCACTTTATTTTAAATGAACTTAGCTCAAACAATTTCTTAACTTTCGAGATTTTCATAAAAATCTCGTCCCTGAAGTCACTGGCGCTTATCACCTAGAAAATCGTAAAATATTCGACATCTCGAATATGGCAGAAACTTTTCTGAATCACTAGATTCGAGGCAATTTGTAATGTGATCAGTTTCATCATTCGAATTTAGAAGATTTTCTAGGCTTTCTAAATCATTATGACAATTTATTATTATTATTATCCTTTTGCAATTTTGAAAATTTCTAATATTTTTTTTTTTAGTTTCACGATTACCACAATTCTTTAAAAACTTTACAATTTCATCCTTAAAAACAACGTTAAAAAATACTACTATGGCACTCAAATAATTAAGAAGCCCTTGGTGCACATATGCGACCCTACGGTTACACGACCGTACACCCTCTCGGGACGGGGAGTTACAAATCCTCCTTCCTTTAAAACATTTCGTCCTCGAAATGAACAAAATAAACTTAAAGGAAAGGAAAATATCTCAATCTGAAAATAGTTGAGGATTCTGACGACGCATCTGAGCCTCTAGCTCCCAAGTAGCTGCCTCCCTTTCATGATTTCTCCATAGGACTTTAACTAAAGGAATCACCTTACTCCTCAACACTTGTTCCTTGCGATCTACAATCTGCACAGGTATTTCCTCATAAGTCAGGTTCTCCTTTAGGTACTTTTCACTGCCTTTCTCGGCATATGTGAAGGATCACAGGGTGTACTTCATGCATCGACACATGGAATGTCATGAATCTGAATAACTACGAGGTAACTTCAGCACCTTAAGCTATTAGCCCCACCTTGCTCACAATCTCATAAGGCCTATAAATCTCGGTGACTTGCCTCGTCTCCCCAGATCTATTTCCCTTCGAGGGGAAATCTTGAGAAGACCAGGTCACCTATCTCAAAGCTGAGTCTGTGACGGTTGTCCACATAACTTCTTTGTCTATCTCTTGCCATCTTCAAGTTATCATGGACAACTTTCACTTTCTACGAAGTGACTGCACCTTCTTTCGGGGCCTACCGGTCTCCTCTCACAACCTCGTCCCGGCCTGCAGGTCTACACTTCCTACCATACAAGCGCCTCAAATGGAGCCATCTCTATACTAGCTTGATTCTTTGTTGTAGGCGAACTCCATCGTTCTTCAAATGAGTATCAAACTCCTTGATTCCATCACACAGCTCTCGGCCCTTAATCCTCCTAATGTACGAATGGTCCTCTCGACTAGCCATGCAATAGGGATGAATGATGATAACTAATGAAGTACCTAAAGTGCCTACAAGCCCGGGGCCAAAACACGGATGTGAACCCAGGTCTCGTCCCCGAAACTATCGAAGCCGGAACCCATGATCTTATTATCTCATCCAAAACAAGCGGGCTAACTTTTCCCGGAAGAATCCTCAGCATTAACTAAGCGAGAAAATGAGCAAACAGTCGTCGATCAACTATCACCACTCTGACATCGTGCTACCTCACGAGTCAATGGAAGACCTATCATAAAATCCATAATGATCTTCTCCCATTTCCATACTAGAATATGGAGTAATTGTATCTTCTTCATGGTAGTGCTGCCTTCACTTCTTGGCGAGGTTAGGCATCACAGGCGATGCAGTGATCTCTCTTTCTCAATCCCATTCCACGGTAATGTTCTTTCAAAGTCTATACATCTTAATTGTCCTGAATGCATATATATGAGATGAATGTGCTTGCTTCCATAATGTCTCTCCATTTCCGCCCATACTCACAGCACACATTCTCTGCCCTTTCACTATCATGCTGTCATCTCTGATTTGAAACTCTGTTTTTTTTTTTCCCTTTTCTATCTCTTCCTTAAGCTTAATCATCTGTGGTTCCTGCAACTACCCTGCCCGAATCTGATCCACTAGGAGAGGTCTAACATGACATGTGGCTAACAATGCTCCTGAATCCTCGACCTCGATATCTCCTAAAGCTCTGGATCCACAGCGGTAGAAAGATAACGATCTCATATGAGACAAAGAACTCTCTAGCCGCCTACTCAAGGCATCTACTACGACATTAGCTTTTCCCGGATGGTACTCAATAGTAAGTATTGAGGTCTTAATCAACTTCGAAGCCATCTTCTTTGCCTGAGGTTTAACTTCTTTGGGTGAAAATATATTGAAGACTCTTATGATACGCCAAGATCTTGCAATGGCTTACCATATAAGTAATGCCTCCATATCTTGGGGGCAAACACATTTATAGCTCTAAATTACCGTGTGTAGATAGTCTCCTCATACTTCTTATTTGCCTAGAGGCATACCAATCCTACATCATTACGCATCAAAACCATGACGAGCCTATGAAATAACATCGTATAGATCACAAACCCATATCTCCATTGGGCAAAGCTAAAGCGCAGGTACAGTAAATCTGCCCTTCAACTCCTCAAAGCTCTCTTTGGCGGGCATCACCACACATGCCCGACGTCTTTCCTTGTCGACTTGGTAGGTGAAATTGCTATCTGAAGAACCGTCAACAAACTTCTTGTAATACGCAACTAAACCAAGGAAGCTCCTGACCTCTGACACATTTTTTGGCGGCTTCCAACTTACCACAACTTCTATTTTCTAGGATCCACACTCAACCCCTCAACTGAGATCACATGACCAGGAATGGCACCTTGTCAAGCCAAAACCAGCACTTACTCAACTTGGCATCACATTTTGCCATCAGCCAAGTCTGCAGCCCACAATCTTGAGTGCTACGAATGTTCCTACGGACTACTTTGAATACACTAGGATATCATCGATAAAGACTATGATGAACCTATCCAAATATGTTTGAATCACAGTTCATCGAATCCATATATTTCTTGGGGCATTAGTCGAATCAAGCGGCATCACCCGGAAACTCATAATGTCACGCCGGGATCCGGTCCTACCGGTTGGCGGATGAACCAAGAGTCAGGCGCGATACTATCTATACTATATCTTTTGTATCACGGGACTCTCATTGACACCAGTGCTTTCCTCGGAGGCATGCAATGCGTAATGGGTATACAAACAATTTACCTTCAATAACAAAATCATTTTACATATACAAAAGAACTACCACCGGGTGGGTGTTCATCACAAATCTATACACATACTATAAGTCCATTTACTTATACATGTACAATTTCTATTACAAAACCTCGAAGTGCGGAGCTCATATTTGGTATTTATCTACATGAGTCGGCTACTGCGAGTGTGGAATGTCTGTCCTCTAGTTTCCTCTTCTCTGTACCTACAGTTGAACACTCATGTATGCTAAGCTTTCGCTAGTGAAGGAACATAAACATGGACAACCACCAATGTATTGTCACTAACTTATACATATGCATTTCATATATCTATACATATTCATATAACACCAGTACTTATCATCTTTACCTTATTGCATGTCAACCTTTTTCCCGTTACCTGTACTATGTCTTTGGCATATCTTTTATCTATCTTTTCTCTGTATTCCTATACTTCTCATCTTTCTGTTCTATGACTTATTGCATTCCATGTACTATTCATATACTTCACATACATTTGTACGTTCTTATTCTATCATATACTTTGTGCTTTCGTATATTTTTTGTACTTTTATTGTGTTGGCTTAAAGCCAATACTTTCATATCATATCTTTAGTTTTCGTATTACGTGAATTTCTATCTCATCTTTCATATCTCTCATAGGAGTATAAGACTTATACTTTTACTATCATATCATATACTATCATATGTTTTCACATAGGCTTTCATGTGGTTTCATATACTATATTTTTCATACACCTTTCTCTTTTATCTACTTTCTATCCTTTTAAATTGTGCTATACTTTGTACTTTCCATATCTTGTATTCATGTCTTTGTTCTTATACTATTTTCATATCTATATTCATTCTTTGTTCATTTCATATCTTGTTTTCTACAGTATACTTTTCATATGGCTTTCTCTTTCATGTACTTGCATATGTTGTCCTATACTTTCATATGATATTCATATACTGTGCTTTTCATATTATACTGTCATATACTATACTTTCATATGATATTCATATACTGTGCTTTTCATATACTTTATCTGTCATATACATTTCGTGTCATTGACACTTTATTTCTTGTACTTGTATACTTGTCATATACTTTTCTCTTTCATATACTGTACTGTTCATATACTTTTCATATACTGTACTTTTCATATATTGTCATCTTGTACTTGACTTCTTGTTCTTATGGCTTGTCTATACTTTCATCGCATAGCGATTGCTATTGCTTCTCATATCATGCCATATATTCTATACATGTCATTTCCTTTTAGGTTTCATATGCGCAAATACCTTAGAGCGGATCTACGAAATAACTATATGTGCCGAAGTACTATCAACATGCGAGGCAGTGATCTCTATCTGTTATGCGAAGGTATCATCAACGTGCGAGACGGTGATCTATGCCCATGTGCTATCTATGCAGAAGGTACTATCCTTGTATGAGGCATTGATCTCGATCTAATGCAGGTGACCGCTAGGCCACACGATCAACGGGATCTATGTCATCGACAAGCGGGGCCTCGATATACATCTATGTATATCTTCGCGACAAGCTGTGTCTTCCACATAGGCATGCCTATCCTATCCCTACAGGTTCAAGGACAATCGACTTTATTACATTTTAAATGCATATCTCATAAACATGAATAACTATTATTATCATGATCGCTTATGTACAATATATACTATCATTACTTTACTACGTATTAAGTTCTCATATACGTAGTTTCATACAGGTTCTCATATTTCTCTATAATACATATATTCATATCTTTTGCTATCATTTAGTTTTGTCTTCGTATCATATATGTAATCCTATCATATATCATGAATGCCCCTATGCACTCTTGTATTCATATATTCATATATAGCTTTCTATATTCATATCTCTTTATATCATCTATACATCATATCCTTTATGCGTTTCTATCGAGGTTAATATTCATGTGCTTTCTATATTTCTATCGTGGCAATAACTACTTATTCATATATTCATGTCATATGCACTTATATTCATATACTTTCCTATACCACATGCTTCCTATTGTCAGATGCCTTTATATTGTATTTTATATACTGTTCCATATTACTTACTCTATCATGTCTTTAATATACCTATCATTCATGTACATGTACTTATTCTTGTACTTGGTCATCTTTTACTTCTCTCTATCGTTCTTAGCATTTACGCATTTCTATCATTTGTTCTTAGCATGTTCTATCTATTCATTTAGGCATATCTATCATATAATCTTATATTCATGTCCTTATTCATGTTTCATGAATACATCTATACCTCTTGCATTTTTTCTATATTTTCCTTGTTTCATGCCTGTGCATATGACATTTCATATATTGTAAAGTATGATGTCTATGAAATCACACCTCATTCATATATTATTATTCCTCTATGAATCCTATTTTACTTGAATTGGAATCCAATCAATCGGATCATCCAAAATAAAGTTATGGCATTTTCATGCCAACTAGTCATTTTACCGATTTTACTAGGGACAGTTTGTATTACTCATTTTTCTAGATCTTAACTTCATATTTGACACTATCTCTTTGTACTCTTTTAAAGCTAAGGTGCTAAGGGTTCTTCTCCAACTGGAATCACCCAAATCGGAGCACCGAAACTCAAGATATGACCTAGACACCCGGGACTACTCTATGTTCAAAACTGGAACGAATTTGGCTTGCACCTTATTACTGAGTGGTGCAGGACATAGCATCCCTTAATTTGTGATACCTATTTCTTGATGTTTGGTTTTCATTGAAGTCTATTTGGTATCACTTGAATCACTCAAATAGGATACGAAATATGACAAGTTATGGCCAATCTGGCCAGTCGAACGGAAAGCAGGCTCTTGCACGTCTGGAGTGCGACTCGACCTGTCACCGGTACCTCCAATTTTTGCCCGAGTGTGGGCTTTTCTGCACTTTTTCCATATATTGCTACCCCCATCAACTCCATACTCTATATACACCTTAAACCACTCCAAATTCCTCTTGAAATGGTGGTTTAGAAGTTCATATTCATCTTATAACCTCTATTTTTACTCAAATCATCTTTCAATATATATTTCTTCAAAAACCTTTCATGAATACTCCCAAACAACTCTAATATGGGTCATAACTCCTACATAATCCAAGCACAAGGATTTGCTAGGGTTGATTCTAAACCCTAACTCAGTTACTTGAACTTAAACCATGAATCCAACCTCAAAGGAAGGATTCCATACTCTTGATCCCATAAGAATCTATTCTAGGGTTAGGTTTCTTACAACCCTCAACCCACAAACATATATCCATACAAATCTCCCATAGATTCATACTAATTTTCATGATTTCCATACTTAAGGTTAGATTCCATTCAAATCTATACAAAGTTCCATACCTTAATTTGGCTTCCTCTTCTTCCTTCTTCTTCTTCCCCTTCCTCTTCCTCTTCTTCTTCTCTTCTTCTCTCTTTTTCCTCCTCTCCACGGTTTGGTCTTCCTCTCAGTGAGACCAATTTTGGTCTTAATTCTGTGTTTTTTGTTGTTAAGACCATGTTTGACCGAACAAGAAAACCCATTTTTGTTTAAGTTTTCATTTTTGCATTTAGATCCTTAGACTCCTTTCTTTTGCAAAAGCAACTTGTGCCATATTCTGGTAGCCTTCCATTCTTTGTATTTCAATCCAACATTCCAATTTTATACTTTGGCATCCCCTCTTTTCATCTTATGACATAAGTCCTCAGTGGTAAATTACTAATTTACCCTTGGCTTTATTAATGTCAAGTCTCTTATTTTATTTTAACATGACGAATTTCATTTAGCTTTTAATACCTAAACAAGTCAGCGGTAGGGTATATTTCGGGGTGTTACACATAGTGCCCATAGCGTGTCCTGAATGCAGTCTTAGGAACATCACCCTTGCACCCTCAGCGTGTCCTCGACCTCAAATCTATCTTGGAGTACACTCGAGACCCCTAAAGTTGATTGAATAACTCATCGATCCTAGGGAGTGGGTACTTGCAGATGGTAACACTGTTCAGCTGCCTGTAATCTATACACAACCGTAAACTCCCATCTTTCTTTTTCATGAAGAGAACTAGAGCTCCCCATAGGGATATGCTCGGCCGAATGAATCCCTTACTCAACAACTCTTCTAATTGAGCCTTAAGCTCCCTCAACTCTGCAGGAGCCATCCTATAACGAGGAATGGAAATAGGCTCAGTCCCTAGGATCAAATCAATGGTGAACTCCACTTCTCTATCTGGAGGTAATTCTGCAATATCAATTGGGAACTGTGACGCCCCTATCCCGGGGATCTGGGTGACCGTCGACTACGGAAACTCACATGTGAATATATGTCGGGTATCACGATGTCACACACTCATTTATCTCATATATGGAGACCCATTTATGTATAATTTTCTTACAATTAACCAATTTGTAATGATATTTCACAAGAGTTTGATGTACAACTCTTTTACACTTTTATATGCAAAAATATATTAAAACTAGGTTGTTCTAATATATTTTACAAAAATAATTCTCAAGGCCACAACTCGGCCTTCTTCGTACTCACGATCTCGAAGGAGCGTCGTCTTCTCGTGTACTGAAGGGTCCCATTTGGTGAGCAAAGTCAGTAAGTAATCTCCTACAAGGATCTTTCCCACCTAAGTGCACATACAGTAGTGAACCACACATTTAAAGTAAAACATCTTGAGTTCCTACTCAAATGTCATGTGTCATGGATGAAAGTGACCCACCCATTCCCATGTCTCGAGCCCTCCTTGACTCCCTCACGCATACTAAGCAAATGTGAGCAAAACATCGATTCAAACAAAACTTGTTGTTCTTGAAAATACACTACGAGCGTGTCGGTAAAAATATGGGACTACCTCCAAAAGTGAATGTGTTGGAGAACTTCTAGAACAGTCATGAGTCCTCATCGAAATGATACGTTGGACGTCTCCCCAACCCCATTCTCCGGAAAATCATCCTGTGAAATTCCTTTCGCAACTATGTTCGTTTTTTAGAAATTTCATGTCATGCACTCACTCCTAATATTCTAGGGTGCCCCAGAGCATATGGAATGCATGATACCAATTCCAACACATTCATGCTAATATATTAACATGCATATATTAACGGAGTTTATACAAAATCAACATATTATTCATTAACACATGTGATAACATAAATTAGCTCCACGCCCATTAATACATGACAACTGATCCATCTTGGAGCTATTGCATCACACCAGCAACACACAATTTTCATGTTACTCGAGCAAGCCCGATGCACAACAGGTCACCATCTTGACCCATTCAACCGGGTACCTCACGGCCCCTTCACAATCATTAACCAGTTTGGTTCCAATCATCCATACAACATCAAACGACCATAAAACCTAGAAACTTTTAGTTTCCAGTTCAAACCCCAACCCACCACAGTCTTGGACTATGTGAAACCGGTTATAGAAATCCTCTATCCTTCAGTCCCAAGTTTTTGGAACTAAACCATATGGCCTTTCATGGCCTCCCAGAGACAGCCTACCATACCCGATAAAGTAACTGTATGCCATGCAATGGTCATGTTATTTCTCATTATACACATTGACACAACTAAACAGCCCAAACGCTTGGTACAAAACACAGAATTCAGAAATTTGTGATCACCAATGTCCCCCATACAGGAACATGGATGGAATCGACTCAATGGGATTTCCGCAGAGTCAAGAACACCCAAAACGGAGTTCGGGCCGAAGGAGTTATGACCTTCGAGTTGAGTCATCGTGGTCCTCCAGCCGAGCTGAATGACCTTGCCCGGTGACCGACCTTGATCTTGGCCTGAGCCTCCACTGTCCTCCGCAGGGGATGTGTGAAATCTTGACTCAATGGGCTTTCCATGAGTCGAAGATAACGACGAGTTGACGAAGGAGTTATGACCTTCAGAAGTTGGAAGTCATCGTGGTCAAGCCCGGGGTGAAACTGACCAAGCGCTCAGTGAGCTAACCTGGCTGAGCTAGGTCTAACACCTCAGTCTGACACTTGCTATGCTCCTCAGGAATATGAATGGATTCTTGACTCAATGGGATTTCCATATAGTCCAAGAACACCCTAAACGGAGTTCGGACGAAGGAGTTATGACCTTCCGAAGTTGGAGGTCATACGTAGTCAAACCCAGACGAGCTGACCAGAACTGGCTGAGTTGACCTGACCTGGCTGAGCTCGGTCTAACACCTTGGCCTGACGTTTTCTAGGCTCCTCAGGCATATTAATGGATTCTTGACTCAATGGGCTTTCCATAGAGTCCAAGAACATCCGAAACGGAGTTCGGACGAAGGAGTTATGACCTTCCGAAGTTGGAGGTCATACGTAGTCGAATCCCGGCCGAAGGTTGACGGCACGCTTGGCTCGGCGACTGGATAGACTGACCTCTACGGATAGAGCTGACCTCTAGTTCTTTGACCTCCTAAGCGACTGACCTCGGCGATAGCTGGTGGTGACCTCTGCTTGACTAACCTACGATCCCGACCTGCAGGTAGGCCGACCTCCCCAGGCTGTGACCTCTAGCGGTGACCTCTCTGACCCTGACCTCTGGTGACCTCTACGACTGACCTCTCTTGGTGACCTCTACGACGACCTCTACTGACGACCTCTATAGGGTGACCTCCTCTGGTGACCTCTCTGTTTGACCTCTGAGGCGACCTCTCGCCTATTAAATGTTGGATAAAACTACCATAACTTGGTCTCTGGTCAGGAATTGAGAAATTCAAAATCCTAACATCAATTTCCTTTGATGTGGCTACAATTTACAGGAAGGACTCTACAAAATCCCTTGGTTACTACCAAAAAAACCAGTTCTAAGTCGATTCAATGCGTACTATCACAATGTCGTAGCTTCACATGGTTGTATGACAGGCATTCCCCGCAGGAGCAGCCACAACCACCACACTGTAACCCTTAGGGTGAAAGTAACAAAGAAGTAGGAAGACCTACCTCTTGGAGTTTGTTGAAACTCTGACTACGTCTCATCTTGAAACCTTATAGTGAGGATGAACTCTTCCTCTTGCCCACTCCCGTTTGAAACCCGCCAGGTCGATCATGGAAATTTAGAGAGAAGGTGGAGTCTCTCTCTAAAACTCTCTCTTTTCAAATCTGGTTTGCCTTTTTCCTCCCCCTCTCTCCCCACCGGTTGGGAGAAGATGAAATCGAAGTGAGATGTCCTTTCACTTGCCCTTGTCCAATTCTAAGTGGATTTCCTTGGATTACCCTTATTACCTTGTATCCATCTACCTTAGTTTCCACTCAATCATGTGTTTCACATGTCCATGTGGAGCCACTTGAGCTCAGTTGATTGATTCAGCACGACACGTGGCACCTTTGTGAGCCACTCAAAATCTTGATGTCCCAAACTACGCTTGTTGCCTCGAAAAACATGCAAATTAAGCATGCCGAGGTCGGCCAGTCGGCGTGGTAAGTGAATTTGTGAGAACGATTCATGATGAAGTTCGTTCGTCATTGAGAATCTAGAAAAATTCCGGATTTTGACCGAAATTCCCATTTTGTCATTTTCCAGAAAATTAGATTTTCTCGGGGTTTCACATTCTCCCCTCCTTAAAAGAATTTCGTCTTGAAATTCCTTTTATCAATATCAATCGCGACAATATATGTAACCCTACACAATGCCGCGGTGTGCAAACGACCTTTCAAGAATTGCGTCATTGACAATCAATGGGCCATCAACCTAATCATGTATTAGACCAAACCTCCATATCTGCAGGAAACCCCTTCTTGACTCAACAACACCCAATGCAATTTCCAAGGTGTATCCAAATCTGAGTCATTCGACTCTATCTTTCGACTCTAAGTCTCGTGATAACGGCCGTGTGTTTTCATCTCGATCCATTCATTTGCTTATCTTTCTGACTCTAAGTCTATCTGATAACTTGACGTGTAATTTTCATCTCAGACAACATAACTCTTAAACTACTCCTTGGGCCTCTTATATCCATCTGAAATTTGGATATCTCCCGGTCTCTTACACATAGAAATTTCGGTTCTCTGGTCTCTTACCTCTGAGAAATTTGGGGCGTCTCCACAAGGGTCTCTTACACCCACAAAAAGGTGGGGCGTCTCGGTCTCTTACCCACGAAGTCGGGATACCTCCCCCGGGTCTCTTACACCCACAGAGAGTGGGGATATCTCCACTGGGTCTCTTACACCTAACTCAGGCTTCTTTTTAGGGATCAAGGCCCCCTTCTTGCTTTATACACATCTCGATTTCTCTTCATTTCTGATTGAACTCACAGTCTTCACATTGGACGTAATCCAAAGACAACACAATCCACGCTCACCAAGGTGGTGAATGACCATACCATGCAGCCACACCGACTCGTGCGATGTCTCCGTGCACCTGCATGCCGATAATGCCAAGCTGACACCCGATCTCGAGGGTCCACCTGGCGAATCTTGGAGATCTGCAACTCCCAATCGACCTATCTCGGTCAACTCACTACCTTTGGGAAGAACATCACATATGGTTTCTCTAGGCCTCAACCTCAAGCCCAGTCTACCACACAGGTACATTAATGAATGAATGTGATGCATCCAGTTTGCTTGCCACTCTGGTCAACAAGTCGCAGTGACGTGCCTTGTATATCATTTAATCTCCCATTAGCAATCTCTGTACTATGACCTGCGCGCTAAGACGAGCTGGCCTCTGCCGTGGTGGCGACAATTGTATTGCGTCATATCTGCGACCGAACTCTCGCCTGAGCCATTAACTCGACCTGGAAACCTCTTGCTATATTGGCCTATGTGACCAGTCACATGAAAGTGCTAAGTGATGCGGCACCTCGGTGGAAATCTTGGTTTCCTGCAGGCCCATACTAGAAGTGGGAACAGCGTGTCATCTCATCTCCCTCCGTGTGGGATTTGACCAGCCACAGGATCCGTCTGCGGGGCGATCCTCCTCGTATGTCATCATTCTTGTGATGGTAGCCTACGCCCATCGATGTGACTGCTGATCCCACGGCTGAGATAGCAGGCTCACGGAACCCTTGAGAACCGAGTATACACTTCTTTCGAGGAACTAGAAGAAGGTTGATGTCCTTCCTCTTAGTACCGACACCATATCACGGATGCCTCGCATAACATCTACTTCCTGTGGTCATAGTAGTCTGACCCTAGAGTCCCTCCTCTAACCATTGGAGGACGTGTACTTCTAAACAACGGAGGTGGTTTGACCCGCCACAGCTCCTCTGCATGCACATGATGTGGCTTCCCCATGTCCGTCTGACCTCGGAAAAGACTCTTGAGTGGCTTGCCGATGGTGCACGACCAATAACTCGTCTGGGCGCCCTCAGTCTCTTTCGATAATAATACAAGTTCAAATGGCAAGTTAATTTCTATGCAGTATCTCTAAGGCATAAACACAACCCCGAGACACTATTCAAATACAGCAAAAAGATTTTTTTTTTTCATGTGCAAAAACTGGAATAAATTTTCATAATTTCACAAACCCTATCTGTTCTTGGCTGCAGACTCACAGTCACATAATTTTAGGACCGTGCCTTCCCAAAATTCCCGAACACCTAAGGTTATATTTCTGGCCTAATTGTTCAACGTTTTCTCTATATGCTACTCACCAAGCATACAAATTATACACCTGACACATAACAATCCATGTTATAAACATCATCCACACCTCCAAATCACATGATCCCACCTGATCCACATTACCTGACTCATGTTATACACACCATCACACCACAAACACGGTGCATGTGTGTTCTAATCTGTCGTGCTTTCTAGGTAATCACATGCCCACAAACCTAACATCGGGCCACACCAAGTGGTGTGTTCTTATACCTCGATGACCATGGCCTGACCCAGTCCTCAATCCTGGGTTTTCATATGCCTAGAGGTTCTATAAGGCGGGTGGCCTAAGCCCGGAGTCCCCCAGAGCCTTAGAGTACCAAATTGTACCTAAGCTCGATCTGAGTTGTGAGCCTGTCCGGGGTCCCGTTGACCACCGTCAACCTGAAACTCCTGTGAATATCGGGTATCAGATATCACACCTCATTAATCTCTCCTATCATGAGACCCATTTACGTATAATTTTCTTACAATTAAGCAATTTGTAATGATATTTCACAAGAGTTTGATATACAACTCTTTTACACTTTTATATGCCAAAATATATTAAAACTAGGTTGTTCTAATATATTTTACAGAAATAATTCTCAAGGCCACAACCTCGGCCTTCTTCGTACTCACGGTCTCGAAGGAGCGTCGTCTTCTCGTGTACCTGAAGGGGGGGTCCCACGACTGGGTGAGCAAAGCCCAGTAGTGATAATCTCCTACAAGGATTACTCCCCACCTAAGTGCACATGCAATGGTCGTACCACACATTTAAGTAAAACATGCAAGTTCCTACTCAAATGTCTATATGTCATGGATGAGAAAGTGACCCACCCATTCCCATGTCTCAAGCCCTCAACCGGCTCTCTCACGCCACCTAAGCCAAATGTGAGCAAAACATCGATTTCAAAACAAAACTTGTTGTTCTTGAAAATACACTCTGACGTCTTGAGGTAAAATATGGGACTACCCTCCCGGCGGTGTTGGAAACTTCCCAGCTTGATCTGGTCCTCATCGAAATGATATGTTGAATGTCTCTGACCCCATTCTCGGAAAATCATCTACCCGTGAAATTCTTTACCGCCTTTATGTTCGTTTTTAGAAATTTCATATGTACCCTCCTCCTAATATTCTAGGGTGCCCCAGAGCATATGGAATGCATGATACCAATTCCAACACATTCATGCTAATATATTAACATGCATCTATTAACGGAGTTTATACAAAATCAACATGTTATTCATTAACACATAGCAATAACATAAATTAGCTCACATGGGCTAATACACAAACCATGAGTCCATCGCTTTGGGCGCAACATCACACCAACAACACACAATTTTCATGTTACTCAAACAAGCCACGATGCACACAACAAGGTCACCATCTTGACCCATTCAACCGGGTACCTCACGGCCCCTTCACAATCATTAACCAGTTTGGTTCCAATCATCCATACAACATCAAACAACCATAAAACCTAGAAACTTTTAGTTTCCAGTTCATTAACCCACCAGTCTTGAGCGTGTGAAGCCGGTATAATCCTACATCCTTAGTCCCAAGTTTTGGAACTAAACCATATGGCCTTTCATGGCCTCCCATGAACCCTACCATACCCAATACATTATTACCTACAACTTGCCATGCAATGATGTATTATTTCTTCGGCTATACACATTGACCTGGCCAACCAAAGCGAGGCGGCAATTACGAAACACGAATTCAGAAAATTTGTGATCACAATGTCCCCCATAGGAACAGGATGAATCCTGACTCAATGGGATTTCCATGAAGTCAGAACACCCAAAACGGAGTTCGGACGAAAGAGTTATGACCGCCAGGATTGGGGTCATCACGTGATCAAATCGGTGTGACCGACCTGCCGAGCTGAACTGACCTTCCCGATCTTGGCCTGACATAAAATGTCCTCCACATGGATATGAATGAAATCTTGACTCAATGGGCTTTCCATAGAGTCCAAGATCACCCGAAATGGAGTTCGGACGAAGGAGTTATGACCTTAGAGTTGGAAGTCATCGTGATCAAACAGTTCAGTGACCAGCCCAGTTTGTTTGGGCGACTGGTAGAACTCTTTCTAACACCTTTTTCTAACACTTTCTATGCTCCTCAGGAATATGAATGGATTATTGACTCAATGGGATTTCCATATAGTCCGAGAACACCCTAAACGGGTTCGGTTGAAGGAGTTATGACCTTAGAAGTTGGAGGTCATCGTGAGTCAAACCAGACGGTGACGGGTATTTGTGAGAAGTGTTTGGTGGCCCGACTGACCGAGCTCAAGCTCTAACACCTCAATCTGAAACTTTCTATGCTCCTCATTCATATGAATGGATTCTTGACTCAATGGGCTTTCCATAGAGTCCAAGAACATCCGAAACGGAGTTCTAACGAAGGAGTTATGACCTTAGGGTGAGTCATCACATGTAGTAAATCAGTAGAGTTGAGCCCGGCCACGCCGAGCTCGGCGACACAGGCTGGCCCGACCTATGGCTGGTGACCTCAAGCGATGATCTGCAGTGACCTCTCTGACCCCCGACCTCGGCTGGCGGCCTCTGCGGTTGACCCTCTCATGGCGACCTGCAGGCTGAGCCCGACCTCTAATTTGTGACCTCCTGCGGTGACATCTCTATTGACCTCTGGTGAGCCTCGGCTGACCTCTCTGTTAAGCCCTCTCATGGCTAACCTCCCGGCTTAGCCTCTGACCCTACCTGCGGGTGACCTCTCGCCCATTAGACTATTGAGTAAAACTACCACTTAACTTAGTCTCTGAGTTCGAATTGAAATTCAAAAGCCTAACATCAATTTCATGATGTGGCTGTTACGAAGGACTCACTACCAAAATCCCTTGATTTCCTGCAAAAACCAGTTATAAGAGTCCGATTGTCTGTGTCACCTGTCACAATATGTGCTTCCTATGGTTCAAAACACAACCAAACATTCCTTAGAGGCAATACAATCACCACACAGCCTTGGGTGAGCCAACAAAGTAGGAGAAGACCTACCCCTCTGGAGTTATATCAAAACTCAACTCCAGTCTCATGCGAGAGCCCTTGTAGTAGGATGAACTCTTCCTCTTGCTCCTTTGACCACTTAGGTCGATCATGGAAATTTAGAGAGAAGGTGGAGTCTCTCTCTCTAAAACTCTCTCTTTTCAAATCTGGTTTGCCTTTTTCCTCCCCTCTCTCCCAACCGGTTGGGAGAAGATAGAAGTCAAGTGAGATGTCCTTTCACTTGCCACTTGTCCAATTCTAAGTGGTTCCTTGGATTACCCTTATCACCTTATCCATCTGTAGTTTCCCTCAATCATGTGTTTCCACATGTCCATGTGAACCACACTCGAGCTCGATTGATTGATTGACACGACCGCGTGGCACCTTTGTGAATAGCCCTTTCGAAATGCGCCCAGTGTCCCCGACTAAACGTTGCCTCGAAAACATGCAAATTCGATCTCGGGTGCGGCAATTTCGGCGTGTTAGCTAGATTTCGTGAGGCGATTCCAGGTGAAGTTTGTTTGTCATCGGAGTTCTGCCCAGAAAAATTCGGTTTTGACCGAAATTCCCATTTGCCGTTTTCGAAAATTAGATTTTCTCGGGGTTTCACGGGAACTCTCTAACAATGGAATCATCATAAGTCCCCTCCTTTGTCCTGCAAGCGACCACGACGATACTACGTAGCATCCTCTGCTTATTTATACGGTGGAGATCATGCTAAGACTCTCTATCTGTATTCCTCGAACTTTACCTCCAATTTCGGCCTGTATACGACTTTACTTCCTTTTTATAACAATCTAATGTGGCCTTATGGCATTGACCAATCCCGTGCAGGAAACGCATCAAAATCCCTCATATCCCAGAGCCGTAAGATCAGTGGGAACTCCTGTCCCCAATCGAACTCTACTATCTCGACTGCTCGTCTAAGAATATGAGGATCTCTTCTTGGAAGGGGAAACTCTCATACAACTCCTAATGGTTGGATCTCTGTCGGAAGTGATACAACGAAGGCTGGATGTAAATGAATCACGTGGCTCTTTGGAGTCCCACTAATGTATATGCATCCATGATCGAGGATAGAAATACCGATGTTTCTACATGCAGTTTACATTTGCATCCTATTGATCCTGACATAAACTCGGCAGCTGATCTGAGTCTTTGTCTACATCCTTGGGGAGCCTTACCTCTTGCCTCCTACCGCATTTTGCCTCTACTGCGACTAAAGCGACCCCTCTGCTCACGGGAAACCTCTCCACTGAAGGCTCTGAGTGCTGTCCTCGAGTCTTTGTGGGGTGTTGTTTGACTCTTGATGTCTCGGCACGATCAGTGGGGACACTCTTAATGAAATGGCCTTCACGGTGCAGTGGAAACACCACATCTTTGTATCTCTTACACTCTCCAAGGTGTCGCTTTCGACACATATCCTGAACAGAGAACCACTGTTCATCTTCTTTGGAAGAATTTGAGGCCTCCTTGATCCTGACAGGCCCAGTTCCCCGACTGCACCTTGGCCTGCTGTAACCTCTGCATACTTCTCTTTCTCTTAGTTGACGAGCTGTTTGGGGAGTGCCTGATGCACTCCTCTTACTTTCCTACCTACCTTGATACACATAGCTATGTCCCTCTATTATAATCTGGGAGCGGCCTCTGACAAATTACCCCCAGTCTGTCTGAGGGCCACAGACAAATGAACTCAGTAGGTGTTGTAATCCGACCGGAAACCACCCTTGGGACTTCATGCAGTAAGACGAGAAATTCAATTTACGGAAAAGGCAAATATAGTAATTTTGATTACAAAATTGTTATTTACATTAAAAATCCGAAATTTATTCTACATATCGGTTCAATGAAAGCAAATTACCACCAGTTGGAATGAATCTGTGAAATCTAACTAGCACATAAAATTTCGTTAAATTCGAGACGATTCAGTTGTACGTTTTACGAGAGGCATATCCTTGATTCGGGTGTCGTAAATGATTTTCGATGAGGCAGAAAGTCACGTAACACGTACTCATGTGCCATAAGTGGTATGGTAAATGATGAAAATGGGCGGCAGGAATGGTGCCGAATATCCAGCCCAGGGAAGAGAGGGACATAAACGTTATTTATGGAATTGTTTAAGTCATAAAAAGACAAAATAAGGAATAGGACTCATCTTCTCAAATTCAAAGGAAGCATTGAATTGGGGAGAAAGAGATCCGGTGGTAGAAATGGTGGTTTTAGAGAAGGTCTCGACTTCTCTCAAATTCCGACCAATCCGACCGTCAAGTGATCTTAGGGACAAGAAAGGGCTGCTCTCTGGAGAGAGACTACGTGGAGTGCAGTTTGGGGAGTTTCTTCCAGCTCGAGAGGTAGAGTTTCTCCCTACTTGCGTTTTACTCTTTGTTTAAGAACATTGTAAATGTTTGATCGATTGGCTTGAAGTGAGTAGTTTGATCGATTCAAATTTTGGAGACAGGTGTTCAGTTAAACCCATGTGGACGGTCAAAATTATTCATCCCGCAGGGATATTGGGTTTCTAGTTGTGCATTTATGTTAAAATGTATGCTTTGATGTGTATGAGGACGAATTGCCCAATGGGTTTACAAAGTGACAGATAGTTGTTCCAGTGTTGGAACCGTAAACCCTAGGGTTTTTCTTGTTCCCTAGGAATAAATGATACAATAATTTTGTGAAAATATATGTGTTTGGCCGAGTAGTTTAATTTAAATTGCTCGTGTTTGATCATTAGCCAAGTGAGCTAATGTTGATGTGAAATGAGGTACATGACATGATTGTGTGAATTGAATGTTTTGTGAATATATCGTATGCGTATGTTGCATGTGTTATGAGTTGATAGGCTAGCATCTGTTAAAACAACGCCTTATGCCCAGGTAACCTAGGAAGTTGGGTGTGAGTGCATGACATGATTGAAAGGAATTCACGGGATATATTCGGAGGAATTGGATGAGTTGGGGAGATGGGCAGCGGATCATTTGGATAGGATCATATTGGAAAGCTCTAACCAATTCGCCTGGAGGGTAGTTCCATATTTTTACCGAATATTTAGTGTATTATATTTCCAAGAACAACAAGATTTGTTTAAAAATGATTATTTTCTCATGTGGCTTGGCGAAAGTGTGAGGAGTCGGTGGGGACTCGAGATGGGGATAACATGTAGACATTCAGAAAATGGATCTGCAAATTTGGCCAGATATGTGTTTTACTTTGAACATTGCCTTTGCCTTAGGTGGAGAGTAGCCCCTTAGGGTGATTCCATTGCTGAGCATTAAGCTCACCACGCTCGAGGATATATTTACAAGTGCGAGGAGCGTGCGAGGAATGACTCAGATCTTTGAGGCGGGGATTGAAGAAGCTGGTTGGCCATTTTGATGTATACATGTATTAAGACTTTTAAGTTTAATACAATATCATTATATAAGTAAATATTTGAACTCTTAGACTATTGGATATAGTGAATTATATTATCGTGTGATTATATTGGGTACTTGGGACGAGTTTCATCACGGGTGTTTATTTGGGTAGAGCTCCAGTACAAAGGAGACTGCCGATTTTCTGAAGTAGGCGATCGGGTAACCCGACATCCCGCTGTATTCAGCGAGTTGACCAGACAGTCAACGGACCCCGGTTGAAGTCGCTGACTTGGTATCAGAACGTTATCTGAATACCCTGGGAGCTCGGGTTGGGTATCCCGTCACCACTTGGGTGATGTTGATTTAATTGTGAGATTACCTAGAAATCACGGGACAAAACTAGGACACTACATGCGTGTTTTTGTGTGTTTTGTGATGTGATAAATATTTATGAATGTTTGATGAATATTATATATCTCTCTATGTCTAGCGGAACAAATAGAAAGAATAGATTTTATAGATTTATTTGCTAGTAATTGATGAATACAATTTTCTAAGTGAAAATGAAGAAAATAAATTTCTATAAATTTATTTGGTTATAGGAAAATAATTTCTAGATTTTACAACTATTAGTAAAATTGAAGAAAATGATTTTTTAGGTTTCCTGATTGAAAAATTGAAGAAAATGGAAGAAAATAAATTTTTATAAATTTATTTGAGTGTGGAAAAATGAAAATATATATATGCTATATATATATAATATAAAATTTTTAACTTTCAAGTATTTGGAATGAGTGGAAATGAAAAAAAAAAAAATGATGCGGGAGCAGTTTTGGGCTCTTGCCCAGACAATGTGTGAAATTTTTTTTTTTTTGTATTGCAACAAGGGCTTGAAATTTGTTTGGTTTAAGGGTTTTTGTGTTGCAATACAAATTGTATTGCAGGCTGGTGAGGCTAGGTGAAGGCTGGTTGTATCACAATACAATAGAGTGTGTTGTGGGAGAGGAGGTAGGCAAGAAATTGTATTGCAAGAGAAGGCTGGTGGAAATTGTATTGCAACATTATATTGCAATATAGTGGTGAAGCAAACAACTTGGAATTTTGTATTGCTGGAAATTGTATTGCAATACAATACACTTGGAATTTTGTATTGCAATATAGTGTAAGCCAAGTATGAAGAGATTGGAATTTTGTATTGCAACATTATAATGTTGGATCTTTACAATAAAAAACTTTGTATCACAACACAAACGTATATTGCATGAACAGTAATTATGAACATTAAGTATGAATGAAAGTAACGTTGACCTGGCCAACAAGGAACAAGAAATTAAAATTTTTTTTTTTTTTTGAAAAATCAAATAAAATAAATTTAATAAAATGAGACAAAATTTACGAAAAAAATGAAATTTTCAAAATGAAATTTTTGTTGATAAAAATGTTTAAATGGGAGATTACTGTCTCAGACATTTGTAAATGCAAGGACAATGTATACACTGATTTATGTGTATGATTAGTGTCCTCTTAATGCTTATGCCCTTAGATATCGTATTGAGATTCGACGTAAGCCATGTTGATTGTGTAGATGGTTGCGAGAGGACGAGGACGTGACGCCCATCGGCAATCGTCGTGCACTATCGACATTCGACCACCCGCCGATTTGATCAACTAGGCCTCAGAGGTCAGAGGTGTTGCAACACAAGCATTCACAGTTAGCATACAAGTTAGTAGTCAAGGAGATCCTAGTAACCCCCAGAGGTTTAGGACGCAACATCCTCCGACATCCACAAGGGAGAGACCCGAAGGGCGGCGCACCATTGGTTTATGCAGATCGAGAACGATCGAGGCTGCATGGAGATCACCTCCGATGTCACCATGATCAGCACGTATCTCCAAATGCAGCATGGCAGGCCCGCATGGTGGAGATTGGTTAGACTTCTGTGAGACTTAGAGAGTTATGATACGGGCGTAGCTCGTGAGTCGCTCACGGGTAAGTACTTTCCGCAGATCATGAGGCATGCGAAGGCTCAGGAGTTCCTGTGAAATGGGCCAGGGGCGATGACCGGTGATGGACTACGCGCAGATTCACAGAATGTCCGCTGGCCGATGATTACGCGCCACGACTCGCCAAAGTTAGAGATTCGAGAATGGGCCTGCTGTCCATTCTAGCAAGGATTGTAGAACTGCCTTACGTGATACGTGGGTCTTGACGGTCAGGGACACTCACCATGTGATAGTCATTTGTGAGGTCGAGACCTAGAGGAGCCATTTTATGAGTTCTCCTCAGTGGGATTAGGCCAGAATAGTAGATGATATGTCGAGGTTGCAAGCCTGAGATCTCTGTGGACTCTACTCCACAGAAACTGACCTCGAGGATTATGGACATGTCGTAGTTCGATGTCATCCTCGGGACGGATCGGGTCGACAGCCTACGTGGTCAAGTATCGATCAGGAGCGCAGGAGAGCCACCCCCATACACGCGACGGCATTCCTCGCGCTGGTGATTTCGCGGGGACAAGGATGATATTTTTCCCTCATACAAGATACGAGTCCAAAAATGTGGACAAGAAGTAGTCACAATGTGCCTTAATCTCTGTAGAGTGATCTATGGTGAGACCACTTAGATCTACCTCGAGTAAGGTGTGCAAGTATGGATGTTTTTCAAGATGAGCTACTCCGACTGCCTCCACAAGAGGCGTAGTAGACTTTTGGTGACGAGTTACACTTCAGACTTCACCCATCTCTATGACTCCGCATGTGATGCACACGCTTGAGTCATAGAACTCGTGAGTCCACACAGAGCTACTGGACAAGGGGGTTCATAAGACCGAGCACTCCCACCACGGGCGCCCAGCTCGCTTTGCAAAGAAGAAGGACAAGACCTTCGACCGCGTACTGGACATGTGCAGCTGAACATGGTTACGACCAAGAATCTGCACTCCATTACCGAGGATCGACGACGAGCCTGATCATTGAGAGGAGCGAGTCTACTCCAAGATACCGTGACCGGTTACCATCACCGAGGGTTATGATACTGATATCCCTAAGACACTAGGATGCTGCTATGGCACTTCCGAGTTTACTATGATGCCTTGATTGACGAATGCGCCAAGAAAGATTCATGGATCTCATGCATGTGGTATTCCAACCCTATTTAGACGGCTTGTCGTAGTCTTTTGTGGATGACATCTCGATATACTCACAAATGAGCGGAGTAGCTGAGTATCACTTGAGGATCGCTTACGCTTGTCGAGAATTTCATCACCAGACGCCAAGTTCGCCAGCAGTTCGCCATCGAGGTGATTTTTGGGACACGTAGTGTCGCATCGAGGCCGCCACCCAGAGAAGGTCGAGGCAAGATGAGCCGGGAAAGAGGCCAAAGCCGGGCTGAGATACGAAGTTTCGGGATTACCGGGTATTACAGAGATTCATCGGTGACTTCTGTGGATCGCGCACCTATGACTAGGTCAATCTGCATATACCGTTTGATCGGGATGATCGATGAGAGGCATTCCAAGAGTCGTAAGAGAGACTCTACTTCGCCTCCCATCTCATAGTTTCTGATTGGGATGTGGGTACACAATGTATCAGGATGCCGAGGGCCTGATTGGGATGTGTTTTGATGCAAATCGAGGGTAGTAGCTTATGGTTCTCACAACAAGAATCACTAAGCGTAATTACTCCCACACATGACACGGAGTCGGGCGGCCATAGTCTTCGGGCCTCAAGATTCGCACCACTCACTTATACCCAAGAAGGAGTTCGAGCGCACTGCACTACAAAAGTCCGAAGTATATTTTCATGCAGAGGGACCTCAATATGAGGCAACGCAGTATTTGACGTGGAGTTCCTAGAGGATGATTTCACTTCAGATTACCATCCCGGTAAGGCAACGGGTGGCCGATGCACCATCAAGTCACGAGGAGCGCCGCAGATAAATTTCCCTGGGAGCGGCAGATGCCTCGAGACTGTGGGATCTGCAATAAAGCGAGCACTTAGTGGTACCCAGTTTAAGTGGCTACACTGTCTCGCTGAAAGCGTGAGTGATTGAGTCCCAGCAAAGTAAGACGTGCAAAGAGAGCGCCCATCGTGATCGAAAGTACAGCCGTGTACGGTGACGAGGGTCGGACCGCTCACGCATGGTAGTCTCGATATGTGGACTGCAATGTCCCCAAATGAATCGATTCGAGAGATTCTCGTGGAGTTTCACCGCTTCCGACTATCGCGTGCATCCAGTGGCAAGAAGATGTACCCGTGACTGGCCGCCGCATTCATCGGGGCGGGACGTAAGAGACACGCAGGGGACTTCGCTCGACGATGTCTCATGTCACAGTTAAGGTCGAGCACCAGAAGCCGCCAGGCTACTCGTTCCATCGAGGTGGTCGAGCGGAAGCTGAGCACGCCACGATGGATCTTGCGGACCCACTCTGCCACTGACGCAGCTAGTAAGCATGACACACCGCATGAGCGATAGCGGATCTACCACTAAGCTCCAAGACATTTTCTACCAGAGGATGACCTTCTTCTCCTTGGAGAGATTCTCACGGCTATAAGATTCGATGATAGTCCCGCTACATGAGTACCAAGATCCATGTGATCTGATGGTGTGGACCCGAGGTTTGCAAAGACACTTTCGAAGAGTTTCCAAAAGGCTACGGGCACACTAACACCATGAGTACAATGCTCCACCCTCGCATTGCATGGTCATTCCGAGAGGACTATATGTGTCGGAGGACATACGAAAGCATGCCCGATAACAAGGGTAATGATGGCATTCGCTTTACTGAATTCGCCTACAACAATGTTTATCAAAGTAGTATACGCATGGCAATCAGATGAGGTAATCAGATGAGGCCATGCAGTCACCATTATGTCGGGACCGATAAGTGAGAGAGCTCCATCACCGGGTCCCGATCCGATTAGAGACACCTATGAGAAGGTGAGCTTGATACACATCGCCTCTCACTTCCGCCGAGCCTGTAAGAGCTATGCGCATGTGCCACGCCGACCCTTAGAGTTCGAGGTCAGGGGATCACGCCTTCTCAAGGTGATTCCTAAGAGGAGTGGTCGTTCCGCAAGCGGAAGCTATCGCCGTGGCGGGCTTACTTCGGACCTTCGGCATACTCAAGATGGTAGAACATTTACATCACTAGCGCTACCGCCACCATGTCAAGTGTCACGAGGTATTTCACGCCCATGCTCTAAATATACCCGCATCGCTCATGCGGGTGGATTAAAGGATTGAGGTTGACAATACGACCTTCGGCGATGACCAATGCGTATCGTTGATGGGCCAGATCAAAGTTTTGCGACGCAAAACCGTGGAGGCTAGGTGTGTCAGTACTATGGAGGCACTATGGAGTGGAGGAGTCCACGTGGGAGCCGCAAGGACACGATGCGCCACCTATCCCTTCTGCTTAGGGATGAAGGTAATGTGAATTTACTGCTTAAGATGAATGATCACATGGCGATAGAATGCACGTTGTATATGCATGGGCGATTAGATTTTCCGAATTTCTGAACTAAATTCCTTTTGGCTGCGGAGAATGTAAGACCCGAGAAATTCCAATTTCTAGAAAAATGGCAAAATCGTAATTCGACATAAAATTGTTATTTCCTTAAAAATCCGAAATTCTATTCTCTAGATCTCTGATGACGAAACGGATTGCAATCGTTAACTGCCTCGCGAATCTCTAACTCGCACGTAAAATTTCAAGTAAATTCCGAGACGCTTCTGAAAGGCACGTTTTATGAGGCATCATGAATTCGGTGTCAGAACGAGATTTTCGATGCGATTTAAAGTCACATATACACGCATCATGTGCCATAAGTGGTATGAGTAGAGAAATGATGAAAATGGACGGCCGAGATAGTGCCGAATGTCAAAACTGGTAAGAGAGGGACATAAACGTCATTTATGGAATTGTTTAAGTCATAAAAAGACAAAATAAGGAATATGACTCATCTTCTCAAATTCAAAAGGGGAAAAAACGTGAATTGGGGGAGAAAAGAGATCCAGTGGCCGGTAATGTATGGGTTTTGCAGGCGTCCCGACTTCTCTCTAGATTGGCACAATCCGACCGCTTCAGCCTTCGACAAGAAGAATCGCTCTACGCGAGAGGTGGGGTCAAGGTGGTACCGTGATTTAAGGAGTTTCCTCAAACTCCGAGAGGTGTGGGTTTCTCCCTACGGCGCTTTACTTTGCTTGGGCGAACATTGTAAATGTTTCGAGTCGATCGAGGCCGTGAGGGGCTTCGTTTTGATAGGTTCCAAATCTCGGGAACCGAGGCGTTGGATTGAAACCCATGTGGACAACCCGTGACTCCGTCCACCGGGATGATTTGGGTCTTGGGCCAGCATTTATGTGAAATGTGCTTTGATGTGTATGAGGCCTAATCGCCGAAACGCGCGGGTTCACAAAGTGAACCGATGAATTGTTTAGTGTTGGAACCGTAAAACCTAGGTTTTACCGTCTTGGTGAATAAGGACACGAAAATAATTTTGTGAAAATATGTATTAGCCAGCATTTAATTTCTAAATTGCTCAGATTTGACTGGTCAAATTTCATGGCTAATGTCGATGTGGAAACGAATTTCAGCATGACATGATTATGTGAATTGAATGTTTTGTGAATATATGCATGTACGTATATTTGCATGTGTTATATGAGTCATGAAATGGTCACAATGCATTTATATGCACCGGGTAATCCTGGTTAAAGTAGCGAGCGCATTTATTATTATTGCGAAAGGAATTTCACATGATGATATTCCGAGAATTGGGTCAGAGATGGGCCAACAGATCATTTCTGATGAGGACCATGATCGCTTTCCTAAAGCCTACCAACCAATTCGCCTTGAGGGTAGTTCCATATTTTTACCGAATATTTCAGAGTATATTTTCAAGAACAAGATTTGGTTTTTAAAATGATTATTTTCTCATACATGGCTTGTGCAAGTGTGAGGAGCTCTGAGGACTCGAGACATGGATAAAGATGTAGACATTCAAGTAGGATCACGAATTTGCTTCAATGTGTTTACTTGGAACATTGCATTGCACTTTAGCGGAGAGTAGCCCACTTAGGTGGATTCCACCATTGAGCACAGCCCACCCCGTCGAGATATATTTTACAATAGGAGCGTGCGAGGGAATGGCTCGTCCTAGAGACCGAGGATTAGAAGAAAGCCGGGTTGTGGCTTGATGTATACATGTATTAGAACTTTTTAAGTTTAATGTATGTATTGTATAAGAGTAAAATATTTGAACTCTTAGAACTATCTATATAAGGTCCATATCAGGATTATCAGGATTATATTTGACCGCTTGGGACAGTTTCATGTGTGTGTTTTATTCAAGTGTAGCCCCTGCATAAAGGAGACTCCCGCCTCGATTTTCTCGGGTGGCGTCTGCAACCCAACATCCACTTGTATCTCGTTGTGTTGATCTGCAGTCAACCCTGACCCCTGCTCAGCGCTACATCATCAACCTGGAATATATGGAACCAATCCGACTACCAGAACCTCTTCTCGGTGACTGACATCGATATGTTCTTCGTCTAATATGAAGAACCTCACCTTCAATCCAGACTCGAGGAAAGAACTGGCCAAGAACTCTCAATAAATTGGTCCACACAACATATCATCAGGAGACCTCCTATCCACAGCATCCCACCAATCTTAGCCTTGTCTTCCATTAGAAAACCTGAAACCAGACCCTCTGATCATCTGTGCAGCCCATAACTCTGTAAATCTTGTTTACTCTATCCAACCATAACCAGGCTGCCTCTGGATCGCCACTGCTACCATATGGCTTGGCGCCCAACTTCTGTGCTCTCTCTATAAACCTCCTAGGCTCTTCAGGAACCTCTCTAGGTGGCGGCGAGGTGGTCGAGACCGCGCTTGTCGACGAGTCACCATACCTACTATCCGAGCAACTGCGGCCACCTACTCGCAATAAACATCTCCCCAAACTTGAGCTCCCTCGTGGGGCCTGCATGGTCCAAATTTAACCCGTTGAGGCCGATTCATGGAGGCGCAGTGGTAAACCAACTACGTGCTCAACTCCCTCGCATATCGCAAAGACGTCTCGAAAGCCTTTGGAATGGCTCTCCTAGGATGACCTCGACGTCCTCTGCCTGACATAGTGCTTTATTCGCAAAAATCAACTATTTAGTACTTTGAAACACTTAAAATGTATGTACTTTGAATTTTAAAATGCATGGTTGTCAATAGTGTAAAATAGTGTATAAGAAAACTAATGATGCTTTAATAACAATGTGCCTCCTAAGACCCCCGCTCTCATACTAACTTGACACACCCCACCCCTACTAGTGTGCGATGTGCCGACAACCCCATAGAAACTCCTGCCCATACTTCCAACGACACGGAGAATCCTGTAGCTAAGTTGTGTTGCTCGCTGAAAACCTCAGAGTAAAAAATTTTCTAAACTTGTAATTTTATAAAATTTCGATGAAGATAACAAATAAGATATGTGACATGTCCTAAAACCTCAGAATACAATTTACACTTCTAAAATATGGCAACCCAACAACATTCCTTCAAAAGAGCCTCAAAGCTCATCACATTTTCATAAAACAAAACTATGTACATACATAGCGAAAATACAACACATATAACTAGAATCGAGGATTCATGATATGTCCAAGCGCTCAAGTACCCGGCATTCGGAAGATAAATTTTAAAAACAGAAAATAATGAGCTAAAAGAGCTCATGAGTGTATGCTTTATAAAATGCTTGCTTTTCGAAATGTCTCAAACCGTAAAACGATCTTTACAAAACACTTTCGTAATTCCATTTGCTTTGATATAAAAGTTTCTAAAACTTTTCGTAAAAATGCTTTCTTGCTTATCAGTAATCGATTTTAAGCTATATGCAAAATGCTTATAAATATAATGATCAACCATTTGAGGCCTTTCGCTTGTCGTGACCCTAAGAAATACGGAAACCCGTGTCTCTACCATGTGTGGAAGGACCTCGGTCCACATCACCTATTCCCAGAAATATGGTGGAGTGCTTCATCACCATTACAATAAGCCAGTGCGCTAACCCTATATACCTAGCACGTGCCTACAACTCTCCTCTATGCCATAATGCATGAGCTAAGTTTCACACCGCATAAATATAAAATGAAATGCAATCATGTCTTAACTTTCCCGTGCACGTATGGAATACCTTTGATCGATAATGATTGCTTAAGACAAGGGATTTCTTAAGGCCTAACTTATAAAATATAAGTTTGTTTGCTTGCTTAATAAAGCATATTGCTTACTTGCTTGCTTTATAAAATATGGTTTAACAAATCAAAATCATAACATACAAATCGTAAAACGATTTATAAACAATACACTAGTATTAAAAAATAAAGTTTAGAACACTCACTTTTCCGTTTACAATAATTGAGCACGACTTCATAATTTCTTCGCCTCTGCTTTTATCCTACACATTCAATGTATTAGACCACACGCTGCCATCACAACCTAAATAACCCGCACACTCGTGCTACAATTAAATTTTTCAAAAATATGTGAGCCCCAAATGTCATTCACAGTATACGGGTTAGATTCTAATTAGGATTCCGTAGTCCAAGAACACCCGAATTAGAGTTCAGACGAAAATGTTATGGTCATCCAAAGTTGGAGGCTTCACCTGAACAATGACATACGCGAACCCAGAAAAATGTGTTTCTCTGGTTCTCTAAAAGCTATCCAAACATCCCCTAAGGCTCAACCAAAACCAAAACGACTCCTAGATGAAAAATAAACCAGAAAACATAAGTTCTGTGATCAAAACCAAACCTCAACACAATCCGGGACTACCTAAAATCAGTTTTGAAAATCATGTCCGGACTATCCCAAAACAGTCTCGAAAATTCAACCCGGATTGTCCGAAAATAGTCCAAAATAATTCCTAAACTTAGTCCAAAAATTTTGGACTAAATTTACGGTCTCTCACGGCCTCTAAACAAATCCCAAGCTATTAAATGATCTTTATGATAGAAATAACACAAGTAGGAAAATTCCCTACCTCTTGGAGTTTGACGAAACGCTAAGATTTTGGTGCCCACACATAGCTCTCGATGCGTGGACCGACTTTGCCTTTTACTCCGACAAAAACCTAAAGTCCGATTTCCGTAGATCTTAGAGAGAAACGAAGAAAAGAAAAAAAATCTTTTTCTTCTCTCTATTCTCCTCTCATGCACGCACTCTGCCTCCCCTTTTGCTTTTCATTTTATCCTTTTTTTGTCTTTTTTTTTCCTATTATTATTATTATTATTTGATATATGACTCTATATCGCTTCATTCAGAACTGCTTCTACCCCTAAACAATTTATTTATTTTTACCACTTTATTTAAATGAACTTAGCTCAAGTCATTTTTCTCGACTCCGAGATTTCAAAATCTCGTCCCCGGGGGAGCTATCAGCGCTTATCACCCGTAAAATCAGAAAATATTCCAACCTGCTTTCAGAATTTGACGAACTTTTTTCTGGGTCACTAGGATTTCGCGAGACCTAATTTCACTGGCAGTAGTCTGCTTCACATCCGAGATCTAGAATTTTCTGTAGTTTCCCGAACTATCTCGACAATTTATTATTATTATTATCTTTTGCAATTTTTGAAAATTTCTAATAAATTTTTTTTCGTGCTCTTACAAAGCACAATTCTTTTGAAAACTTTACAATTTCTTACATCCTTAAAACAACGCTCAAAAATACTATCATGACACTCAACACTACGAAGCCCTTTGTGCACATATGAATTTACTACACATACCATACACCCTCTCGATCGGCGTTATACACATCGCTCGACTCTATGGAAAGCTCTTTGAATCTAGAATCTAACCATATGCTGGTGGATGGATTTTGGTGCTCACATCTTTACTGAAAATTTGATTGTTGTACCAAGTGTTCTATTGTATGGACATGTGATGTGAAAATGACCCCACATACTATCCAGATTTTGGGATTGATTTTTGGTCGGGAAAAATGGGAAAATTGGACTAGTGTCCTTCATTGAAATTGTAGCTGCATCCTTGAACTTGCTATTAGGCTTTTGAATCACCCAAATTGGACCTCTATAACTCGAGTTATGCTCCATTTTCTGAGATTGCCATAGGCTACCCTGTTTTGACCCCATACATTGTCCAGATTTTGGGACTGATTTCCGATTGGTAAAAAGAAGGAATTTGGACTGGTGTTCTCCATGGAAATTATAGCTGCATTTGTAAAATTGATGTAGGCTTTTGAATCACCCAAATTGGACTTGTACAGCTCAAGTTATGGTCTATTTCATGGATCATGCAAATCTTAGGTCAGTTTAATGGTTTGTAAATTAGCTTTATGACTGTTAGGGGACTAGTTTTTTAATTGAGTTCAGAACTATTCTATGGTCTATTATGGCTTGATTGTGAGGGTGTTATTGCGTAATATGGAATGAGATGTTGTATGTTGATGTTGATATATGTGTGTATAATATATTGACATGAATGAAGTATTGTATGGACATTATATACTTATTGATATAATTATTCATGATGCATTGGTGATATGCATAAGTAGAGTTGTCCATATAGCATTCATCATATATGTAACATGGTATAGACATGCAATGGTGCATCATATTGCATATGCACAGGAAACATCGTGATTTCATGGGGCGTGGAGTGCATGGCTGCGGTAAATCGACACCGTGTTCGTGCTCATCAGGGTTTAAAATGGACAACGTCCAATAGAGTCACATGGTTGCATGAAACGGAAAATATGTGTCGGGTATTAGCAAGAAGGGATAGATCCCCCCTCGGGTGAAAAACCCATCAATTATGGTCAGACATAGTCCCCAGAGGTGAAAGACGATAAAAGTGTCTGGGTTTGCGGAGCCCATGGTGAGACACCAAAAATCCGCTACCCACAAAAAGGCGCATGGATTTTGAATATAAAATTATCATTGTGATGTATCATCCAAAAAGCTTTTGGTTTATAAATAAATGAAATAGGTTTTGAAAATTATCATTGGATGTCATCCAGAATGATGGTTTTTCACACTTGGCATAAACATGTGTGAGGGAATCGGTGAGGACTCGGGACATAGGGCATAATGAGTCTCATCTCATTTCATGGCATGTAGGATTCCATGTAGAATTGGCATATTCTTCATTGGAACGTTGATGTGTGTATTATTGTGTGAACATGACATTACATGTGTACTTAGGGCAGAGTAGCCTCAGAGGAGTATCCTTACCAGCATTGCTCACCCCACAGGACTCCTTCAAAAAGTGTTATACAGCACACCCTCATCCGGGGACCAAGCAGTGTGAAGAAAGCCGAATTGTAGTTTTGAGAACCCTTTTTGTAAAAAAAACTAGATTTTACATGTAATATTTTGTATATAAGAGAGTTGTAAATCGAACTCTTATGAACTTTTTTGATAAATTTGTATATTTTTCTAAAATATATAGGCATGAATGGATCCCGGTGAATGGGATGCGATATGGTGGTATCGAGATATGCGATACCCATAGGTATTCCGTGCATTGGCGGGTTGTCAATGGGACCCTCGGTTTTTGGGGCTTTACACGATTCACTAAAAAACTTAGATAAGGTCTAGTAATGGTAATGCATAACAACTTACCAATGAGTCGCCTATAAGTAGATGGATCAGCCACCAAATCACCATTTTTTTTTAGAAAGCTTCGAGGTTTGTCTCCCATTGGAATAGGGGTATCGGTTTACAAACCCAAGTATCTAGCTTAGGAGAACAATTCTAGTGCATATTTTTGTTGACAAATAGAAATTCCAACAACTGTTCATGCAATCTCCAAGCCTAAAAAAATATTTGAGAGGACTCAAATCTCTCATTTTGAATCATTCACTAAGGGTAGATTTCAAATCAGTCACAATAGCCATATCATTACTAGCAATTATTATGTCATCAACATACACCAAGAGGGCCAAGAAAACAGAACCTTGACTTTTGATGAATAAAGAATGATCATTGGTAGATTGAACAAATCCTATTTCCAACAAAACAATTGAGAATTTATGGAACCATTGACGAGAAGCTTAACACAACCCATAAGTTGCACTACAAAAAAATAGCAAAATAGTAAACTTCACAAATCAGGGCTCACAAAGTGGTCGAAATTAGTGACCACATTACTAATTCACCGTACAATCACAAAGCTCAAACCCATTCGTGACTACATCAGGACCACAATTAAGTGACCATATCCTCGCGTGGTCATTGATCAATGACCACATAGTTATGGTCACCGATCGCTGACCATATCGTGGTCACCGATCAACATAGCCACACGATCACGATCATAGCATGTGGTCACCGACTGACTACATAGTTTTCCTCGATCACCCTCCACTCACCATAGCAAATTAAGCTACATCCCATTCTAGTAATTTTAGCTCCCGAACAATTTTAAGTAATTTATTATTTAATTTTATATTTTTAAAAAGTTTAAATTGTGATACCAAACTTCAAAATTCATAAAGAATTCTTAATACCTGTGAATCATTAAATCTTTTCCGAAGTTACTGTTACGAGACCTGACTCAACGACGCAGCTGCTTGGGCCCTCTCGAATTCTGTGTGGAATTTTAGCTTCCCGAGTCATTTTTAGTAATTTATTATTAAATTTTTATATTTTTAAAAAGTTTAAATTCAGGATACCAAATCAAAAATTTATAAAGAATTCTCAATGCATAGAATTCAAGAAAACTTTTCTCGATTACTGCTTTCACGAGACTTTAATCAACGACGCAGCTAAGCCATTAATCCGACCTCTAGGGAATTTCTAGACTTCCCGATTCATTTTAGTAATTTATTATTAAATTTTTATATTTTTAAAAAATTTAAATTCAGGATACCAAACTTCAAAATTCATATAAAGAATTCTCAATGCCTAGGAATTTCAGCAATCTTTTATGAGTTACTCGTTGACGAGATGCACTCCAACGATTACCTGCCTGCTTGGCCATCCGAATTTAGGAATTTTCTATTTCCCGACCATTTTAGTTATTTATTATTCAATTTTATATTTTTAAAAAGTTTAAATTCGTGGATATCAAACTTCAAAATTCATAAAGAATTCTCAATGCTTAGAATTGTAATAAACTTTCTCTCGAAGTCGCCATTTCACGGCACGGACTCAACGACGCAGTTCGTTTTGTCATCCTAACTCTAGGGAATTTTCTAAGCTTCCCTAAGTCATTTTAGTAATTTATTATTTAATTTTATAGTTTTAAAAAGTTTAAATTTTAGTAAAGTTTAAACTCTCATTATACCAAACCCTTTCGCTCATGTCATTTTCCCCCTTCTGCTCTTCTTCTCCAGAAGCCCTACCGCCACAATTTTCTTCAACACTTGCACCTAGCCATTCTCGCCGACATCATTCATCACCGCCAAGAGAAGACCAAAACATGCCTAAGAGGCTCCCAACTTCCAAATGTGCGTTTAACTTATTCTTTTTATTATTCTCTTGAAATTTCATCAAAAATTACCATCTCAAACACATTCGTATGGTTTCTCCTAAATTTGCATTAAATTCGAAATTTCTCAAAAATATGAAAAACAAATTGCCTGGAACATAATTTCTTCTTTCGCAAACATACGACACCTAAGAGAAAACAATGACACTACTACAAAATTAAAAATTTATGTCAGTTGTTTATATGATTAAATTTAGAATGAAACTTAATTTTAAAATTTTAAAATCTATGACACGCTTTTAATAGATTTAATGAAAGTGTCTTATTTGAAATGATACAAAAAACTCACGCTTTTAAATAGATTTTTTCCTCAAGGTTCGCCTTCTTCTTCTTCGATCTTCCCCAAATTCTAACCCTAATCTCTTTTTCTCGCCTCATCTTCTTTCACCTTCCATCCATTCCATCTTCTTCCTCCTCTACCTTAAAATTTCGTAAAAGAGAAAGATAGAAGAAGCACCATAATAGCTGAAATTTGAAGGAGAGAGGATTAAGATGAATTTGAAGTAGAAGAGGACGTGGTAAAAGAGGAAGGATCCGGAAGTAGGTGGATATGAGTGTGAGTGTGGTGATGAAGACAACTTGTATTTTTTATGAAGATGGGAGATTAATTCCAGCTTTTCCCTTCCTTTCTCTAATACTAAATATTGTTGGTGTTTCCCAAATGAGTTAGGAGACTTTAAGTCAAGTAAGATCCGGATTTCTCCTTTCTGAGTGTATTTTTCTGCTTATTATATATAGTTTTGGGTGTTAAAGCTATGTTTTTCCTTTCTATCAAAAGGGTTTCCTTCGATGCTTCCATTTTGATCATATCTTGATTGGCTATGATACTTTTTGTTCTTCCATTTTGTACTTGTTGTTTTTGTCGGTTTTGTTTGCAATGTAGGAAGCCTGTGGTTTGAATCGCGACATCGAGGGGTCCCTTCGAGCTTCATCGAATCGAAAGATACCAATGTCACGGAGGAGTCAATGAGCTTGTGGGTAGAAGAAGGCGAGCATCACAGCCTGGTAGCTTTATGCATTTCCTTCGAGTCCCATGGTCGCTGGTCGAGATGTGTTCATCAACCTCATCCTTTCATCCTTTTATGCCTTAATGAGATTTCTTCTTTTATTCACCTACGCATAAGCCTAGCAAGCATCTTCTCTTTTATGTCTGTTTATATGTCATTATTTCCCCTCATTTTGGAATCTAGCTACATCTTCGATCCGAGACTACTTGCTTCAAGGAATTCTGTGCGATGAGAGAAAGGGAAAATGCGAATCGAAAAGAATGAAGATAAAGTACGGAATCTTGAGGAGAACTAGACATCGAGAGAGAGCAGAGCATTCACTAAAATTCAGAAAATTTTGTGTCATTGTAACTCTTGAATGACGCATTAAACATGCCATTGATTAACTTTTTCCTTATAGTGTGATTTTTCTTTTCTCCTATTAACTTTCGATTTCATCCTTCTTTCTCTTTTTCTCTGTTTGATTTTCGCTAATTATCGTCGTTTCAGGGGTGGCACTAGGGCCTTCTGGTTCGGGCATCTGATCTTCTCCAACCCTAACAAATCCCAAACTCAATCCATATACAAAATTCATCACAACAACGTGTTAAAGTGGAACACATATCCACTAAAAGAAGAAAGGTAGATTCTGGTGAAACAAAAAAGAGAAGGTAAATATGTTTCAATTTTCTTGGCTCTATTTATTTTTATTTTTTATTTTTGAAATTGTATTCCATGTGAATATATCAAAGAAAGGAGTGTTGCTATAATGGCTATGAGACTATTTGTTAACTCCACTAAAGCGTACCATCAATAATTGTCCAATCTTCCTTTAATAATCAATGTTATAAGACCTTCTAGTGGTCGGGCGTGTGTTGTAAAATTATTAGAATTCCATCTATTAGGTGAAAGATTCAATAACTGTTATTCAATAATCTTCATCTAAAAATAATTTTGCCGTGAATTTGTATGGATTTGTGATTCGCAGCTCGAGCTTGGCTCTATAGATCAACTCGACTGAATCGATTACACCCTAATCGCACCTTGTTCCCACATGACACAATCATGAATGAGAATAGAAACCGGATGTACCAAAGGTTGAGCATGGCTTTCTTAATCCGCAGTTTGTTTCCTGGGTCAGAAATTTTTGGAATTTGCTCAGGCTCATACATAGTGGATGGACGGGGAAAAATAAAGTGTCCGGGCAGAGGGAGATCCAAGTGTCGACCGCGCTTCTTGCTGGGGTGGAGACAAGGAAATACCATCCGCCGGTATTACGGTTTCAAAGGTAATATATCAGTGTGGAATACATGGGGAAACAACAATGTGATATATGAGCATCATTCTATGGATTCTCGCCGGCCCTTCTAATCAATGAATGATTATCATACAATGGTTATAGATGTCGCCGGTCATTCTTTCGATCAAAATATGAACATGCAGGAGAACTTAATCCAACGTCCGACAATTTTATGACATGCTCGATGCGTCGCCAATAATCCATCGCGGGCAAGGGTGTGAAAATCATCCACGCTATCGCGAAGGGCTAGAACGTTGGAATATCAAGGTCGATCACCATCCGCCCGAACGCGCATTTGATGCAATCGCTAAACTAATGAAAGAGATTGTGTCAAAGAGAATCTTATCAGCCAAAGCTTTTATGAAACAAAGCGTATGGTTCGGCTTAAGCCACTACTGAGAAGATACATTGCCGCCCTAATGGATGCATGATTTATCGGGGGAAGATTTGAACAAGACTCGTGGTAGGTTCCGCGGACTATCCACGCTTTTAAGAAAACAATGACACTAATGGAAAAGGGAGAAAGAAAACCGCAGATTTTTTAAGAAAATGTATTACTTTTTCAAGGATCGACTTCTTAGATTATATTCATCTAAAGCCACTGCTAATGAAATGAGGTGGCATGCAGAACATGTGGTCGAGGATAATGTCATGCAACATCCGTCCGATTCTATTGCTTGGAAGCACTTCAATGATGTTCACCCTGATTTTGCAATAGAAATTAGAAATGTGCGCCTCTCGCTTTCAGACAGATGGGGTTTCAACTCAGCTAATCCGCAACAATACTCGTCAGCCTCGTTATCGCCACCGTGCATAACCTACCTCCATGGTTATGTATGAAGGATGCATCCATGTTCTTAACTGTTCTTATTCCAGGACCACGAAATCCTAAAGACAAGTTAGATGTGTACTTACAACAACCGACATGAGTTGAATCTATTATGGGATTATGGGTCAAGTATCTGACATTTCTAATCAAAATTTTCACAGAAAGCAAAGATTGATGCGGACTATTACGACTTTCTCCAAATAAGATTCAATGTTGTCCCGATGGTCAACAGCTAGGACTGCTGGCTTGTCCTTATCGTATGGAGGACTCGTAATCCTTTAGACTAAATAGAGCAGAAGGGGCCATGGCTCGACAATCATAGGAAGTTCTCGAACTTGATCATCCATTTAGACGTAATAAGAGTGCATTTCAAAACAAAATCAGATTATCAAGGCACTTCCAAGCAGATCAGGTTCAAAATACTAAGCATAATTGATCATCTTGACTGGGTTAGGGGTGACCAAGTCAATGCTACACACAATGTAGGGATTAGTCAATCATGTGGTCGAGAAAACGCAGCATATTCGATTTGCCATATCGGGAGTTTAACTAATCTCGACATAACCTCATGTCATGCTATTGGAGAAGAAATGTGTTCGATAACTTGTTTAATATGTTGTCAATATACATGGTAAAACAAAAGACACTCTAAGTCTAGGCAAGAAACCAAATACCTATTAATGGCTCGAACTTGATCAATTGGATTCAATCCAGCAACACTATGTTTGCTACACCCAAGACAATAGGCTATAGCTGGTTATTCTGATCGGGTTAACAAAATTGAAATTTCGATGGTTAATGCAGGTCTAACATGGGTAGATGTGTGTGGACAAACAGAGATCGAGGTTGTCTGAATGAAAAGTCACGATTGTCATGTCTTCATGCAAGAGGTTGATGCCTATGTACTGGAACTACTACCGCAATGTGGAAGGCTATCAACGAGCTTAGTTTGTTTTTTAAAAGTCTTACTTCAACAAAGTAATTACGAATGAAGACATGGCTTGACGAACTCACATCCCTAATTATTCATGCAAGTTAGAAAGAATATTCCCTCCAAGTTTTTGATTCATGGAACATCTTCCACCACTGCCATATGAGGCACAGATCGCAGGCTGCAATCTCGCTGGCTATCCATTCGAGAGGTTAAACCTAACTTGAAACTGGCAATGGTCAATAACCTTTGAATTAGTACATGTGTCTTACTTAACATATCATTCTTATAGGTATTTCAAATTGAAGCTCACATCGTGAATAAGGCACATGTGGAAAGCCTGACATGCAGCGCTATCTAGTCGAGGAAGCATCAACGTTTCGCTCATATTATTTCGAGGCGTGCCAAACAAAAGCTAGGACCGTGGCCCTAAATTATGAAGGTGGTGGAGATTATATTCCATCGTGATGATCCTTTAAACCTATCAATTTTCAAATACAAAGGGTAAAATTCACTTGTCGCTCTAAAACGAGACATATGACTCAACAAGAATATAAGGCAAACTTCATTCCTACATTTTCATGAATCGTGAAGAAGTCAACCATATTGCCAAAGTTAATTTTTTTATGAGTAAAACATTTCCAATATATTATATTGTTTACAACTCCATTATATTTTAACTAACATATTTTAAAATTATGTCAATTCATAGGATTTACACTCGCATGTTAAGCAACATCTCAATCCAAACATAACAAATACGTAAACTGGATGCTAAACTTGAGATGGATTCTTGCTATCCCGGGTTCAAACATATGTAAGCCTTCTTTCCACCCTCCTATCAATTTAATCATATTAACATGCGTGATGCAAGGCTTATTTTGCACTTTTATCAATTAAAAGCCTCTTTTAAAAGCATATGTAAGCCTTCTTTTCAACCTGATCAATTAAACTTAATATTATTAATATGTAGTACCTATATCTTATCGCTCCAAAAGTGTAAGATCCAAACTCGGTATCCATAACAACTTCATACAAGATCTCGCAAAAGGTCCATCGAAACTCGTTAACATATAATGGCTATTTTGTAAGTGGATACAAGTTTCACACAAATTGACATGGTGCAAGTAAAATGTCAATAAATAGTGGGGTTTGCATCAAAGGCCAAAATTATAGCCATAATGCAGATGATTGGTATGGTCGTTAAGAGAAGTAGTGGAAGTGAATATCTTAATTGGCCAATTAAGCTAACAGTTCTCTTCATGTGTGATTGGTTTGATCCGACTTAATGTAAGTATAAGAGTTCACAGCAATACAACATCATGGAGATAAAACCATAGAAGACGATATGACAAGTATGAACCCTTGTCTTCGCAATTCAAGCAAAATTTCAAGTATATTTTTGTTCATACCTAAGTTTTATAAAGACAAAGTTGATTGGTGGGTTGTATCGAAAATCAAACCAAGAGGAGTTGTTGTGATTTTCAAGAACCTTTCAAAGACAACATATACGCAAGAAACCTCCATTTCAAGAGGAGTTAATTGAAATCCATAATGTTGAAATCAATGAAGAAGATCAACAAACGACATTAAATGATCCAATAGGTGACCCAGAAGATATTATGGAAGAAGAAGAAGAAGAAGAAGAAGAAGAAGAAGAAGAATTGCAAACAGAAAGTTCATTTGATTCAGAAAATGAATAGAATTTAAATGATATGAATGAAACTGATAGTTAATAAATAGGTAGTTGCAGTTGAATAATGTTATAGTACAAGTGTTCAGTTGTTAATTATTTTTTTTCTTTTTTTTTTAATGAGGATAAATTGGATTTAAATGATATTAATGAAACCGATAGTTGATAAAGAGGTAGTCATTACCGAATATTGTTATAGCACAAGTGTTTAGTTGTTAATTATCTTAATTCCCGATTTTTTTTTCCAAGCATGAGGGGTCGAGGTCAGGCCGAAGTGTATCCATGAGTGATAGTCGAGACGAGGCACCGGAAGGGGTCATTCTTCATCTCGCAGGCTACTTCTACATCTCGCATCCACTACTACACCCTCGCATACAGACAATTCGTACCAGAATGTCGGCATTGTCGGGCCTGGGCACATCTACATCTCCTATCACACCGACCGGTCTGCCTAGCTCCCTCTCAAACCATCTATCATGATACCTCAAACATCCCACTCTCAAGGATTAGCCTCGAATCACAACCACATACGCCGACGCACCCGGTTCGGGATTCCTACGTAGAAGAAGCCATATAGGTAGTCGTGAGAAACCACGAAAGTGCATGATGGGAGGTGAGACATTTAATACTATTTAATTCACTAGTTAATTGAAATGTATACAATTAATACTTGTATATTTATATAATTGTAGCTTTGTTGAGTCTCATAAGATGTCATCTCGAATATGCCGTATCTTTCAAGAGAGACTACATCATGACGGATATAGGTGGAAAGCAGTGCCACAAGAGGTTCGAGATCTATATTGGGATGAATTTCAGGTAAATAAATGTTTAGGCTTCTAAAACTTTTGTATTTTGTTGATTTAAATTTAATAAAAGCAAAATTGCTTCGTAATCAAGTTTGAGATACTAATGTCGACATGACGAAAATGCTTCGATCATATCAAATTCAGAATAATTCCTAACATACCCTCAAATAGCTTGACATGTTTAGGGTATAATAAAAGTAAAAGTATATTTATCCTAATAAATAAGCAATAACTTGAATTAATACAACAATTAAGGGTAAATTACTAAATTACTCAATCTAAGGACCCAAGGGTCATAATATAATAAGTTCATATGTCAAAGTAGGATTTTGATAAATCGATAGAGAATAAACCGAAAGGAGGACCAAAGAGTATAAAGAAAGATATTAGAATAAAATAAGGAAGAAAATTGCAAGCATAAGTGGTTCAAGGAAAGAGGGAGGAAGTTTCCTCCTCGGGAAAGTGAAATAAAAAGCAGATAAGATCAAATAAGGAGAAGAGAAAATAAACATCTCATTTTGGCCTTAGAGAGAGAAGAGAGCAAAACTAAGAAGAAGTTAAAGAAGAGGAAAAGAAAGAAGGAAAATAGAAGATCACAGTATGGAACCTGAATATTTGTAATAATACATGCCTTTACAGATGGAATTACTAAATATGGGTATTTAGAACGATGAATATAGTTTTGTTTGAAAACTATGGGAGTATGGAAATCTAGATTTGGTCTAGAACGCTAGATACATATGAAAACCCTTGTTTTGTGTATGGTTTGGGCTTGGAAGCCCTCAAACTCATTTTTAGGTTGAGTTAAGAAGAGCTTTAAGGCTCCAAAATATGTGTATGGTGAAGGGTCTAGTTGCAGTTTAACCTTAAATTCCCTATTGCTGATCATATGCAAAGAGTCAGATCTTAGAACGAAGCTTTAGGTCCGAAGAAAAGGGAATTTGGAAGTAAGTCCTTGAAATTGTAGCCACATCAACGAACTCGACGTTGTGCTAATCTTTAATCGACTTATAGGACCAAGTTATGGTCTTTTTACTCCTAACAAATGGGCGAGGCCGCCAAACCGGTGGTCACAAACAAAGGTCGCCAAACAAGGGTCGCTGCTGAACAAAGTGACCCAGGGTCGCCAAACAAGGGGTCAGTTATGAACAAAGGACGAGGTCGCCAAACAAGGGGTCAAGCAATGAACAAGCAGTCGCCCAACGTCGGACGAGGGTCGCCAAACAAGGGTCGCTAATGAACAAGTGGTCGCCCAAATGTTGGACGAGGGGCCGCCAAACAAGTAGTCACAACGAATGCTGGTTCAACAAAGGGACGAGGGTCGCCAAACAAGGGGTCATCATGAATGCGACGTGGGGTCGTCCAATAGGGGCCGCCGCTGAACAAGGATCGCCCAACAAAGGGCCGCCTGTCAAGATCGGGCTGCGCATGACCTCCAACTTCTAAGGTCATATTCCCCGTTTGAGCCCGATTGGTGTTCTTGGACTCTATGGAAAGCCCATTGAGTCAAGAATCCATCCATATGCCTGAGGGAGATATTAAATGTCAGACTAAGGCGTCAAACCGAGCTCGTCACTTCAGTGTAGCTCGTCAGTTCAAGTCAGCTCGTCAAGATCGATCAGCGTTTGACTCCTCCAACTAAGGTCATAACTCCTCCGTCCGAGTCTCGATTCGTGTTCTCGGACTCTATGGAAAGCCCATTGAGTCAAAATCCATCCATATGCCTGAGGGAGATATTAAATGTCAGGACCAAGGTGTTAAAATGAGCCTGTCACCAGTGCGCCTCGTCCAAGCTCAGGATTTGATCGCGCTTGACCTCCAGTCCTAAGGTCATAACTCCTTCGTCCGAACTCCGATTTGGGTGTTCTTTGACTCTATGGAAAGCCCATTGAGTCAAGAATCCATCCATATTCCTGAGGGAGATATTAAATGTCAGACCAAGGTGTTAAATGAGCCTGTCACTTCAGTGCAGCTCATCCTGGCTCAGATTTGATTACGCTTTGACCTCTCCAACTCGTAAGGTCATATCTCCTTCTTCAACTCCTCGATTGGTGTTCTTAGACTCTATGGAAACCCATTGGCTTAAGAATTACATTGATATGCCTTAGGAGGATAGGTGATGTTTGAATGAGGTGATAGGACCAAGTTTACTGAGGTCGCCTCGCCTCGCCAGCCAGCCGCCTCGTCTAGGTTCACTATGCATGACCTCCAACTTCTGAAGGTCATATCTCCTTCGTCCGAACTCCGATTCGGGTGTTCTTAGACTCTATGGAAAGCTCATTGAGTCAAGAATACAGCCATAGATAATATGATAAAAGTGGAACTCATATTAGGTCCAGAAATATGAAAAAACAAGAAGTATATATGCAAACAAGGACTAATAACATAAGTAGATTTGATATGTAAAGGAATATAGAAGAAAAGAATAAAATGATAAGTTCAGAGAAAACGTATAATTGTATGACTGCCTAAGACCGAATATTGAATGACAAGACATATACGACAGCTTCGCACTTACTGAGATAGAATAGTTTGATAAAACACAAAGAAACGCATAAGCATGTAAACGTGATGCGATACGCTGGTAAGACATGACATAAAGATAATAAAGTACATGAATATGTTAATAAGATAAGATGTTAACAGAATGGGCAACTAAGACACGAATTATGCTGATTATATAAGAATTGAGGTAAATGCGTGTGTGATAAACTATAGGAATATATGCATTATGTGAGAATATGATAGCCATAATATGAAGCTACAGATATGAGAATCAATTGATTTCCTGAAGAAAATGATGGTATAAATCAGATAATGTGATTTTAAACCAAACTAAGGAATGGGTTTGTTCTACTTACTCATATTCCTCGCTTCAAGTTTTTGCATGATTGTTTCAAAAGCATATCAATGAATTGATTAAATTGATTTGAGAAAGTATCGGAAATGTTTACATAAAATTGTAATGATTATTAAAAATAAACTTATTATACAAGCGCATACATTGTACTATATTTGCTATAAAGGATTTTGAATTCTTAATAGAATGTTAACTGCTTATTTCGTATTATGATAGATCAACACAGGTCAATAGGGCAAGACGCGAACTATTGATGTGTCACTCCGATCGCCAGCTCGGGCGGACCGTGATTTAGTGTTCACTATTTGATTGTTTATAACCAACAAGAGCCCGCAGGGACCGTACTGTGTTATAAAACCATTTGATACCATCATAAATTTCTGCAGGAGTTCCGTGTTTGACTCGAGATCTCGATATCGAAGACATGCAAGTTAAATTCGTTAAGGGCATAATCAATTGATTTTAAGATCAATTGGATTCCACAACTGGTAATTGGAATTGCGTAACTCGAATCGATTGAGCATAAATTGAAATTATTTGAGATCGCGAAATATTGAAATGAAAGTGGCTGGGATGATCAATGAACCATGACTAATCAGGAGTATAAACAAGTATATGTATTTATTTATAGCTAATCATCCATACGATCATGTTTTGAATTGTTAAATCGTATAATAGGAAGAGGCAAAAACAAGACATAAAATAGAGACCAAACAATAATATATATAACCATGAAAGAAAGATATGAATAAGAATATGACATGCACATAATAGGATATGAATATGAACACACGATAGAAATGTGACATGCAAGAACTACAGAGATATAAGAAAAAGATGACAAAGCACTAGAATACAAAGAAAGCATAGATATGTATAGACATGACAAAGATATAACACGCGATATGTGATAGTAATGTAAAGACATAAGTAATATAAAGTTATACGTATACGATAAGCTTCTGCGATTTGCCACTTCATAGTGGGTCAGTCTACGCTTTATTGCTCCCACTAAGCTGAAAGCTTAGCAACGTGTTCAACCCAGGTACGTGTTTAAAGACAAGGATAGAAGATAGGACATCCCACACAATAGAAGGAAAGGCCAGAGATAAAGCCACCGTGATCGCTTCACAGATCTCGATGTTTTGTAGAAACAAAAAAATGTACATGTATAAGTGCTGGACCAAGATATGTGATATATGGTCAGGACACCTCACTCCTGGTAGTTCTTTTGCATGGAAATGATTTTTGTTATTATTAAATTGTTTGTAGTTAACTACAGTACAGTTCACTGAAAAGAACAGTCACTGAGTCCTTGATATAGTCTCGCCGATTTCTGCCTGATCCTCGCCTATTCAGGTCGGATCTTAGACGTGACAAAATTGATGTTATTTCTTTCATGTTTTTAAAGTTCTATATATTGAGAATTGTCAAATAATATGAATGTGAGTAGACATGAATTGGTGGAATTTATTGAGAATTTGTGAATGAACATTGAAAAAATTATCAGAGAAATTTTTTGGATAATGCAATTTTTAAGGGAGACTTATCGATATATATATATATATATATATATATATATATATATATATATATATATATATATATATATATATATATATATATATATATATATATATTTCAGATAATTAATGTTATACATTTAAAGGTTTAATTAAGTATCAAACTGATGTTGTTTGTATTAAGTTTTTCAGTTGTATATATTGAGAATTGTCAAATAATATGAATGTGAGTTGACATGAATTGGTGGAATTTATTGAGAATTGGTGAATGTACACGAAAAAATATTGTAAGGGATATTTGACATGCAATTTTTGCGGAGACTCTGTCGAAATTTTTTTAATATATATATATATCAGATAATCGAATGCTGATATGATTGAAATGTTTGATCATATCAAATTGATGCTGTTTCTTTATGTTTTTAAAGTTCTATATATTGAGAACTGTCAAATAATATGAATGTGAGTTGACAGAATTGTGAATTTATTGAGAATTGGTGAATGTACATTGAAAAAATATTGTAGGAAATTCTTGATAATGCAATTTTAGAGGAGAGACTCTATCGAATTTTTTTAATATATATATATATATATATATTTGATGATTTTAATGTTGATATGATTGAAAATGCTTTGATCATATCAAATTGATGTTGTTTGTGACAGGCTTTTCGCTTGTATATACTGAGAACTGTCAAATAATATGAATCGGGAGTTGGACATGAATTGGTGGGAATTTATTGAGAATTGGTGAATGTACATTGAAAAAATATTGTAGGATATTTTTGGATAATGCAATTTTAGGGGAGACTCACAAATTTTGTTAATATATACATTTTAGATATTCAATGTTGATATGATTGAAAAATGCTTGATCATATCAAATTGATGTTGTTTGTATTGGTGGCTTTTAAGTTGTATATATTGAGAATTGTCAATGTGAATATGAGTTGTCATAAATTGGTGGAATTTATTGAGAATTGGTGATTGTACATTGAAAACATTGTAGGTAATTTTTGATAATGCATTTTTAGGGAGACTTTCAAATTCTTTTAAAGTCCATATGTCGACTAACTTATATATTACGTAAATAAGATTAGAAGGGTGTTTGGAATGGGATCGTTAAGAAATTGTGGGAGAAGCCATGGGTAAGAGATATTCTATATGCTTTATCATTGAGTAAGGAGGAAAACCTCGATTTGTGTCTCGGGCGAGGTGTGGCAGAGTCAAAAGATCGCCGGAGTGATGCCCCATTCCAATCGATATGGAGCAACAACGAGAAATCGCACGAGACTGCGGGACCAGATCCGAATGTCACGACACGGTTGCGATCCATCTACCGAGCACGCAGTTTAATTGTAAGAATACATATATATATATATATATATATATATTTTACATTTTTAAAATGTCTCACTTCTCGTATATCTAATATCTAAATGTGTTTATTTCTTAGGAATCGAGGGAGGGTGCCCTCCAAGCAAGGCACGAATTTTCACGATACCCATATGAAGAGAACTCTAGAGGGATCACATGATTATATTGATCAACGTGCAAGACAAGGTAAGTGCCTGGGGCCAACCTATCTTACATCCTAACTAAGAAACTACTAGTTTCATATGACGTTTTGCTTCTCAGAGAAGATACAAGAGCCACTGCTACTTTAATCCCCGTAAGAATCTCTAAAACCAAAGTTCCTTGTCAAAGGAAGATGAGGATCGATATTCCCAAGCTATCGGGAGGCTCATCACATGGCGACATGTATGGGACTGCCCAAATAAATCATCCAAATTGCATCCGATGCCTCTACACATCCTTACACTCCCTCGAGGTGGCTCATCAACTGACAGAGCTCGAGTCGCTGACAATCCTCAACGCAAGAGGAAGTACACGAGCCACGTAAGAACATTCACCCTCTGAATGAGCGAGACTTTAGGACTGGAGAGATGATGCGTCGCATGATGGAGCAGATGATGGAGTGTGCAGAGAGGTTTCGAGTCATCATTGCCACCGATGGTCCAGACAAGATCGCATGTATTCACACCAGATGTTTAGTCTCGAGTATATCATGTTTTTAACATTTAATACTGGTAGGTTTTTTAACATTCGACCTTAGTCTTGACTTTTAATGTTTAATACTTTTTGTATTGTTTTCAAACATTAATTTGGACTTCAATCTCGACTTAATGTTTAATACCGTGTTTAAACAAATGATAAATATGGTTTAAACTTATCATATATAAAAGTTTTCAAGAATTTAAACTTATTAATATATAAGTAATAATTAATTTTATGAAATATTAATTAAATAATTACAATATTTATAAATTTAGTAGACCACAAGATAAAAATACTAAGAATAAACTATATACCGACCACATCAAGAACTATAACTTAACGACCACAAGACGACCATAAAATCGTCACTATTTAGCAATTATCTCGTGGACCACATTGTAGTGGTCATTTATTCAGGACTACTATGGTCACATTTACCTGACCACATTTCTTATTGGTCACATTTATCCGCGACCACATCAGAATGTCGCTATCCGCGACCACATTTCTCGCGGGCCACATTTATCTCGCGATCACATTTCTCGTGGGTCGCATTATCCGTGACCACATTAGGTGGTCAAGATTCAGGACTTCACATTTCGCGGTCACTTATCCGTGACCACATCAGAAGGGTCGTTATTTGTGATCACAAATCCGCGACCACATTATAGCGCATGCCGCACGCGACCATATTTCAGGGTCACACTTCAGCACCAATACCAACAATTGTTCTTGTGACGAGATTTCTTAAGACCACATCCTCAGGGTCACTAAGTGGCTCGCCATACCTTAATGGACACTTGCGACCAATTCTCAATACAATTTTTCTATTTTTTTGTAGTGTTATGCAACCTATAAACTGCATTAGGAGGAAGATTCTCCGCCTTTCGACAAGAATAACCCAGGGGAACATTCATAAAGACTTCTTCAATGAGATCTTCATGAAAGAAAGCATTTGCCACATCAAGTTGAGTAAGAGACCAAATGAAAATGGCAGCCAAGAAGAGCAAAAGATTTATAGTAACAAATTTAGCCACAGGAGAAAAATAATCTAGAAAATCAATACCTTCCTGTCATGTGTATCCCTTTGCTACAAGGTGAGCTTTGTAGCAGTTAGTGATGCCATCAACTTTGTACTTTATTTTATACACCCATTTACATTAGATGAGTTGTTTTCCTAAGGGAAGAGCCGACAAGAGGCTGTGCACTGTTAAAAGCTTCAGAATCAATATCCATAGCATCTCGCCATACTTGAGACTCCAACAATCAGAGTTTATACTCTGCTTTAGGTGCTAATTGCAAGAGTAAAAGCTCAATGGGATTTGGACAGTCTATGGTAACTCAGGAAAGAATATATGGGATATAAAGGAGTTAGAGAAGAGAGACCAGACAAGCTGACAAATTGATTAGCAGCTAAATAACAATGATAATCAGATAAATAAGGTACGTTGCTTATACGGAGCGGACGAGATGTAGGTTGCAGTTTGGATTTTGGTTAGCATCAATAGGTTCAGTGAAGAAGAAGTTGAGAGACGTAGTGAGAAGGGATGCATAGAAATGACTCAACAAAGGCAGGTACACACGATCTTAAAAGAGATTAAGATGTTCACTATTAGGGTATGGATCAAACAAATGGAAAAATATTTCATGAAAGACAACATTTCTAGTGAGCTTACACTTTATTGCTCTCTCTAAATCAAGTAACTTGTATCCCTTTATACCTAAAGATAAATCAAGAAAAACCCATGCCTACTCCCCAGTGGAGTGAATTTGGTTCATTGACTTAAACAAAAGCTAAATTATAACATAGATGCCCAAACGAATCGAAGATGTGAATATATGGATTTCAAGGTTCAACAACTCAAAGGGGATTTGTTCAGCAAACAATGGCAATGGTGTTCTCAATTAAATAAACCACAACAGTTAATATCACCTTAGTAAGGTACCATTTGATTGAAAAGAAGTGCTGGTTTTCACATTAAGGATGTGTCAGGCTTTCTTTCAACAACATAATTTTCGTTTCAAGAGTTTCAACACAAGAATGGAAAGAAATATTCCTTTTCAATGTAGAAAGAAGTCGTGGAATGCTAATTCAGGAGCATTATCTAACCTAATGTGATTTGATGGCAGTGTTGTATCAGAAAAATCATATTATATAAATTATAGAAAACAAATATAACATCTTATTTTGAAGTTAAAAGATACACCATGTGGTTTTGTACAAATTATCAACAACAAAGTGAGAAAATATTTACGACCACTGTGCTAACATGAAAAGGGCCAAACATCACATGACCAACTCAAAGGGATTTGAGGACATATGATTATTAGAAATGAAGGGTAGACGTCTTTGCTTGGCTAAATGACAAATCCGACAATGTGAAGATAACGTGGATATAGAACTAGGAATTTGTAATTGATTTTGAAGTAGTTGAATTTTTACAACAAAGGGATGTCCCAATCTAAAATGCCAGATATCACTTTTGCTCATTACAGGAGATGAAGAAATTGAATTACAACGAGCAATTCCTAATTCTAGAATATATAGATTTTTGTCTTCCCAATAAGGCTCGAGTAAGGTCTTGATAAATACATGAATCATGGGGGAGGAAATTAGCAGTAAGAGTCAAAGCACTAATACTAAATAAATTAAAACTAAAAAGAGGAGCAAAAAGAATATCATGTAATACCAAGAAATCAGACATTTTAACTTCTCTACCTACTAATTAACCATTCGGTAAAGTTATTATGGTATTTTGAATAGAAATAGATTCAAAAACAAAGAAAGGTTGCAGCAAACATGATGGGTAGCGCCTGTGTCAATGACCCATGTACCAATTGGAACAGAAGGATGTGAAAAGGAGAGAATGGTTTTGTTGATGGCCTCCATGAGCCATTGTTAGAAGAAGAAGGAGCGAGCAGCAAGAAAGTAATGCTTTAATACCATATCATAGTAAAACAGATGGAGGAAGAAATGAGAGAATGTTTGATTTCATTGTTCAAATAAAAAGGGGTTGCATAGTGGGTACATGTAGTTGTGGCAAGACCTTCTCTCGGTGCTTTGTTCCACTTACTCGAATGTACAACTCAACAAATATCCTAACCAACTCATTCTAGAACAATCTACACATAATGAAAATAATAATAAAAAAAAGGAAATGGGCTATAATAATGTAAATTATTTTAAATAAAAATAATATAAAGAAAACTAGTAATATAAATTTATTTCATTAAAAAAACTGAATAGAAGTAATTTTTAAGAGTATTTAATTTAAAATTATTTGAAGATATGTATCAGTTATGAATTAAAAAATATTTATATTATTATTTTTAAAAATAATAATATAAATATTATTTTTATATTCTTTTTAAATATTGATATCATATTATATATTACGGTACTTTTAGATAATTAACATTATTACTTTTAAGTATTAACATTATTACATATAGATAAAAATAAATACCATTTACTATGCATGCAATTTTTAACTAGTGTGAATAATAATTTTTATTTATATTCTTAAAATTTTATGTTTAATATTCTATAAACATTTTAAAAAGATAAAAATAGATTCAAAATATAAAAATTTTATGAATATAAAATTTTTGTTATCTAAAATTTGATAAAATCAATGAATTAAAGCTATTTTTTAAAAGAAAATTCAAATTTATAACATTTTATTTTAAAATGAATGGTTATAAATAAATATATTTTTATATTAAAAATTAATAAATATATTAATTACATATTATACTAAAATTATATTTTAATAAAAAAATTAAGATTTTTTTTTTAATTTTTGAAAGAAAAGAAAATTAAGAGTTACAAAGTGAAAATTAAAATTTTTAGAAATAGCTTGGGGTGGGGCTGCTTTCTGGGTACGAGCCTGGGCATGGGCGTGAGCCGAGGCTGGGGCGGAGTACGTTATAGCTTGGTCAATGTGGGGGGCGTAAGGGGAATAGTTAATGGAATTCCATGTAGCGACAGTGGGCCCCAAAGGAAACGATTGTTTTGAGGGCAATTTTGTCCCCCATTAATTATTTACGGTTACCCAAAAACGAATATTTTTTCCTAAAATATATCAATATCAAAAGTCAAACTTTTTGGGCGTTTTTTAATAACTTTTCCCTCAGTACGTACCATAAGCAGGTCTTCCAGCTTTTATTAATTAGCCACATTCAGCTCAAATCAAATCATAAGCAGGTCCAACCGGTCGGGCCTCTTTCCGATCCGATTCATTGCCTAAAACCGGTTCATGACTGAACCGGATGCTCAAATCAAATCATAAGCAGGTGTCAGCTCTTCGTTGTTCACATTCAGCCTTCTGTTTTTACCTTCCTTCCTTGTTCTCATTTTATCTTTACTGAATCAAATTACAAGCATTTTTTTTGGAGCAATATTCTCCATCTCTTCACTCAGATTCTCACCTCTGTTTCCTTCATCACCTCGATCTCTGTTTGGAACACAAACTCTGTTCCCTTCACTTGTTTACTTTCATTTCCTCAACTCTTTTCCAGCAAAACCCCAGTTCCACACCTTTACATTGTCCTACTCACCATCCCTCTGTTTGGAACAAATACTCGATCTTCTCCTTTCCATTTCTTGCTCTCTTTCTCTTCTTTTAGTTTCTTCTTAATTATTTGCTGCTTTGTTCCTTCCCCTTCTCGCTCATTTCCCTTCTGTTTTCCAACTAAAAGAAAAACAAAACAAAACAAAAAATCCCGTCTGTCTTAGTTCGGTAATCTATTCATCACCAAGTTCTGGTTCTGGTAATCTTTCCCATTTCATCATCCGCTCCTAACATCACTCAGATTCACCTGTGTTTCCTTCAACTCTGTTGCCTTCATTTCCTTCCCTCTCTTCCTACTTTCCTCATATTTTATGATCTGTTATCATCTCCCAAAAAAAAAAATTCCCATCGGTCTTCATAGTTCACATTCAGCGTCATATCCAAGCACATCGTTTCTATCCTCTCTCCAGTTTGCTTGTCTCATCTAGTTCCTGTTGGACTCTATCTTTCTCTTTTGATTCCGGAGCCCTTTTGTTCCCCCTATCCCCCAATTTTTGGTCGTCCATTCTTTCTTCCTGCTCTTTCCCTCCTCTGGTCGTTTTCATTATTAGTTCTCACATTCAATCCAATAGCCCTCTCTGTTCTTATTATTCCCTTTGGTGTTATCTGCATTAGCTTAACTCACTGATTTATCACCCACAAAAGAAAAAAGAAAAAGAAATACTCAGAAGTAGAAAATGGTGGTGGACATTGTTATCTCGGTTGCTTAAAAGTTGCTGAATCTTGGTTGCTCCAGTTGGACGTCAGCTGGGTTATCTCTTTTGCTACAATAGCAACCTTGCAGAACTCCAGGACCAAGTTGAGAAGCTTGACGATAAAGGGGAGGCTGCACCGATCTGTGAATGAAGCTGAAATGCAAGGAAATGGGGTGAAGATGATGTTCAAGTGGCTGAAACGTGTGACGGCATCTCCAGGAAGTGGAGAAATTCATTGAAGATGAAGATGCAAGAAGAGGTGTTGTAAGGGATTGTGTCCTAATTTGGTCTCAAGGTATAAGCTCAGCAGGCAAGCAAAGAAAAAGGCCCTCGATGTCAAGAAAAGCCAAGAAGGAGGCAATTTTCAAACAATTTCTTATCCACTCCCTCCGCCGGGTGCTGGATCTGCAGCTCTCCCAGGAGGTTACGAAGCTTTTGAATCCAGAAACCCGGAATTGGAAAAAATCATGGAGTCGTTACGATGTGATGATGTGAAGATGATTGGGGTGTGGGGGATGGGCGGCGTGGGCAAAACCACGCTGGTCAAACAAGTGGCTAGACTGGCTAAGCAGGAGAATTTGTTCGCCACAGAAATCTATATAGATGTATCCTGGACTCGAGATTCAGACTCCAAAAAGCTTGAAGAAGGAATTGCTAAGATTCAACAACATATTGCAGACATGTTAGGCTTCAAATTTAAGGGGAAGGGTGAAACCACAAGGGCAGCTGAACTGATGAAGAGACTGCAGCAGAAAGAGAAGGAACCAGAGAAAGAGAAGGAACCAGAGAAAGGGAAGATCCTTATTATCTTGGATGACATTTGGAAGGAAATTAATTTGGAGGAAGTTGGAATTCCTTCCAAAGATGATCAGACAATATGCAAAAGTAGTGTCCAGTTTCTAGAAGTAGACATCTATTACGCAAGGCATGGGCTGCAGAAATATGTTTTCCAATTCGACATTTGCAAGAAAAAGAAGATTGGCGTTTATTCACGAAGACAGTAGGTGATTCTGTGGAGGGGAATAATGAACTGCGATCCATAGCAATTGAGGTAGTTAAAGAATGTGGGGGTCTACCAATTGCAATTGTAACAGTTGCAAATGCATTGAAAGATGAAAGTGTGGATGTATGGAAGAATGCCTTACACGAATTGAGGACTTCAGTACCAACCAACATCTATGGAGTGGAGGAAAAGGTATACGCATGTCTGGAGTTGAGCTACAATCATTTGAAAAGTAATGCACTTAAGTCGTTGTTCTTACTTTGTGGTTGCTTGAGCTATTATGGTGATATTTCAATGGATGTCTTGTTAGCACGCGCCATGGGTTTGGATTTTTTTGACGACATCAAGTTGTTGGAGCAAGCAAGACGTAAACTAGTTGCGTTGGTGAGAACCCTCAAAGCCTCAAGCTTGTTACTTGATGGAGACGCTTCTAGAGTAGGAACCTCAAGGTTGCTTTTCATGGATGCTGAAGATAACAAGTGTGTCAGGATGCATGACCTTGTTCGTGATGTTGCCAGAAATATTGCATCCAAGGATCCTCATCGATTTGCAGTTAGAGAAGATGTTCCATTAGAAAAATGGTCAGAGACTGATGAATCCAAATTCATCTCTTTATATTGCAAAGTTGTACACAAGCTTCCTCATAGGTTGGTATGCCCCAAACTTCAATTTTTTCTATTGCAGAGCAACAGTCATTCCTTGAATATTCCAGACAATTTTTTTGAAGGGATGAACCAACTCAAAGTTTTAGCCTTGTCCGGAATATATTTCACAACAATACCTTCAACACTTCAATCCCTTGCAAATCTTCAAACATTATGTCTAGAAAGGTGCAAGTTGGAAGACATAGTCGTAATTACAGAGCTAAAGAAACTACAAGTTCTTAGCATGGTGGGATCAAGTATCCAACAATTGCCTCAAGAAATGGCTCGATTGACCAATTTAAGGTTGTTGGATTTGCATGATTGCAGGGAGCTTAAAGTAATTCCACGAAATATCTTATCAAATATGTCTGGGTTAGAATGCTTGTTCATGAAATCTAGCTTTTCTCAATGGGCAGCCGAAGAAAATAATGATGGCGAAAGCAATGCTTGTTTATCGGAATTGAATCATTTGCCCCATTTGACGACGATAGAGGTAGAAATACCAAATGTCAAGTTGGTACCAGAAGAAGACAAGTTCTTTCAGAACTTAACAAGTTATGCAATATTTATTGGCAATTTCGAATGGCAGAAAAATATATAAAAGATCAAAAACATTAAGGCTTCAAACTGGTGATGGAAAACTACTTCGAGGAATGGAATGGAAGCGGAATTGTTACTAGAAAAGTGAAGAACTGGTATTAATGGGATTGAAGGGGATAATATTATATAAGTATGAAGAATGATAGTACCGAAACTATCTTTCCCTTCCATGCCACTCGGGAGTTTTCACAACCTCAAGTACTTATCCATCTCTGATTATGGGAATGTTTTCATTTCTAATGAAGACGGAGTGCTCTTCGGTGAAAAGGTTAGTTTTCTTTAATACTGTTTATTTTTTAAATTTCTCCTTATACTATTTTTGGGAAATATTAACAAAAATATTCCATAAAATTTAAATATCCATTTAAATATCATAGTTGCTAAATAAAAATTTGAATAATACATTCTCAATCATATACTTTCAAACATTTCACTTACGCTTTAAAATATTCAAACTAATCTCTTATACTATCAAAAATAGAAAAGTAATAATTTTATAACCGTTGTGGTAGCGGTTTTATCTATCTTTTAGCTATCAACTTCAACGTCAATATATATCCTTTCCAACTTGTATTTTAATTTTATTTAAAAATTAGATAAAAAAAATTAAAACATTGATTTTTTAAAATATTTTTTAATTAGATAGAATAATTATTTTTATTAAAAATATTATATAAATATTGAATAAATTAAAAAGATAGATTTAAAAAAAAAATTTGAGTAGATAGGATAATTATTTAATTTTTTTCAAATTTTAGATAAAAATTATTTTTTGTAGATAATATATTAATTTTCACAAAAGGAAAAAAAAAAAGAAGTTAAAAAGGAGATAAATATAATTTAATTGGTTTTTAATATAATTTGCTCTTTATTCATAAAGAGGAATAAAATATAAGTTTGAGTGATAGATCTTTTACCTTTTCCATGGAATTAAAATAATATTTTTTTTAAAGAGTTAATAAAATACAATCATATATTTTCAAATATTTGAATCTTGTTGTTCTGAAAAATATTTTTGTTGTCAAAATTTTGTCTTCTATTTCTCTTTCATATAATATGAAACACAAATGACGATAGCCCACCTTATGAGGAGGCCTTCATCCCACCTCAATTTTCCAAATACTGCCACTCATCATCCTCTATCATATTGTTATTTCTTTCCTTATATCCTCTCCTTTGCTTTTCCCTACGTTCTATAAGAATATTTAAATATATTTTTATTAAATTTACTCATCCTTGAGTATGTTTAATTCAATATTTTCATGTAAATTTGTTATATAAAAGATTTAAAGATAATATCTTTAGGTCAATTAATTATTGTTAAATTTTGAGCTGGTTTGTATGTCTCTTTCTTCTTTCTAGCTTCTTCTTGTTCACCCTAGGGGCCTTTCCTATATACTCTCTTTTTTGGTCAATTTATTGCTCTTTATAGTTAAAAAAATAATTATTGTTAAATTATTTATTTATATTTACTTTGGTTTTATAAAATATTTTTATTTTTATTAGGTGATATTTTACCTCTCAAATTATCTATATATACTATATATATATATATATATATATATATATATATATATATGGAATTTTGTGCGTGTGGAAGTTAAAGTAAAAATGAAGAATCCTGCCCATCTTATTTGGAGGCCTTCATCTTTGTCAAATTCTTCAAATTCTATTGTTCATCCTTATTCTCAGCTCTCTTGATCCTCTCATTTGCTTTGTCTGCAAGTCTCTCTCCACATTCAATTCTATATTCCACTTTATGCATGTGTTAAAAAGCAGATAATATAAAGATGAGAATATAATTTCTAATATTGTTTATGAAAAAAATATAGCAATAAATTCAAAAGATAGAATTTTGGATATTCTAAAGATATAAATTTAAAGAAATAAAATCACCATTGGCCCCCAAAACCCGAAGTCCGTTGACTACCCATCGACCCACGAATCTGAGTGGAAATTAGGGTTCCCAAGCGCCGCTAGAAAAATCGAATGAGTCTCTTTATGCAGGGGCTCTGCCCGATTCTAAGCGCGCGAATATACGTCACGGCAGTCCAAATATATTCCACAATATGAGTAAAGCAGTACTTGGGCCCCATAACTAATACTCCTCATACTACAACTAACTATATCAAATAGTTTGAAAAGTTAATAATTCGACTCTTGCCTCTGACACATATATCAAAATTAAATTCTAATACATATTTAAATCATCAAAGCCTACAACTTAGAGCTTTCTTCTAAGACCACCTCTATGACGTCTTTTGAGTCTCACGCATGCTCCACATTACTTAATAAAATAAAGGGATCCTTGTGGGGTGAGAAATTTAAAGGCTCGAGTAGGAGAATCGCACTAAGTGGAGCTCTCCATACCCCAAGTGGGTGCAATGTTGGTTAAACACATTCCAAACGATGCATGATCCTGCCCGAATGTCTACTGATCATCTCGGATCCAGGAGTCCTCACGAGCTCTCTCACACTCGCCCTAAAGCCTTGTATGAAATTATTGACACAGGTGTGGGCAACCCTCAGATGAATATATATCAATTGGTAGCTCAGACGATTGATATATATTTAGTTATGAACCTCAGATGAATAAATATCAAGTACCCCAGGCATCCGGCCAGATTTGATATATATTATTTGATTTGGACTACCCTCCGATAATTTACATTTTAGATTACCCTCGAACCTTGTTTCTCTAGACTCATCTCATGCACTAGCCTATATTCCCTAGGATGTTCAGGGTCATATAAATGCGTGTATACGATTCCGTCGATCTGTCGCGTACAAATATATCAACATGAATATCTTTCGCGTAAATCCGTCCTTGATCATGTTATGTAATTATGTCTGACTCGTATATCGCATGAAATTAGCTAAAGCGGGTAATGATCCAACTCATCTCCAATGACTACACACACAATTATATTCCACATAATTGTGACCTCATCAATACATAAAAACATGCATTAACATTTTAAAATCATCTCCAATGACCTACAAACACAATTATATTTTATATAATTATGTCATTATATTAATACATTAAATTCATGTATTAACCTATTTAATTCCACCTGACTCAGATCATTCATTTCAACAATTCCAAGCGCACACAACACATGGACAATTCTTGTCGAATTCACATGACAGGCCGGTTTATGATCCGGGAAACGACGGTCGTTTGTCGCAGGCTGATCCACAAGTCTGACTCGGTTACCTTTGGGCCGGTTTCTTCTGATTTCCTATCTTATAAACACGAAGCGAATTTAATGCATAAATTCCACCTGATCGACCCACAACGGTTTACGGTACATCACGGACGACCAATCTCCATAATTCGGTCCCATGTTTGGGACGATCAATAACCCATTCCGGCATTTATTCATCAAGCACATGATTTAAGCAAAAGTGCGGAATTAAGACCCCAGCTTGACCCACTAAATTTACGTGATCCAGCCATCTCCACAAATCTCAGAAGGATTCAACCGATTCGGTCCGAGTTTGGGGGCGGAATCAAGCCGACCACTCGCGGCCTGTGCTGAAAGCGTTAAATGGCAAAATGGGAATAAAGCGTAGTAGGAAAATCCACACCTCTTGGAGTTGTCAAAAACTTCATAAACCCAGGGGTCAGCGTAGCTGCTCGCGTAGAAGCGTTTCCCTTCTTGTCCCGTCGACATCCAAATTTGTCCGTCGGTGTATTTCTAGAGAGAAGTCGAGACTCTCTCTACAGAATCCATATTTTAACTCCTCACGCCTCTTCTTGTCTCCCTGAATGACTCCTTTGTTTTATCTTTACGATTTAAGTGGAGAAAAGAACTATTTGATCTTTTTGTCTTTTGTGACTTAAGATCAAATCTCGCCAAACATAATATGTCCCTCTTTTGCAGTTTTGATAATCGATCTTATCTGGCCGTCATTTTCATCGTTTTACCTGCTGCATGCAGCTTGGTACATGAGTATGTCTTTATCTGTCTTTCGTCGCGCCGAGGGGTGGTTCACGGCAGCGCAGCGATGCCTCGGCGTCACCCAGGCTCATTTGTTGTCTCGGCCAAATTCTTGAGAATTTTCTGTTGCTAACTAGATTTCGCGAGGCGATTCAACGGTGCCGATAGTTTCAATCATCAGAGATCTAGAGAATTAATTCTGGTTTTAACGTAATTATAGTTTTATAATCAAAATTACGCGATTTTGCCTTTATTCGAAATTGGAATTTCTCGGTCTTACATTCTCCTCCTTAAAGAATTTAAGTCCGAAATTCGAGGACTATCATGTCCGGCAGCACATGCATATACAAGCGTCTGCTCTCGTACATGTAATTAGCCGTTTAAATCTTAAGCGACTAAAAAAGCCACGATACGGCCGTGCTTAAGCGAAGGGATAGGTGGGCGCGTCGATGTCGCCGGCGGCTCCGCGTGGACTCTCGCGCCAGTAGTCTTGCCATGAGTACTCTCATTGGCCACCTCGCGGTTTGCGTCGCAAAACGTCGCGACTATCAACCATGCGCTGCTGGTCCCTCATCAGGTCCATCCGGTGTTAACCTCAATCATCCCCGATCCACCATATGAGTTGGATCTGGGTATATATATCGGGGCGTGGAGCGTGAAACTTCGTGGTTTTGACATCGCGGCGTGCCTTCTTGATGCGCCGCGGTCTTATCCTCTCGGTATCTCGAAAGGCCCAATAAACCACCTCGGCGATAGCTCCGGCGCTTAGGGCACGATCACTCCTCTTAGGCATCGCGCGAAAAGCGTGATCACTAACCTCGAACTCTAAGGGTCGACGTCTCATTGCGCCTGCGGCTGCCTGCCCAGGCTCTGGTAGGTGAGAAGGCCATTTATCGTATCAAGCTCACCTTCAGGTGTCTGGTAATCGAATCGGGACGGTGATGGAGCTCTCCCACCTCGGTCCAACAAGCGGTGATCTGGCTGGCCTCGTCTGATACCTCATATGTCTTGTCCACGGCCTTGCTCGCGATAAACGCCCATTTGTCGTAGCGAATTCCGCTCAGGGCAATTGCTCACTCTCGCCATATGACGGGACCACATGCTCCCGTGTCCTCTAACTGCCGTGTATATCCGTCTGACATGTATCCCTACACAACCCTCGCTTGGTGTGTAAACGCTGACCTCTCCAAGGTCAAAATCACTGACCAATAACTCATAAGTATTATAGTTTAAATAGTGTACAATAATTCATCAAAACCTAGAAAATTATCTTAGATTTTAATGATAATTCAGAATTTGAAAAACCCAAATTAGCATATGATACTTTAATGCAAGAATCTCATACAAATTTTTTTGTATCATTAACAACAAACTCTAAATTTTCAACTATTGGAACGAAATCAAGAACTCATATATGATTCAAAAACTCATTTATAAAATAAAGATTTAAAAATCTACCCTCGAAATATCATGGAGCATGAGAAAATCTAGATAAATTGAAGAATAAATAATCAGGAATAAAAGATTCAGCAAATTGAAGAAGGGTTAAAAAATTGTTGTTTTTAATTTTCTAACGTTAAAAATCTGTTTTTTTTTTTTTTATTTTTATTTTTGGGTTTTATGATCCAGCATAAAAATGACATTTTTTGAACAAGAACTTTCTTCCTCCAAGCAAAACATATAGAAATTATTTTTAATCTTTATTAAAACAAAACACATAATAGAAATTATTTTTAAATAAGTTAACTTACTCTTACATTCCTTATAAATATTTTTAAATAGAATCATATAATTTTCCTGTACTTATATGATAAAATGGCAATACTTATATGGCAAAGGAATTGGAAAGAATAAATCAAATCAAAATCAAATTTCAATCATCAGCATTCAATAAAAATTTTATATATTTGAATTTTTATATAAAGTTATTTGAATTTTTATATATTTATTAAACTCACTATCCATGTACGCCAATATTTTATACAAATTTGTTCTGCAAAGGATTAGAAATAATATCTTTAGTTCAATTAGTTACCGTTAAATTATTATTTATATTTATTTTGATTTTATAAAATAATCTTTTATTAGGGTGACGCTCTTACTTTCCACAAAACATTTAAAAAAAATTGAAGTAAAAGATGATCAATAAAACATTTTACCTTGTATATTGAATAAAATAAATTTAAATTTTTAGTTATTAAATAAAAAATTGATCGTATCTTTTCAAATATTTAAATCTCGATTTTCTGAAAACATTTTTTTTGTCAAAAATTCTACTGCTTCTCGCTCTCTTCAAATATATGGAATATTTATGTGTGGAAGATAAAACAAAAATGGAGATCACCCTTTTTTGTATTATATATACCCTATTATTGGGATGCTTTCATCCATTGTTAATTCTCTAAATTCTACAGCTCATCAATCCTCTATAATGTTTCTATTTCTTTCTCTTGATCATGTCCTTTGCTTTGCCCTACCATCTCACTTTTAATTGAAAAACTAAGTTGTCTCCATATTTCATTTTAAATTCCATTTTATGCATGTATGAAGAAGTTGATAATATAAAGATGAAAGATCTTCGCATGATCATGTTTTAAATCCTTTAAATAGTTTAGATTTTGAAAACAAAAGTGAAGATGTGAAAAGATATGCATGTGAAAAGATATGTATTTAAATATGGATTAAAGTTAAGATCATTTCCTTTAAAATTGATCATATCCTTTAAAGTTAATTCTCCAAATTCTACCGCTCATCATCCTTTATAATGTTTCTATTTCCACCTTATGCATGTGTAAAAAAGTTGATAATATAAAGTTATATTATATTGTGTGAGTATTTGAAAAAAAAAAATCATATCTTTTCAAATATTTGAATTTTATTCCCTTTATAATTTATTAGAAAATAAATAAATAAACCAAGGCTACACATAAAATTATTGAAATAAATCCAAGTTGAATAAGGGACTTTAAAAAGTTCTTACACTTTAAGAGCTTTATAAAAAAAAAAAAATTTTTGGTGAAAAAAGACTACAAATAAGGAAACTTTCACATACGATTAAAAGATAAATCACAATAACCTTCAAAACCGAATTTTATAATATCCGAAGGAAAATTTGAGCACCAAATATTAGGAATTGTATTATATTTGAATGAAATTGATCGTAGAATTATATTTTTAAGCACCAAAAAATGATGAAAATAAAAAAATAAAAAGAAATTGATCCTAGAATTATTCAATTTTTCAATAATATAAACAAAGTAAACTCAATGAAGCTCATAGAAATATGTATATGAGTTAATTTGAAATAATAAATGACTTGTGATTGTTTGTCAAATAATAATAATAATAATAATATTATGACATATTACCAATTTTTATTTTAGAACTATGGCAGTCAATATAATTTTCTATTAAATCAAATGTTATACTTTTGGCAAATTTCTATGATTTTCACATGATTCGTTCTAGTTATCATTAGATTTTTAGATTATGAATAAAGTGAATATATGAATATTTTGGAATTGATGAATTATATCTAAGTGAATATGTTTATATTACAGATTTCATTTCCTAATTTGGAGGAATTGGAACTCAAGCAACTTCCTAAATTGAAGAAGATATGGCCTCACCAACTTCCACTTAATTCCTTCTCTAATTTAGGAATCCTAAGAGTGGTAGATTGTCCATCGGGACCCAATCTTATCCCAAGTCATTTGATGCAAAGCTTCAAGAATTTGAAAGAAAGAAGTCAAGAATCAACCACTCTAACATGATTGATCTTGGAGGATATGGGATAAATACACCTCCCAAAGCAGAAACCCAAGCTAAAACCTATATGAGCCGAAGTGAATAATATTTAAATAAATGGTTAGTTTGATAGCATCTCTTCTTTCATGTGTATGAGCTTTCACAACCTCAAATATTTATCCATTCGACAAGGTGGAAGGAAGACAAAGACGTGAAATTTAATATTTCACAGACGCAGGTTTTAGTAAAGAGGTCGCTTTTCCAAATTTGTAAAATTTCTCCTACCGCTATTTATTGGAAATATTAACAAAATTATTCCATTAAAATTAAAAAAATTATTAAATTTTATATTTATAAATACAATAATAAATTAACTTAAATGTTAATTTTACATAACAAAAATGGTTAAAGAAACACGATATAGAAATTGAAAGAGAAATAAATCTAAAGCATAATTTTAATCTTAAAACAAGAAGTAACAACATAAGTGAATTTTCTACCTTCTAGCATGATGGTAGGAATATTTTGAAATAGAGTCATTTGAGTTTTTTAAATATATTTTTATTAAATTTCATCATAACTTAGTATGTTTAATTCAATATTTTCATGTAAATCTGTTGTATAAGAGATTTAAAGATAATTTTTAGGTCACTAATTATCGGTAAATTATTTATTTATATTTATTTTGGTTTTATAAAATATTTTTTATTAGGTGATATTTTACCTTTCAAAACTTTAAAAAAAAAATGAAATGATAAAAGTGCGTTTGGGAGAGTTTATTTATTGCTTATTCGTGCTTATCTTCTCACATGTATTTTTGATAAAATTATACGGGAAGTTTTATAAAATAAAGATACGACCCCCGCATAAGCCCATTTAGCTATTTCAATAAGCTTCATGAAGAAGCTCATCAAAAAAGCTTGAAGTGAAGCTAAAATCGATAATCTTAATGATAAAATTGTTATTCTAAAAACTATCTAAAAATAGGGAAAAAATTATGAAAAAATAGAAAAGAATTCAAAAATTACGTTAAAAGGTAAATTTTTTGAAAATATTATGTAAAAATAGGGAAAAATCTGGAAAAATAATAAAAAACAAATAGAAACAAATTCCAAAAAATTATGTAAAATGGGCACATGATTTTTTAATATCTTCACATGATTCTTTAACCTTTTAAGTAATTTTAGATTTTAAAACGTAAGTAAAGTGAAGATGTGAATGTTTTAGAATGGATGAATTATATCTAAGGTGATATGTTTATATTTACCCAAACTTTTCATTTTGATGATGTAATATCACAGGTTTCATTCCCTAATTTGGAGGAATTGACACTCTATAAAGTTCCAAAATTGAAGAAGATATGGCATGACAACCTTGCACTTGATTCCTTCTCAAATCTACGGATCCTAAGAGTGACAAATTGTCCATGTCTACTCAATCTTATCCCTAGTCCCTCAAGCTTCAAGAATTTGAAAAAGATAGAGGTGTGGATGTGTAAAGCCCTAGAAAACCTTGCAATTAATACTCTTATTGAAGATGGAGTGCACTTACATGAAGAGGTTAGTTTTCTCCAATTTATTTATTTTTATAAAAATTTCTCCTTAATACTAATTTTGGAAAGTATTAACAAAAATATTCCATAAAAAATTTTAAAAAAATCATCTAAATGTTAGTTCATTCATAACAATAATAATAAATATACTGAATAAATTTAAAATTTTATTTTATATAATAACATGGTTATAATACTTATATGGCAAACGAATTGGAAAAATAATAAATCAAAATCAAAATTTTAATCATAAGTACTAAAAAAAATAGTATAAGTCCAGTTTTTACCTTCTCCCATAACATCATAATAGTTTGAGATATTATTATATGAATTTTTATATATTTTGATTAAATCTCATCACTCCATGTGTACGTCAATATTTTTATGCAAATCTTTGTGTAAAAGAACTGCAAATAATACTTTAGTTCAATTAGGTGATGTTTTACTTTCACAAAACATTTAAAAAAAACTCAAGTAATAGATGATCAATATATGTTTGAGAGATAAGTCTTTACCTTTATATTGAATAAAATAAATTTTAATTTTTAAAGTTATTAAATAAAAATTGGATCATATCTTTTCAAATATTTAAATATGGGATTAAAAAAATTCCCACCTTCTCGCCTTCATATATGGAATATGTGTGTGTGGAAGATAAAACAAAAATGAAGATCACCCTTTTCTGTATTATATATACCCTATTATTTGGAGGCTTTCATCCAAACTCTACAGCTCATCATCCTCTATAATGTTCCTATTTCTTTCTCATGATCATGTCCTTTGCTTTGTCCTACCCATCTCTCACTATTGATTGAAAAACTAAGTTGCCTCCACATTCCATTTTAAATTCCATTTTATGCATGTGTGAAAAAGTTGATAATATAAAGATGAAAATAGAATTTATTATATTATATTATTTAGAATATTTGAAAAAAAAGTCTAGTTGAATTTAAAAAAATTTAAAATGCTTTATTCAAAAGAACTCCCTTTTCAAATAAAAATAAAATAAAATATTAATAATATTTTAAAAGTTTTATCCAAAAAATTCAATCGTAACTAATAAGAAAAAAAATAATCAAATGAAATTGGATTTAACAATTTTTAGATGCAAAATGAAGATAAATAAGACTCCATCTGACTTATCTAACAAAAAAAAAAATTACTTTTATAAACTTATCTATATAAGATTCCCTCTTACTTATTGGTTTTTTAAAGGTAATTATTTCTCCTACTTTTGTCTTAAATAATAATAAAAAAATTCTCAATAAAGGGCACATCTCCTATGTTATGAATTAGTATATATGTTTCATTTAATGTTATGACTAAATAAGTTATGTTTATGAGCAATTTAGCACCCATAATCAAATTAATATAATTTGTGAATAATATAAGAAGACTCGTGATAAGTGTCCGTCATGAATCTTCATAAAAAATTTGAATAATTTAATTTCAAAGTGCATCCCATTTAAAATAATATATGATTCCCAAAATCATTCGACTGTCTTTGCCTTGTTGCTAATCTAGTTGTTAGTTTTTTTTTGCAAAAATAAAGGTTTTGTTATAATATAGTCTATTTTATTTTTGAACTTGCTGTCAATACTTTTGTATTAATAACTTGGTTTTGGGTAATTTTTAAGATCTTCACATGATCATGATCATGTTTTTAAATCCTTTAAATAGTTTAGATTTTGAAAACAAAAGTGAAGATGTGAATATTTTAGAATTGATGAATTATATTAATTTATGGAAGGGAATATGTTTATGTTTATCCTAACTTTTCAATTGATAATGTGATATATTATACTACAGGTTTCATTCCCGACTTTGGAGGAATTGACACTCTATCGACTTCCTAAATTGAAGAAGATATGGGATCATAACCTTTCACCTCATTCCTTCTCCAATTTACGGATCCTAAAAGTGGAATATTGTCCATGCCTACTCAATGTGATTCCGGCCCATATGATGGGGAGCTTGAATAATTTGAAAGAGATGATAGTGAGGGAATGTAAAGCCCTAGAACATGTATTTGATCTTCAAGGATATGATGATACAAATGATGAGATCCTCCCAAAGTTAGAAACCTTGGTATTAGAAGACCTAGTTGAGCTGAAGGGTATTGTACCCAACAATGACAGCACAAGAGGTTGTTTCTCTCCTTGGATGCCTATGAGTTTTCATAACCTCAAATGTTTATCCATCAAAAATTGCGGCAAGAAAGACAAAGATCAGGGAAATGCTGACATTCTTATTCAAGATGGAGTGTTCTTCGAAAAGGTTAGCTTTCTAAGATCGTTTTAATTTCTCATTCTATTATTTTTGGGAAATGTTTACAAAAATATTCCATAAAATTTTAAAATATTATTTATATGTTATATTTATAAATAAAAATAAAAATAAAAATACTAAATTAATTTAAATTTTAACTTTACATACTAAAAACATTTCATAATACTTTTTTGACATCTAATCATTGCATTACATTATAGTATTCTATTCCTCATTGAAACTCGAACCCTCCCTATGCCAGCCTAATGCTTTAACCAAATGAGCTAGGGTCTTATTGGTCGGGCTAATAATACTTAAATTACAAAGGAATTAAAAAAGAATGAATCTCAAGCAAAATTTAATTTTTTTAAAGGAGCAAAATTTTAATCTTAAAAACAATAAGTACTAAAAAAATATATATTATAAGTTCATTTTCTACCTTCTTATGAGATAGTAAGAATAGTTAGAAATAAAATGATTTGAATTTTTTTGTTTATTTTTATTAAATTTCCTCATCTCGTATGTTTAATTTAATATAGTTCAATGAATTATCATTTAATTATTTATTTAAATTTATTATATATATATATATATATATATATATATATATATATATATATATATATATATATATATATATATATATATATATATATGTAAATGTGCGGATGGAATATGTGTAAAAAAATGAATGGTCACCCAAGTTTGAACCCATGCCCTTTCATTTAGGGATGAACCCAATTATCATTATTTAGGGATAAACTCAATTATCATTATCCTAACTAATTAATTCATACATATTGGCTCATCATCCTCTATCTTATTTCTATTTCTATCACTTCAAGCCCTACCCATCCTTCAATGTCTTTTTCAGCTTTTAATTAAAAGAAGCTGGCATTGCATGCAATTCTATATTCCACTTTATATATGTGTTATAAAGGAGATAATATAAATATGAAAGAGGATTTATTATATTATTTTATTTTGAAATTAAAAATGTTTAGATTGGAATAAAATCTTTAACTATTAAATATTTTATAAGTTTTATAAAAAAAAAAATTAAACAAATAATCATATGAAAGTGGATTTAATAATTTTTAGATCTCAATTGAAGATTAAATTAATGGCCATTTTGTTTATTTATATCGTATGTTTTTTGTTCTTATTGTTATTTTATTGTATGTTGTGGTCGATAGTACTTATTTTCGGTGCCTATTTCGGTTTGTGGGCACTCACAGTTGGTGGTCTGTTCTGCCGCTAGGTGCCAACCTGACAAAGGCACATATTTAATGGGGAGCATTCTCACTACCAACCGGGCTAAGAGTTCGGGCCAGAAGCGAGAGCTCAGCCCCCATTTCACATGGCCTTGGTCTGGGGTTCGAGCCTCACTGAAAGTAAAGAAGCGCAAGTGGACATGCCCCTATACCGTGAGCTGGGACCACCCGTCTGTGAGTGGGCCAAAGTGGCCTCTACAAAGGCTTATATCACACAGTTCCTTTCTACTTTCGGCTCATTTCCTGACAGTGCTGGTGTTCACCACAGCACCCTCAGCCGCTGCTCCGACCATGAGTTTAGGGTGTTCATCGGTGTAGTCTCACCTCACCAACCGAGCTAATGTACTTCACGCTTGTCTTAATCCACCTCGAACGCACTCTGCCTCACGGGTCCTGTGCCCGAGCCCACTGAGGCGGCAAACCCCGCCGTGAGCTAGGATAGCCCGTGAATCGGACACCAACCCTCCGTCTGAAAGCAGCCAGGCGAGGACCCGTGGATATGGCTGGGCACTTTTGCAGGTGTTCACTCCGGCTCCACGCCAATCTAGGGGCGGTCCACACAGTACCACAGGCTGCCCGCTGTGGCTCCGACCATGAGCTAGATACCATTCGGTAGCTCTCGACCACCAACCGAGCTACTTCAGCCCACCGGGTGTTTTTAACCACCACGCATTCAAGCTCATTGGTCCAGGCTCGGTTCACCTGAGGCTTAAAGAAACCCCGTGAGCTGTGATAGCTCAGGAGCCACCACCCTCGTCTGAGTGCCAGGGGTGGGGCCCCACAAACGAAATAAAGTAAATATTCTATCATATTCCTTAATAATTAAAATTTTATTTTTTATATCTAATTGAATTAAACAGTACAATCTTTTGCTATAAACAAAAAATGTTGGTGATTCTTCATTTTATCAAAATACTGATTAAAATATCCATATTTGTAAAAAAACACTAATAAAACTAAATAAAAATAGAATTTAAGGGGGCATTTGTTTTTGGATTTTTTTTAAAACAATTTGTTTTTAGATTTTAGGACTTTTTTTTTTTTGCATAACCTATTTTCCTTTGCAATTTAAAAAAATTATGACATTCTAAAATCCCCACAAATTTTAAAAAATTCATAAATAAGTTATTCAAAAAAAGGGGGCGCTAAAGTGAAAACAAATTGTTTAAACAAACCAAAAAACAAATGCCCTCTAATTTTTGGAAGAGACAAAGAATCAAAATCGCTAAAAACCACAAAGTATGAAACAACATCCAAGTTATTAGCATAATAAAACGATTCAAAACTTATATATTTGATAGTTGAGTCTACATATTTTATATTACTATTGTGACTAGAATACCAATAACTCTAGTTCTATAACAATTTTATATATTTTATTGTAATTATATAAAAATAAGGTAAATATAATAATTAATTTTAAGAATGGTAATAACAAATTATTTATCATAATTATTTTATTATTTTATTTTTTTATAAATATGTTAAGATATTGTGACGCCCCAAACTCGTGGGTCCAAGCACCACCATTGACTCATGGAATATTAGTGGATGTCTAAGTTACCCGACTCCACTCTTGAAAATCTAAAGTCTCCCTTTTGTAATGAGGAGCTCTACCGATACATAACCCGTGAGTATTACCTCGTCCCAAATAATCCAATATACGTTTCATGACAAAACGGCTACTGGCTCATAAACCAATACTCTTCACAATATATATATCCAACTATATCCAATAGTTTCAAGAGTTCAAATTCTACTCTTATACAACACATATATTAAAATTAGAGAATTATAATACATGTCATACATCATAAACCAAAGCCAAAATCCGGCTTTCTTCTAAACGGCCTCTATGATGAACCGTCTCCTCGCACGCCTCCCGTACTGTGAAATAGTATCCTCTATTGCAGGAGCTAATGCTCGTGAGGAATCAATCACCCTAAATGGGCTACTCAATTTAAGTGCATATGCAATGCTCCGTAGAATAAACACACATTCAAGCAAAATGCATGAGTCCTACTTGAATGTCTATCCGTACAACCTGCACTCGAGTCCACCGACCCCCTCACACTCCTGCTTAAGCCCCATGAGAAACATTATTTTTAACAAAGCTATTTGTTATTATTTGTGGACTACCCTCCGATATAAATAGTGGATTGTCTCCGATGTTATATTTAGTGGACTACCCTCCGAGATATATCAATTGGGCCGTCTCCAACGATTGATATTATGTATGGACTACCCTCCGATGTATATATATATGGGTCGTCTCCGACGATTGATATTATGTTTGGACTACCCTCCGATGTATATCAATTGGGCCGACTCCGACGATTGATATTTTATTTGTTTGGACTACCCTCCGATATTCATTATTTTTAGACAACCTCCAACCATTCTTCAAGAATTACTCACGCACTCACTCCTATCATTCCCAGTAGCTCTACTGCGATACTGAAATGTACGATGCCAATTCCATTTCAATTTTATAACACATGCAAATATATAATCATGCATATATTCACATAATTTAAATCACACAATCATGTTATGTAATCTCCACATTCCATCACATTAAAAATTAAATACATGGGCTATCGATCAAACACGAGCAATTCTACTTGAATTACTCGACCAAACATATTAATTCACAAAAATTATTTTTGTGAGCACTATTCTTGGGAATAGTGAAACCCTCGGTTACTATTCTCGGAAAAATCACCAATCATCGGTTCACTTTGTGGACCCGAATTTCACTTCATTTCCGGCCTCATACAAACCAATACATGATTTAAAGCATAATTTACGCTATTAAAGGCTCCAAACAATTCCTCACTTAAGCATGTGTTGCTCAAGCATTGGGTCTAATAAATTAATCAATCTCTACCCCAAGCTTGGGATCCCCATCAAACGCCGCTCAAGGCCTCAAGCCAACCGAACATTGTAAAACACTTAAGTAAAGTGTAAAACCCAAGCAGGGAGAAACCCTACCCCACTCTGAGTTTGAGGAAACTCCTAACCGGTGACTCCACGCCAAACCCTCTCCCGTAGCCTCATTCCGAAGACTCCGACGGCCTGGGATGACGGAACTTAGAGAGAAGTCTCGATACTTCTCTCTAAAACCGATTTCAACCTACTCGTACTTCTTCTTTTTTTTTTTTTCTCAATCTCTGTTTTTGCCTTTTCTATTGAGAAGACAAACACTATTTAGTGTTTTGTCTTATTATCATTTAAATCAAACTCCAAAATGACCACATGTCTCCTTCTTTTCCCGGGGCCACATTCGACACTATCTCTACCGGGTCCATTTTCATCATTTCTCTACTCATGCCTCTTATGGCACATGAGTACGTATTATATGTGACTTTCGTCGCATCGAAAATCGTTCTACGCCACCCGAAACGCAATGTCTCGAAAAACGTGTCAACTCCGACAGTCTCGGAATTCTATGAAATTTTACGTGCTAGCTAGATTTCGCGATATGATTCCAACGGTGAAATCCGTTTTGTCATCCGAGATCTAGAGAATAAATTTTGGATTTTTAAATCAAATACGATTTTGCCATTTTTCCGTAAAATCGAATTTCTCGGTGCCTTTACATTCTCCTTCTAAAAGGAATTTCGTCCGGGGCTGACAATCACTATTACTCACATGCATATGCAACGTACACTACACTATGCATGTAAACTAGTCATTTGAATCTTTAAACGACTAAATCACGTACCTTCATCCCTAAACAAGAAGGGATAGGTGGCCCGTGATCGGTCCTCTCACGCTCCCACGTAGACCTCCACTCCATAGTGCCGCCATAGCACTCACTAGCCTCAATGGCCCTAAGGCCGCAAACCCGATTACGCTTAACTCAAAATACATAATCGATCCCTCCTCAAAGGTCCCATCCGTGTCAACCTCGACTGGTCCCCAATCCACCACATGAGCCGGATCTAGAGTATACTCGGAGTATGGAGACGGAAACACCCCATGGACACCGACATGCCGGGCGTGAACGCCTGCACCGGTAATGCCAATGTTGCCTACCCTCTCGAGTATCTCAAAGGCCCAATGAATCTCTGATAGCCTTCCTAACGCCGCTAAACCCACCACTCCCAGAATCACCTTCAAGGAGACGACCACCAACCTCAACTCTAAGGGTCGACAGACATCCGCATAGCTCTTCCTCGTCTGAAACGTGAGAAGATGTCGCCATATCAAGCTCACCTTCGAGGTGTCTCTAATCGCATCGTGATCAGCGATGGAGCCTTCTCCCACCTCACCAACATAACGGTGACCTACATGGCCTCCCATACACGCCTCATATAGCGCCACGTCCAGATACTCCTCGCCGATAACTATCACCAGAAGGATTCCACTCAAGAGCAATTGCTCCTACCCTTAAGACTCCGTGATCGATGTCATAGCTGTCCCATCATCCGTATATAATCCACACCCGTAACCCTACACAACCCCTTACTTTGTGTGTAGACGACCTTCCCAAGGTCACAATCACTGACAATCCAATGGACCGTCAAACTAGTCTATGTCATGAATGACATCCATATACCGAGCCCTTACTGGCTCAACAACACCCAATGCAATTTCCAAAGGGTTATCTAAATCTCGAGTCACTCCCGACTCCTATCACTCAACTCTAAGTCTACGTGATAACCTGACTGTGTGTTTTCATCTCGAGCAACATAACTCTTCATTTTTTGAATCGAACTATGAGTCTTCATTGGACGTAGTCCTAAAGACAAACTCAACTCCATACCACCAAGAGTGGGCGACGATCAGATCGCACGCAGACACCACTCGACGGATGTTACCTTGCACACGAACGCAATAATGCCATATTGTGACACCTAACTCGGGCCAATTATGAGCAATGTAACTTCTGAGATCTCTCACTCATAATCCCGACCCCATCGATCAACTCTCACCCACATCCTAAGAAGAACATCTATACCCGGGATTTCTAAAGGCCTGAACCTGCTTCCAAATCCAAGGCCTCATTTGCATGACAACCCTACTTAAGGTCCCACTATCGACAACCCGAAGGTCAAGCCAACTCATCCATGTCAAGCCTGACATCAACAACCAATGTGTCTACCACCCTAAGGTCCAATACGCTTCCACTGCGCAACTCTGATCTATCCCTGACTTCGACCCACACTCTAAAATTCCCTCCGGTCTATCTCGTGTCGCTGGAGTGATCGTATAGCACCGAACCGAACCGGTTCCGAATTCGCATTGTGTGTGGAGGAATGAACTGTATACCTCCTCTGCTCTGATGTACCTAACTCGACCTGCTGTCCAGTCCCGATCCTGCCTCTGGGGGGCAATCCCACCACCCGCCCAATCCCGGGACCTTAGTCCCAAACTCGTGTGAAGGCTGTAGTCTCCGCCCTTCCCGAACTAGAAGAAGGCCGATCCTCCCTCTGCTACCAACACCCGCATCCCGAGCCCGAGCATCCTCAATCTCTCCCTCTCCATGGTCAGGCCATTCCAACCATGGGAGTCTATGTCCCGTAGGCGAAATCCTAACATCCCCAAATGGACAACTCATGCTCATTCTCACCTCCGTAATACCCAAATGAACCCATAACACGATATTCAGATTTGACATCTCGGTTCCCAACTCATCAATGTCTCAACCTTCAGTCCACTGACATCGCCCGATGCCGACACCACGTAGTCCGCACCACCTCGCAGCCGTAACTCGCACTTATCGAACTCGCGATACCGATGGTCTCTCAACAATCGTAAACGATCCTCAAGGACACTTATGCTCCCACTGACCGAGCAGATCAAAATGTCATCCACGAAGACTACGACAACCGATCTAAATAGCTGAATATCCTAAGCATGAGATCCATGAACGTCACAATAAGATTCGTTAATCCAGCGGCATCACCAAACCCAAAGTGCCCATAATCGTGTCCTAAACGCCTGTGTGGATATTCATTCCTAACCTCAAATGATGGTAACCAAAGGCGTAAGGTCTATCTTTGAGTAGACTCACGCCATCTCAAATGATCAAACAACCTGCGATCCCCTGGGTGAATAGGTAATCGATTCTTGATCATAACTCGCTCAACTGGTCTGCAGCCAACGCACAACCGGCTGGTCTCGCCCTTCTTTCGCAAATAGAACCTGACGCCCCATGGTGAAGTGCTCCTACCCGATGAACCCTCATTCAATAGATCCCCAGAACTCCGACCAGTTCCCGCAGAACTCAATTGGTGCCATCCTATGCTGAGTCATAGAGATGGTGAAGTACCCGGTGTAACTCGACTAAGCCCACGACCTCTGCGGAGGTAGTCCGTAGCTCATCCGGAAAAACATCCACATACTAAAATTACTCGGTGTAGATCTAAGTGGTTCTCCGTCCTCTAGGTGGCTCGCTATCTAACCCGCTAACTGGTCTCCTCACACTGAATCCTCGTGATATCAGATGGGGCAAATGTCATGCTTGTCCCCCGAAATACCACACGAAAGTACCGTCCCAGATGCATGGTAACCTCCCATGCTCACACCGATAACGACCCCCAGAACCTGTCACCCAATCCATCCCTAAGATGACATCGAACTCTGACATGTCCATGATCCTCAGGTCCACTGTGAGTAGAGTCCCCAAGATTTCCAACTCGCAACCACGACATATCATCCCTATTCTCGCCCTAATACCTAAGGGAGAACTCACATACAAAGGCTCCTCTAAGGTCTCTAGAAGTCCTTGCCCATTTCCACCATATTTGGGCCTCACTCTCTAGCTAGAACGTAGCTAGTCTAATCCTAACAGGCTTTTAGTAACTTCCAGGCCCTAACACCTCTCGATCTCGCATAAACCAATGGTCTACCACCATCCCGTGACGCCCCCAAACTCGGTCCGTTGATCAACCAGCACCCGCGGAAACACTCGTGCCTGGGTGACCCGACATCTCACAAAACGGCAGAGTCCCTTTGTACGGGGAGCTCTACCCTTAGTACATGACCTGTCCCAACACATCCAACGACTCATGGTGGTCCAAATGAGAGTAAATAATGGCCACTTGGGCCCCTGCATCATCACTCAATCAATATATCCCAACCAAATACATATCTCATGGTTCAAGAGTTGATAATTCACTTTTATACAAACATATATCAAAATTATAGAATTCCAATACATGTATACATAATTATAAACTGTGCCACAAACCGGGCTCTTCTCAAACCCAGCCTCTAGGACGAGTCAAGCCCCTCGCACACTCCCGTAATCAATATGTTCCCCGATTGCAGGAGCTAATGCTCGCGAGTGGAATCACCCTAACGGGCTACTCTCCACCCAAGTGCATATGCAATGCTCCACGAAAACAAACACCATCCAAGTAAATGCGTGATCCTACTTGAATGTCTACATGCTCAACTCATATCCCGAGTCCTCACCAAATTCCTCACACTTGCCTAAGCCACGTATGAGAAACATTATTTTTAACAAAGATATTTGTTATTATTGACCTCACCCTCTCGATATAAGTAGGACCGTCTCCGATGTTATATTTAGTTGACTACCCTCCGAAGCGTATATCACCTGGGCCGAATTTCGACGATCGATATTTATATATATGGACTAATCGATGTATATCAACAATCACCCGACGATTGATATTTTATATATATGTGGACTATCCGATGTATAATAATCTTCACGCCTCCGACGATTGATATTTTTAGTATGGACTACCATTCCGAGCAATTATTATTTTTAGGACAACCCTCCGAACCATTCTCTCAAGAATTACCTCATGCACTCACTCTATCATCCTCAGTGCCTCCTAAAGGCATATGGAATGCATGATACAATTCCATTTCAATTCAATAACACATGCAAATATATAATCATGCATATATTCACATAATTTAAATCACACAAACATGTCATGTAATTTCACCATCAATTACATCAAAAATTAGCTCACGTGGCTATCGATCAAACACGAAAGCAATTCTACTTGAATAACCTGAATTAAACACATTAATTCACAAAATTTATTTTAGAACACCATTCTCGAGAATAGTGAAACCTCGATTGCCCCGAAAAATTACTCAATTGTCTGGCTCACTTTGCGAACTGGTTTCACTCTGCCATTTCCGGCCTATACACCAAAGCATAATTTATTCCATAAATTACTATAAAACACCCAAATCAGTCCCCAACAGCCACGGACTGGCAAAAAATGTCTAAAAAAATTTCCACAATTCGGTTCCATGTTTTGGGACCGATCAAACGGCCCCTCATGGCCTCAAACCAATCGAAACATTATAAAACACTTAAATAAAGTGTAAAACTCAAGTAGGATAAACTTCTACCTCTCGAGCTTGTCAAACCTCAAACCGGTGCCCACGCGTAGGTCTCTCCCCGTAGAGCAACTCTTTCTTAGCCCGACGACCGCCGACAATGTATCGCCTCGGTATTTGTAGAGAAGTGACTCTCTCTCTCACTAAAACTCGTGCCATAGCCACCGTAGTACCGCCATTTCACGTTTGCTTTTGCTTTTTGATTGGAGAACACTGGCTCAAATTTGGCTTTTCTAACTTAAAACAATTCCATTAATACCAATTATGTCTTCTTTTCCCGCTGACATTCCCAAGCACTATCTCTACCATTCATTTTCATCATTTCATCGCCACTTATGGCACATGAGTATGTTATATGACTTGTCGATCAAAACTGCTTACTAAGCACCGAACTTCGCGATGCCTCAAAACGCGGCAAATCTCCGACCGTCTCTAATTCGAATAAATTTGACGTGTTAACTGGATTTCACGAGACGCATTCCAACTGCAACTGCTTCTTCATCCGAGATATGTAGAATAAATTTTGGATTTTTTAAATGAAATTACGATTTTACCCTTTTTCCCGAAATTTGAATTTCTCGAGTCTTACACCATCGGGTCTCCTCCCGTGAATGTTGATGCGTCCAAACCTCTCGGGAGGTTACTAGGACCTCCCCGACCACCGCTATACCGTACCTCGTGCGATAGTAGCCCCGTAATACCTACAAATTTCACAAAGGTCTACTGATCAAATACTGGTGGCTGGTCAAATGCTGGTGGTGCCTGACCAATACCCCGTGGACGTCCTCTGTGTCCTCGTCCTCTACTAGCCATCTACACACCATGGCGAAGTAGTTCAATACGCATCTCAAGGCATAAACACGTACTCGAGACACTAATCATACACATAAATCAAGCAGATACACATTGTCCTTGCATTTACAGTAATGCAAAGACAATCAATTATACATTTAAACATTTTTTATCAACAAAAAATTTCATTTTTTTTTGAATATTTATTTTATTTTTTTCAAAAATTGTCTCATTTTATTTGATTTTATTTTTATTTAATTAACATTAAAAATTATTTCGAAAAATTTGGTGATGAACGTTGTTTATGAATATAGTCCAAAAATTGACTCGTGAACAAGATCGAGTCAAAACTGGTCAAAACAGCTAAGTGCACCAAGTGCAATGCACCGGTTGGCCCAAAGAAGACGCCTGTGTGAGCACAGCCGCGCCTACGCCCTCAAGGCCCCGCGCCCCACGCCCCAGCGCCCAGGTCGTGGCCCCGCACGGCCAGGCGTGATCCCGTGTCGCGACACGCTCCAAGAAATCTCAATACAATACACCCCTGTATTGCGACACGCCATCAACCTCCCCTGCTTCTCGTCGTCACAATACAAATTCCTCAGATTATGATACAAATTGTCCCACCAAATTTACCTCTATCGCAATACAATACCAGCCTTGCAATACAATTTCCCCTCCCTTGCAGCCTCTAAATCACAATACAATACCCTGTATTGTAATACAATTTGGGCAGTAGCCAAATTCCAATTTTGCACCAATTTTTTTTTCGTTTTTTTTTCATTATTCATTTTTTTGATTTGTTCCAGCCACTGGAAAAATACAAAAAAAAATATAAACCTATATATTTTTTTTTCTCATTTTCCATAATACTCAAATAAATTTATAAAATTTTATTTTATTCACTTTTCTTCTGAATTTTACAAACTTGTAAAACCTAGAAAATTATTTTCTTCACTCTCATAACCAAATAAATTTATAAAATTTATTTTCTTTTATTTTCTTTTCCAGTTTACACCTGTAAAAAACAAAAAAAAATTCTCCACCTTATATATATATATATATATTTTTTTTTTTCATTTCTTAATAAACCAAATAAATTGCTTAAATTTTATTTTATTTATTTTCTTGTTCCAGTTTTTACACACTGTAAAAACTCTCAAAATTTTCCACACTTCATCCTATGCTATCAACTAAGCATATATGCACACACCATACAACACATGATCACACATCATTCATGTTATGCATATTTTTTTCACACAACAAATTATCAAATCACACAAAACACACCAAACACATGCATGCGGTGTCCTAGTTTTGTCCCGTGATTTCCTAGGTAATCTCATACCTAAACTCAACATCGAACCACACCTAGTGGCGATGTTCTTACTCCTCAAAGACTATGGCCTAAGCCCAAATCCCCTCAAGCCCTAGGTAGCCGTATACCTAAGCTCTAATACCAAGCTGTGACGCCCAAAACCCGGGGTCCGCTGGACTGACCCACAACCCGCGGAATACTAGTGGATGTCGGGTTACCCGACTCCACTCTTGAAAATCGGGCAGAGTCTCCTTTTTACGGGGAGCTCTACCCGGGATACATAACCTGTATATTACCTGTCCCAAACAATCCAATATAACAGTCTATGATTAAAACGGTCACTTAGACTCATAAACCAATACTCTTCACAATATATATATCCAACTATATCCAATAGTTTCAAGAGTTCAAATTCTACTCTTATACAACACATATATTAAAATTAGAGAATTATAATACATGTCATACATCATAAACCAAAGCCACAATCCGCTTTCATCTAAACGGCCTCATGAACCGTCTCTCGCACGCCCCCGCACTGCAAAAATAGTATCCCCGATTGCAGGAGCTAATGCTCGCAGTGGAATCACCCTAAACGGGCTACTCTCCACCTAAGTGCATATGCAATGCTCCAAAATTAAACACACATTCAAGCAAATGCATGATCCTACTTGAATGTTCACTGCATTAAACTGCACTCGAGTCTCACCGACCCCCTCACACTTGCCTAAGCCTCGTATGAGAAACATTATTTTTAACAAAGCTATTTGTTATTATTTGTGGACTACCCTCCGATATAAATAGTGGACTGTCTCCGATGTTATATTTAGTGGACTACCCTCCGAGATATATCAATTGGGCCGTCTCCGACGATTGATATTATGTATGGACTACCCTTCGATGTATATATATATGGGCCGTCTCCGACGATTGATATTATGTTTGACTACTCCTCCGATGTATATCAATCGGGGCCTAATTCGACGATTGATATTTTATTTGTTCGACTACCCTCCGATATTAATTATTTGCACAATGTGACACCTCGATCTCGGGTCCGTCGACTGGCCAACCTCGCTGAATACTCGTGGAATGTCGGGTGACCTCGACATTTTTCACGGGAACGCAGAGTCTCCTTTGTACGCAGGAGCTTTACCCAACAGAATCCGCATAAACCTCGTCTCCAAACAAATTCAATATAATAATATATTTATAAACTCGCCACTGGGGCCCATAAACAATATTCAATATACATGCCAACTATATACCCAATAGTTACAAGAGTTACTATGTTTTTACTCCTTATACAATACATGTTACATTAAACTTCTTAAAAAGTTCTAATACATATACGATCGTGCCACAACCCTGGGCTTTCTTCTAATCCTCTGCCTCAGACGAGTCGCCCCCCTCGCACGTTCCCTCGGGTCTCGTAAAATAATATCCCCTGATTGTGGTGAGTTAACGCCAAGAGTGGAATCGCCCTAAGTGGGCTACTCACCACCTAAGCGCAAAGGTAATGGTTCCAGTAACAACATACATTCAAGCAAATGCATGATCCTACTTGAATGTCTACATGACCAACTCGAACTCGAGTCTCACCGATTCTCTGCGCCTAAGCCTCAGATGGGAATTATTGTTTTGTTAGTTTGTGGACAACCCGATGTGTATATATCAATCACCGCCCGACGATTGATATATTATTTGTTTGTGGACTACCCCTCCACGAATATCACGCTCGCCTGGATGATTGATATTTAGTTTGGACTACTCCTCCGAGAATAATACGTGAGACAACCCTCCAAACCATTTTCTAGACTCCTCTCATGCACTCACTCCTATAGTCCTAGGGTGTTCAGCAGAATACATAAAGCACTCCAATACAATGACCACATGCAATATGTAAACATGCACATATCCACATAATATCCAATCACACAATCATGTCATGTAATTAATCAATTCATACATCAAAATTAGCTCATTTGGGCTAATGATCAAACACGAGCAATTTAACTTGAATCACTCGATCAACACATTTTCACACAAAATATATTTATCTTAGGAACACCTAGGGTTTACTGCTCCAACATCATTCATCTGGGCTTCACTTTGTGAACCTGGCATTTCACTACTTCATTCCTACTTTCCAAACCAATACATGATTTATCACCAAATCACCCAATTTGACAACCCAATCAATCAAAAACACGGTCGCCTCCAATGGTTGCCTAGTTAGAGTATCAATTCGTCCTGTTTAGACTGACCAACGGCTCTCAGTTCCTATTCAACTCAAAACATTTGCAAAGTATTTAAAAGAGGGAATAAAACCCAAGTAGGGAGAAACCTCTACCTCTCGGAGTTTGAGAAAATTTCCTAAACTGCACCCACGCGAAGCTCCTCCATGTGTAGCCAGCTTCTCCTCGTCCCGAAGACTCCGACTGGCCGATCAAGTACAAACTCCAAAGAGAAGTGTTCTCTCTCTAAAACCTCTCAACCACTGGTTCCTCAAAAAACTTGCCCCACGTTTTTTCCTTTGCTTTTCAAGACAAGTCACTATTTCTTTGTCCTTAGTGACTTAAACAAATCTCAAAATGCCCATTATGTCCCTTCATTTCCCAGATTTGATATTCGACACTATCTCGGCCAGTCCATTTTCATCATTTCTCTACTCATGCCACTTATGGCACATGAGTATGTGTTATATGTGACTTTCGTCACAACGAAAATCGTTATACCTAAGACCGAACCGCGACAAAACGTGCCGACCCGACTCGTCCTGCATTCCTACGAAATTTTACGTGTTAGCCAGATTTCGTGAGACGATTCTAACGGTGAAACTGTCATTATCCGAGATCTAGAGAATAAATTACGGATTTTAACCGTCATAATTTTGTAATCAAATTACGATTTTGCCCTTATTCCATAAATTGAATTTCTGCCTTAGCAGATAACCTCGAACCATTCTTCCTAAGAATTACCTCATGCACTCACTCCTATCACAGGTACGCCCTGGGCCGCATATAAAACGTATGATGCCAATTCCATTTCAATTCTATAACACATGCAAATATATAACATACGTATTCATAATTTAAATTACACAATCTTGTTACGTAATTCCACATTCCATCACATTAAAATTAGCTCACATGGGCTAATGATCAAACACGAGCAATTCTACTTGAATTATCGACCAAATATACATCCACAAAATTACTAAGGAACACTATTTCCTGAATAGTGAAACCCTCGTTATTATCTAAAATCACTCAATCGTCGATTCACTTGTGGACCCACTTCAAGGCCATTCGCCTCATACAAACCAATACATGATTTAAAGCATAATTTACGCTATTAAAGACCCAAACAATCCCTCACGGTTACGGGTTGCTCACATTGGGTTCAATAAATTAAATCAATTCGGTCCCAAGCTTTGGGACCGATCAAACACCGCTCGGGCGCCGTTCAACCAAAACATCAGAAACACTTAAGTAAAAGCAAACCCAAGTAGTGGATAAACCCTACCTCACCGGAGTTTGAGAAAATCCCTAAATCCGGCACTCCACGCGGCCCTCTCCAGCTGCAGAATAACCTTCTCTGTCTCCAAAGACCTGACTATTTGATGACCCAGAACTTAGAGAGAAGTCCGATACTCTCTCTCTAAAACCAGATTTTGAACCTACTGCATCTTTTTTTCAATTCCCGTTTTTGCCTTTTTCTAATTGGAGAAGACAAACACTATTTAGTGTTTCATTCTATACTAATAAATTAAACTCCAAATGACCATTATGTCCCTTCTTTTTCCGCTTTGACATTCTAAGACTATTTTGGCCGGTCCATTTTCATCACTTACCCATGCCCCTTATGGCATATGAGTACGTGGTTAGTATATTTATCTTTCGTCGCATCGGTAAATCTTTCACTAAGACCGGAAATGCGACGCTCGAAACGTGTCAATCCGACTATCCTTAATTCTACGTAAATTTTTACGTGTTGTTAGATTTTGCGAGACGATTCCAACGGTGAAATCCGTTTTATCATCCGAGATCTAGAGAATAAATTTCGGATTTTTAACCGAAATTATAATTTTGTAACCGAAATTACGATTTTACCATTTTTCCAGAAATTGGAATTTCTCGGGTCTTACAGATATTATACACCTATTTTTATTTATTATAATATTATCATTACACAAACAAGTAGATACATTATTTTTCTTCATATATTTAATAGTTACGATTTGTTACAAACAACAAACATCTCGGGTCATTTCTAATATAAATACCATATTAAAAAAAACTTAATATTTATTACTATTAAGCATCATTCAACATTCAATTAAATAAAAGTTATATTCAGTATTAAGTAAAAAAACAATTGCCCCCTAAGATAAAACTTTAAAAATATATATATAGCTAATGAGGCATGGTTAAGTGGGTTAAGGTTGTAGGCATATGTGAGTATGATAATGTTCAAGTTTCTTACTAACAAACATTAACTTAGAATCTGAAATAATATATAAAAAAAGAATATATAAATATATGAATAAATGAAATTAATAAAAATATGAGAAAAAGAAAATTTATTAAAAAGTTCTTATGTTTTAAAAGCTTATTGTTAAAATTGAAATAATAACTGGTTAAGGGAAAGAAATGAAAATAAATAAAAAAATTAATCCCAAAATTATTCAATTTTTTTAATTGAAAATAAAATTTAAAATGAACTTGGTAAAATATGTTTACGATTTAATATGAAATAATAAATGAGTGCATATGGGAAATATCTATGATAGATGAAATAAAATGAATGATAATAATAATAATAATAATAAAAAGAAGGATAAAAATGAAAAAAGGCAAAAGAAAGAGAAAGGCGTCGAGTGAGAGAGAATGGGTAGAGAGATATTTTGATTTTTTTTATTTTCTCGCTTCTTTTTAAAATCTATGAAAATCGGATCATAGGACTTCGTCTGAGCAAGAGGCAAAGTTCATCCACGCATCAAGAGGTACGCGTTGGCATCAAAATCTTTGAGTTTCATCAAATTTCACGAGGTAGAAATTTACTTCATGCTATTTCTACCTAAATACTTAATGAATATATTTTCTTAAAGGTTGTAACTCCAAAGCCACAAAATTTTTGACCGAGTGTGTGGGAATTTTTAGAATTCTTCGAATCAAGTAGTTCTAAGCAATTTCGATTAGCTGACAATCCGAACGTAATTTTCTAACCGTTTTGGACCGATAGTGTCACATAAAAAGAACTCCCTTTAAAATTTTTTTTTTTAAATAGTAATAATATTTTAAAAGTTTTATCCAAAAAATTCAAACATAACTAATAAGAAAAAAAATAATCAAATGAAATTGGATTTAACAATTTTTAGATGTAAAATGAAGATAAATAAGACTCTTGACTTATCTAACAAAAAAATTACTTTTATAAACTTATCTATAAGATTCCTCTTACTTATTGGTTTTAAATACTATTTCTCCTACTTTGTATTAAATAATAAAAAAATTCTCAATAAAGGGCACAAATTTCATGTTATGAATTAGTATATATAGTTTGATTTGTCATGATCTAAATAAGTATGTTTATATAATGAAGTTACCCATAATCAAATTAATATAATTTGTAATAATATAAATAAAGACTGTGATAAGTGTCTAATATTAATCTTATGTAAAAATTTATTGATTAAATTAATTTCAAAGTGCATCCCATTTAAAATAATATATGATTCCAAAAACTACTTTCTGACTGTCTTTGCCTTGGTTGCTAATCTAGTTAGTTTTTTTTTTTTTTTGCAAAAAATAAAGGTTTTGTTATAATATAGTTCATTTTATTTTAGAACTTGCTGTCACACTTGTATTAATAATTGGCCTGGGTAATTCTCTAAGATCTTCACATGATCATGACTGCTTTAAACTTTAATAGTCAGATTTTGAAACAAAGAAGATGTAATATTTGTGAATTGATGAATACACAATTTTATGGAAGTTTATGCTGACTCAACTTTCTAATGGATAATGAGATATTATACTATTGCAAGTGCTCATCTCACTGAGAAGACACCACCTACTCCTAAATTGAAATAAAGATATGATCACAACCTTTCACCTCATTCCTTCTCCAATTTACGGATCCTAAAAGTGGAATATTGTCCATGCCTACTCAATGTATCTCACTAACATGAGGAGCTTGAATAATTTGAAAGAGATGATAGTGAGGGAATGTAAAGCCCTAGAACATGTATTTGATCTTCAAGGATATGATGATATAAATGATGAGATCCTCCCAAAGTTAGAAACCTTGGTATTAGAAGACCTAGTTGAGTTTATGGTATTAGCCCAACAATGACAAGACAAGAGAAGTTGTTCTTCCTTGGATGCCTATGAGTTTTCATAACCCAAATGCTTATCCATCAAAAACTGGTGCAAGAAAGGCAGACTGTAAATGTTGGACATTCTTATTCAAGATGAGTTATCTTAGAAAATATATTTTCTAAAATGTTTAATTTCTCCTATTATTTTGGAAATGTTTACAAAATATTCCATAAAATTCAAAAAACACATTTATATGTTATATTTGTAAATAAACAAAAAATAAAATTACTAAATTAATTAAATTTTAACTTTTGCATACTAAAAACGTTTTTAATAATACTTTTGGACATCTAGTTACCGCATTACATCATAGTATTCTTTTTCCTCATCAAACTCTAACCTCAACAACCCTCCTATACCTAGTGCTTTAACTAGATGAGCTAGGGTCTTATTGATCGGGCTAATAATACTTAAATTACAAAGGAATTAAAAAAGAATGAATCTTGAGCAAAATTTTAATTTTGTTTTTAAAGGTGCAAAATTTTAATCTTAAACAATATAAAATTTAAAAAATATTTATAAGTTCATTTTTCCACCTTCTTATGAGATAGGTAAGAACAGAATAGAAATAAAACACTGGAATTTTTTGTTTCTATTTTTATTAAATTTCATCCTCGCATGTTTAATTTAATATAGTTCAAATGAATTATCATTTAATTATTTATTTAAATTAGAGAGAGAGTTAGTATATATATATATATATATAGATATATATATATATATATATATATATATATATATATATAATGTGTGGATGGAATATAAAAATTAGAATGTCACCCACCTTCTCCAAGTGATTTGGGGTTTATGGGGTTTGAACCCATGCCTCGCTTAGGATGAACCCAATTATCATTATTTAGGGATAAACTCAATTATCATTATCCTAACTAATTAATTCATACATATTGGCTCATCATCCTCTATCCTATTTCTATTTCTATCTCTTCAAGCCCTACCCATCTCAATGTCTTTTCAGTTTTAATTAAAAAGCTAGGTTGGCATTGCATGCAATTCCATATTCCACTTTATATATGTGTTATAAAGGAGATAATATAAATATGAAAGAGGATTTATTATATTATTTTATTTTGGAATTTTAAAAATGTTTTGCTGAATAAAAATCTTTAACTATTAATGATATTTTATAAGTTTTATAAAATAAAAATTAAACAAATAATCATATGAAAGTGGATTTAATAAATTTTTGTGATCTCAATTGAAGATTAAATTAATGGCCATTTTGTTTATTTATATCAGATGTTTTTTGTTCTTATTGTTACTTTTATTGTATGTTGTAAATGAAATAAGAAATATCTTCTATCATATTTCTCCCTTAATAATTAAAATTTTTATTTTTTTATCTAATTAAATTAAATAGTACACCTTTGCTATAAACAAAAAATGTTGGTGATTCTATTTTATTGAAATACTGATTAAAATATCCATATTTGTAAAAACACTTATAAAACTAAATAAAAATGTAGAATTTAAGGGGGGGCATTTGTTTTTTGGATTTTTTTTTTTGAAACAATTTGCTTTTAGATTTTAGACTTTTTTTTTTTTTCATAACTTATTTCTAAATTTAAAAATTATGTTGGCTTTTTCTATTTAAAATCACATTCTAAAAATCCCCACAAATTAAAATTCATAAATGTTATTCAAAATAAATAAATAAATTGGTCTAAAGTGAAAACAAATTGCTTTAAAAATCCAAAAACAAATGCCCCTACAATCATCAAAATATTTACAATCTTGTAGTTAAATTCTTTAATTTTGGTTTAATCAATTTTTTTGACAACTAAGCATTTTGTTACAATGTAGTAAACTATTTTCACTGAACTCGAATGTGGGCCCCTCAATTTATTGGATGTCCTGTATTTTTAAACTTTGAATGTGAACTGTTTAATTAATTTATTATTTTTAAAAATTATTAATTTTTTTTATATATTTTTTTGAAGAGAAAAATAATTTCATTGATTAAAACTAGCAATACATCGATAGAAACATAGAATCAAAATCGCTAAAAACCACAAAGCATGAAACAATATCTAGGTTAGTAGCATAATAGACTCAAAGCCTATACATTTGACAGTTGAGTTTACATATTTTATATTACTATTGTGATTAGAATACCAATAACTCTAGTTTTACAGCATATCGATGATTTTATATATTTTATTTTAATTATATAAAATAAATAAATATAATATTTAATTTTAAGAATGGTAATAATAAATTATTTATCATAATAAGTTTATTATTTTAATTTTTTATAAATATTTTAAGATATTATACACCTATTTTTATTTATGATAATAATAAAATTCTATTATCATTATTAATCATAATAATAAAATTATATTATCATTACACAAACAAGTAGATACATTATTTTTCTTAATATATTTAAGTTGTTTGATTTTAAGCAAATAAAACAACAAACATATTATTATTTTTTTTGAAACATAAAACAACAATCTTAATACTTAATATAAATACCATATTAAAAAAACAAACAACTTAATATTTATTACTATTAAGCATTATCCAGTATTCAATTAAATAAAAGTTTCATTCAATATTAAGTAAAAAACAATTGCCCCTAAGATAAAACTTTTAAAATATATATAAAGCTAATGAGACATGATTAAGTGGTTATGTGCGTGGTAATTCATGTTCAAGTCTCTATGAGAACAAAATACTATAACTTTGTAATTCAAAGTGGATAGATATAAAAAGGTAGTAATATAGAAATATATGAATAAATTAAATTAATAGAAAATATGAGAAGAAAGAAAATTTATTAAAATTTCTTATGTTTTAAAAGCTTTATAAAGAAATTCTGAAATAATATTTCGAAGGGAAAGAAATGAAAATTAAATAAAAAATTGGATTCTAAATTATTCACTCCTGAAAATAAAGTTTAAAAATGAACATGGTAAAGTATGTTTATGATTTAAGGAAATAATAAATGAGTGCATATGGGAAATATCTATACTAGATGAAATAAAATGAATGATTATAATCAAAGCTTGATCACTCAATTAAATATGATCTTTAATTTTGATTTGTAGAAGTTTTTTTATAACAAGAAGGAAGATGTGAATATTGACGGATGATGGCTGATTTGTGTCTCTATTGTAGGTTTCATTCCCGAATTTGGAGAAATTAAATCTTAGTGGTCTTTCCATGTTAAAGATGATATGGCATCCCCAACAATATGAATTCTCTAACAAGTTACAAATCTTGAGCAGTAAAATAATCATCTAATGGACTTATCCCTCCATTCATTACAAAGGTTCCAACATTTGAAAAAGCTTGTTGTGCGCGATTGTGAAGTCCTAAACTATGTCTTTGATGATGAAGGAATTTTACCAAAAATAGAAATCCTAAAGTTAGAAGAACTACCTAACTTAAGGCTTATTTTTAACAACGGGGACAAGAATGACAACATGAGATATCTTTTGTCTCATTCCAAGTTCAAGGTTTTGGAGCACATCAAAAAGTTACGTATCATTAACTGTGGAAAGTCCATGGATGAGGAGGTTAGTTTTCTCCCATATTTTTTTGCTTTTCCTTATATCACTTCAAATATTTAGAGACATTTAATATAAAAATATATATATTTTTAAAAAAGTGTTATAAGAGTACATTGATCTTTAATGATAATTTTATTAAATTAATTTAAATTCAACATAAAATAATAAAGAATTATGAATAATACGAAAATTACAAATAAGATGAAAAAAGAAAAATTTTAAAGTGAAAAATTAATTTTGAAAAGGATAAATGTCAATAGAAATAATATTTTTAAGGAACAAATATTAGTGCTAATTAAAAATAAATATTGTATTCAACTGGGAAAAAAATTAGTGAAAATTTAATTCAAACAATTATTTTATTTTATTATTATTATTAGTTTTTAACATTCAAGAAATTTAGGTTAAGATGTTAAATGATTAAGATAAAATTTAGTTTGAAAATCAAGAGTAAATATATTTTATTTCATAAGAAAATTAATGAAAACATATTTCATTCATATAAGGAGACTAATAATTTTGAGTTTAAAATAATCATCACTAATAATTTTATTATTTAGTTTCAAAAAAGAAACACTGGATCATAATAAAAATAAAGAGTTCAAAATTACAATTGAATTTTTAAAATTTTAAAATATCATACTTATTAAAAATAAAAATAAAGTAAGCATTGTAAGTTTTATTCTAATTTAAATAAAAGACAATTAAAATAAATATAAAGCAATAAAGCTTTAAATTCAAAAAGAAATTATTAAATCTTGTGTAGATTTGTTAATGAATTGCAATTAGTCCGTATTTTAATGTTTATTACAGCTTTAATTTGCAATTAATCATGTCATGTATTATATATGCAGGGTTCAGGTTTAATTTGCAATTAATCCTGTCATGTATTATATTGTGAAATCTATTCTTCTAATTTGGAGGTGCTGGTTTTAGGAAGTTTTTCCAAGTTGAAGGAAATAATGAAAACCACCCTAAAACAAAATCTTAAAATCAAATTACCGGTTAAGCCATATTATACTCAATGATATGGAATGCCAAGAAGAGGTCTTTGTCTCCTTCCCCATCGCTCAAGAATTTTGATGGCCTGAAAGAGCTATACATCATTGATTGTGGGATGGAGGAAAGGAGAAATGTTTATACTCCTACTAATGACATAGTGCTTTCCAATGAAAAGGTTAGTTTTTATTGTGCTCTAAAATTTAATTTTCATTTTATTTTAATTACATCTCTAAGCTTTTCATGATAATAAGAAATTCTCAGAATAAATTGATTTAATATTTTTATTGAAATTTATAATTTATTTATTTATATAGTATTTTAATTTTTATAAAATAAAAATTAAATGGTATCAATTCTTGAAAATGAGGTAAAGAATTACTCTTCCCTAAAAAGGAACAAATTGAAAGCGCTGTCTAATATATTAATAATAGAATGAAGATATTAATTAATTGTATTATTATAACACAAGTTTTAAATTAATGCCATATTAATAATGTGACTTTGCTACAGGTTCCGTTATTTGATGGAGCAGTGTGTAATTATGAAGCTTTTAAATCAAGAGTCCCCATTTTCGACAAAATTATGGATGCCTTGAGAGACGACAACATCAACTCCATTGAGAAGGATCGCTGGGAAATACTCATCAAACAAGTTGCTCATCAAGCTATGCAACACCACTTGTTCACTAAACAACTCTACCTTGATTTATCAAGGACTCACCACACCGATAAACTTCGAGAAAAAGAAATTGTCAAAATTCGACAAAAAATTGCAAAAATGTTAGGCTGGGAAGATAAGTTTTGGTATGGACTGAAGTGCTTAAGTCAAGAAGAGAATGAAGAAAGAGACGATCCTTATAATCTTAGATGGAAATTGGAAGGAGATCCATGATCATTTAGAGAAAATCGAATTCTACTTGTAAAGATGATGAAGATGACATAATGAATGCAAAGAGTAAGGACTAGTAGATCGGGGATAGGCATGTTATCCAAAGACATGATACGACAAACATGTTTTGTAGTGGAAACTTTACCACCAAATGAAGCTTTGACTTTATTTGAGAAGACAAGAGAAGAGGGCCGATTTTCAGGAGGAGAATATTACGTAATCGATTAAAGAATGTGAGGGAAATGGTAATCGTGACAAATTGCCAACGCATTAAAGGATGAGACGATAATGGGTTGAAGAATGCCTTGCAACAATCTCTCAAGAATTAGCAACAAAGGAGGGTAAGAAGGTGGCTAATGTCCGAGGCTACACCCATTTGAAGGTGATCATGATGTTGTTGTTACTTTGTGCTATGCTGGGATATGATGATATTTCAATGGATCACTTGTTAAAATATGCTATTGGTCTCGATTTGTTTGGCCCCATCGACTCATTGGATCAAGCAAGAAATAGATTGCTTGAATTGGTGGAAATCCTCAAAGCCTCAAGTTGGTTAATTGAGCTGGATCATTGTCCCAAATTCCAGAGGACGATGATGTTGTTTTATGATGTTGTCGAGAAATTGCATCAAAGGATCCCCATCCATTTGTATCTCGTAGAAGATGTTAAGAATGGTCAAAGAGTGATGAATCCAAAAGGTGCGGTTTTCTCTCTTTACATTGCAAAATTGTCCCTGAGCTTCCTCAACAATTGGTATCTCCGCAACTCCAATGTTTTCTATTGCATAACAACAACCCTTCCCTGAATATCCCTATCCCAAACACATTTTTCCAAGGGATGAAAAAACTCCAAGTTTTAGATTTGTCTAATATGGGTTTTAAGAACAAAGCTCCTTCACTTTATTCCCTTTGAAAATCTTCAGACATTGTGTCTAAGACTAAAGCCAAATCGAAGACATTGTCATCGGGAAAGCCAACGAAACCGCAAGTTCTTAGCTTAGTGGAATCTGCATCCAACACCAGTTCATGAAATGGAGCAATTGACCAACCTATACCTGGACTTTGAACAAATGTCAAGCACTTAAAATTATTCCAATGTAATGTCTTATCATGTTTTTCCGTATTGTGTTCTGCACATAAGATTCATCGCATGCCAAGTTGCTGCCAAAAGACATTCAATTTGAGAACTTGACAAGATACACGATAAGTATCGGTTATAGGAGTGGGTCGGGGATAATCGATAGATCACTGAATTTGAGAAAAGTCAACATAAGCTTAGATTTGGGGGATGGAATTCGCAAGTTGTTGGAGAGAAGTGAGGAACCTGAGTTTGCGAATTATGGTACTAATTATGTTCTTCAAGACCTATTGTGTGGGAGAGTTTTGTAAAACCTAAGCATCTCAAAGTTAGTAGGAGTCCCGAGGATTTCGAGTACATCATTGACCAAAGGATCAATCACCAAATATACTGCAGCATTTCCTCTATTAGAGTCATTGGTTCTTTTTGTGATGGAGAACTTACAAGAAGTATGGCATAGGCACCCAATTCCAAGAGGGTTCGGTACTTAAAACTCTAAAGGTGGAATATTATTATAAATTGAGATATCTCTTTCATTTTCCACAACTAGAGGCCTTTCCAACTTGGAAAATAAGGATAATTAAAAATTGCAATGCCATGGAACAAATAATCACATATGAAAGGGAGTCAGAAGATGAATATGATGAGGGTGGGACCAACTTGGAACTATTCCCCAACTTGCGAACCTTGAAACTCCAATATCTACCAAAGCTCATCAATTTCATCCCCAATAGAAAACAAATGCAAGGCCGTAAGATCTCTTTCAATCATAAGGTATGTTAAAGCTTATCACAATATTTCTTCCAACTTTTTTACATCCACACATTTTATTCCTCTTTAAATATAAATTTCTTAAATTATTTTATTAATATTTCTTGAACCTATTTTTGTATACCCACACAATTTATTACTTTAATAATAAATTTCTTAAATTATTTGACAAATTTAATCTTAAATAATGTAAAAATAATTAATAATAAATAAAATTTAACTTTTTTATTTAGTATTGATTTTTAAAATATTATCTCTTAAAAAAGAAAATTTAATCTTAAATAATTAATATAAAAATATAGAATAAATACACATGAACTATGAATGATTTGAAAAAAGAATTGGGTTAGATCAAATTAGTTTTTAAAAAAAATTAAGGCTAGAACCGGAAAGTACTTAGGAAAGAAAAAAAATAGTAAGAAAAATGGTTTTTTTTTTTATATTTGGTCAATATATAAAATATACAAGAAAATCAAATATAATTAAAATTCTTAAAAAATTTACTATTTTTAACTTTTATAGGCCTTATATAATAAAGAAACATATAAAATGAGTTTGAATAAATATATAAAACTAATTTATTAAGTTTGACTTTTTATTTTTTTTCAAAATTTCTTTATTTCCACTTTTTCTCTATATTTTCTTTCCTTATTATTTTTCTGATTCTAAACGGAGACTAAAGACTAATAGTAAACACGTGGATAATCCAAGTTGATAAATTATATATGGGGAATATATTTATATTTGTTCGTAACTTTCTAATTGATGATGTGATGTTTTTATATTACGTGCTCTTCCTGCTAGAGGAGTTGCAAATCTCTCTGCACTAAGTTGAAGGGATATGGGAATCTAAGGTCTATTTGGGTCTTCACACGACATCCCTCCTTCATGAGTATGATATAAAAGATGTAAAGTAGTGGCCCAAATGACTATTTCAATTGAGTTATGTTTCATCCTATTATAGAGCTCCAAATTTACAACATCTCATTAATTGTCCAAAGGAGGCCAAAAGGACGGTTACAATTTCATGAAAAGGTTAGTCTTCTAATCCTTCTTATATTTTTTTGTTTTTCTCTCATACTCTATATGTCTCATTATACTATTTTTGGAATTATTATTGAAACATCAATGGAATTTTTTAAAGTACAAGTACGAAGATTATACTAATGTTTAATTTAAAATTTAATTTTAACTCATATATTTATATAAGAGATCATTAATTATTATTCTTTCAAAATATAGTCAAATCACCCTTATTTTAAAAAATATATAAAATTTATTTTAAATAGATTAGAAAAAAACAATTATGAACATTCTATCTTTACATTCATAGCAATTAACTTCCTTTTTGTATCTAAATTAACTAAATAATGCATAAAGCTATAATGTAAAAGATTTGGTGATTCAAATTAGTATAGTGTGTGAATGATACTGTATAACTTTATGATAACTATAATTCCAAGATGATTACTAAAAAAATAATAAAATTTTGTGTGTCTATAGTTAAACCCAATAATAATTTTTAAATTAATTGTAAATTTGAATTTCAAATAATATAAAAATGTATATAGTAAATAAAATATAAAGGATGAAAAACAATTAAGATTAAAGAAATTTCATTTTAAAAACACAAATATTAAAAAGGAAAGAAGTAGAATCCTTTTTATCGAATATAATTTTTCTTTACAAATATATTCTTCAAACACTAGATGGGTTTCAAATCTATTTATATAGAAATGGCATCAAATTCTTTAGTTTTTCTTTTTTTTTTCAAAATTCTTTAGTTCTTATCATTTCCATTTTATAGAATTCAACATATTTGTTTTATATTTTCTTATATTTCTATTTAAACGGTATTGTTTGTATTTGTCTATCATTTTCAGTTTTTAGTATGGGGTTTGCTTTGTGTCTTGCTTATCTTGATGAAGTGCAATTTCAGTCTCCATAAGGACATTATTGATGATATTTGAGAGAATAGTGAAATATGAGATATTTTAATGATATTTGCAATAGTGGAGTTTTAATCTATCAATGCTGTACTTTTGCATGTATTAGAAGTTTTTAACATTTTAAAATTATGAAATACATTTGACTGCAGAATTCTTTACAGTGTTAAATTATGATATTGTTTGAATAATTTTACTCATATCTAAAAATTATGTTCATTGCTTTAAAAATGAAATATGATGTTGTGAAAATTTCTTAAATACAATACAATAGTAAATGAAATATTCGTAACATCATTTGATAGGATATTCAAATGTTTGATTGATAGATGATTTTAGTTAAATATATTCAAGAATGCCTAATAAAGACAATCCTTAGAATAAAGATCTTTTGATTTATTAAATTAGTCTAATTAGTTATAATGTACTTGGATTATTAATCCTAGATAACATGATTCGAATGACTCTTATCATTTATACCCCACATGGCCAAATTCACTATTTATATTTGTTTGGTTATCGATTATTAGAAAGATCGAGTTCTCTTTCAAGTTATACAATTATGATCTCTAATTATGAAATCAAAGTGACTATATTTTAATTTGATCATCTAGTGATTTAGGCTTTAGATAACATCATAATCATTATCATATTTTAGCATTGTAAACCATGTTCTCAAATGGTATCAAGTTATCAACATTATATTAAAACGACAACACTTGTTCTTAGTATAACCTAGAAGTTGCATGCATTAAATGAAAAATTTGTAAACCTTCCATTGTTCTTACTATTCTAGAACTCAAGTTCTAAACTGTATTAAGTGAAACTTAAGGTTAGGGAAGAGGCTGAGGGATTGATGTGTCTCATTTGCTATTTGTGGATGATACATTAATTGATCTTTAGCAAGGCATCCAAGGATCAAATGACACACTTGTGTTGCCTTTTTACGTGGTTTGAGACAATTTCAAGCTTAAAATCAATTTGGGCAAGATTGAATTATACTGGGTAGGGGTGGGGGAAAGCCCCAAAATTTTTTATTATTGAGATCAGGTGTAAGGTTGGTAGTCTTCCTTCCACCTATTCGGGGTTTACATTTTCAGAGCTCCTTCAAACCTGACTGGTCGATAGTGCAAGCAGAGGAGAGACTTAAAAGAAGATTGTCATGTGGAAGAGACTCTACATATCTAAGGATGGTAGGCATACTTTGGTTGGGAGCACCTCGGCTAGCCTTCCTATTTATTTTGTCCCTTCATCCTATCCTTAGAGTGGTTAGAAGAAGAATTGAACAAATCCAAAGAGATTTTTTATGGGATGGAGGGGCAATTGAATGACAACCTCACTCGGTAAAGTGGAAGGTGGTGTGCTTTGATAGTTGGCGATACATGAACGAAAGAAAAGTTCTTAAGAATCAAATAATAAGAGAAAAGTATTGGGAGCATGTGGGGGTGCGGTTATGGGGCAGTGCGTGAAACTCGAGAAATTCAATTTTCTCAAAAAGGGCAAAAATCACTTCGTAAAAACTGAATTCTTCTAGATCTTTGATGATGAACTACTTCCTCCCATGAAATCGTTCCTCGCAAGCTTAGCTACCACGCTGAATTTCGCTGATTCCGAGGCCTGGATTTCACGTTTTCGAGAGTGCAAGTGCCTGATTTGACACTTGGCAAGGTAAGGGGATGCCACATGGCACCCTGGGGAATACGACACTCGCAAAGCCACGCTGGCCCACTGAGTTACTACCACAATTACCACAAGGGTGAAGGAATCCCATGGCTCGCTAAATGAAGCCACTCTGAAGGCATGACGTCATGTCAGCGAATTCAAGAACAAGTAAAAATAAACATAAAAGAGATAGCCACAATAAATCTGCAGAGGAAATGAGTGAGGAATTGTCCCTTTGACTCATACGTTTAGTAATGATTCAAAAAGAGAGAAAAAATGGTAAATGAGAAGAGAAAATGAAAAGAGGTGAGAAGAGAAATGAGAAAAACAAAAGAAAAGAAAAATGAAGGAATAAACTAACAAAGGAAAAAGGGAACAGAGAGAAGGAAAAGGAGATGGGTGGAGGCTTGGTTCTTCATTTTAGAGAGAGAGTGTCCTCCTTCTTTCTAGGTTTGTAGCCGATCCGACCGTCGAATTCCTTCAAGACAAGAAGGACAGTTGTTCTCCTCGGAGAGGACAACGCGTAGGCACCGGTTTCGGGGAGTTTCGACAAACTCCATAAAGGTATGGGTTTCATCCTACTTGTTTTATTCTTGGTTCAAGTGCTTTGTGATGTTTGAGTTGATTGAGGCCGTGAGGCTGATTTGATCTGCCTTCCCAAATCTCGAACCGGCTGTGGAAATTTTTGGGGATACTTTTGGTCAGTCCGGATCAGTTTAGGGACTGATTTGGCTATTTGTATCATAATTTGTATAATAAATTATGTTTTGGTAAGTAGGAGACCGGAAATGGGAATGGAATTCGATTTCACCAAGGGGAACCGATGTAGGAGGAGTGGGCTGCCCGTGGATGCCCCACTTATTTTCGCTTTTTAAATCAGAAAATGTGTCCCGCTAGGCATGGACCATAAATGTCCATGTGTTTTGGCATTGAAATCGTTTGATGTGAATGGCTTGGTATGTGTGGAAATAGATAGGTTAAGACATGATTTAATGTGTTAACACAATGACACAATTATATGGAATTAAATTGTGTTTGTAAGCCATTGGAGATGATATTGTAAATTGCTCAAGTAAGCTAAATGGTTGATGTGTTGAATTACATGTGTGTAATTGTAGTTGATTGAAAATATGCATATTGGACATAGTGTAAATGATTTTGAAATGGCATAATGTGATTTTCATACGCACCGGGTAAACGAAGTAGGTAAAGGTGACATGATTTTTGTACAACGGACATGGTTGCTAAAGGAATTTCACAGATGATATTCCTGAGAATTTGGCTCGAGATGGGCCAACATCATTTTTGATGAGGACCATGACTTAGAAACCCCAACCAATTCGCCGAGGGTAGTCTCATATTTTTACCGACACGTTCTAGTATATCTTCAAGAACAACAGGTTTGTTTTGAAATGATTATTTTCTCATACATGGCTTAGGTAAGTGAGGGAGCTTCCAGTGAGGACTCGAGATATGGGGATGGCACGTGAGACATTCAAGTAGGATCACGAATTTGTTTGGATATGTGTTTATTTTTGGGAAACATTGCACCAAGACTTAGGTGGAGTAGTACACTTAGGCGTATTCCACTACTACATTAGCTCACCCCCACGAGTGGATATTATTTAAGGTGCACAGGGGTGAAAGTGAGGGGACTGCTCATTCTAGAGAGCGAGGTTTAGAAGAAAGCTTCTACTGTGGCTTCTGGGTTGCGATGTACACATGTACAATTGTTTCAGGTTTAATATACGATTGCTAAGAGTCAAAATATCAGAATCCTTGTAACTATAGGATATATATAGTTGGATTCATAGTTGGTACGCATATCGAGACGCGATGCCCAAGTGGTCATTGGATATATATACTGACTACATTGCAATCGCTTGGGACAGATATGTGTTTTAGATAAAGTTAGATTTTAGAGCCTCCCGCATGCAAAGATGACTCCCCGCCCGATTCAGAAATGCTGTCACCCGACATTTAATACAGCAGCCCGCTGGTCGACGGAAGAGTCAACTGACACCCCGGTTTGAGGTGTCGATAAGGGCTTGAAAGTCGCAACCATATTTTACTTTCCTTCTTCACCATTTGACGTCCTTGACACTAGAACAACGTATGATTATTACACTAGAACAACGTATGATTAGTTTATACATTTACTCATCTTATATGATCTCTTTTCATAATAAAATTGAATAAAATATATTAGTGATTGGTATATAGAAAATCAAAAACAAGATTAAAACTAACAATATAAAAAACAAAATATTGAATTCTAATCTAAAATATATAATAAAATATAAATCTTGATTTATCTTTTATTTATCGATTTATGGACAACTTCTCTATTTTTTGGTTTTTATTACAAACAAATTAATTTAGTTCAATCAAAATTTATATAACTAATTATCATTATTTTTAAAAAACCTTCTAACAAAATTGATTAACGATATAAATTAATAAAGACATTAATACTAAATGATTAAATAATAATAATAATAATAATAATAATAATAAATTTAGTTAATGAATAAAAATATGAGAAATAAAATTTAGTTAATGAATTCATAAAAGAACAAAGTAAAAGTGAAGCAAATAATTGAATTAAAATAATATATTATAAAAAAAATTGAAGATATTAAAAAGAAGATGAGTGTAGAGAAATGTTATATTTGAGTTATAGCTTATAAAATAATCTTATTAATTTTTTAATAAAAATGAACTATTTTTCAATCTTTTTATTGTTTGTGACATTTTTTTAATCTATAGAAAGGACGTATTAAAATTAAGAAAAAAAGTAAATACAAAAAATACTGATGAATCGAGTAGTGAGAAATAAATATATTATTTTTATATTTTGAATCTTTCAAATTTGAAATCATTTATCATTTAATTTAAGCGCACTTTATATTAGAAAATAGAAAAAGGAAAATTAAAAACTAGGCATGCTGTTAAGAAATTAGAAAACTAAAAATGTCAAAAGCTCTGTTTGGAAAATCATTTTTATCTTTTTAAAATTAATAGTAAAATAAACTCAGAAAACAAGCTCATCACAATAAGGGTTTTTAGACATTTAGTTTTAAAAATAAAAATCTTTCAAATACAATAGGTTTATAAATATTTCTAAATCTAATGTAGTTTTGCAATATCATGTTTCAAGAGACACTTTTGTAACGTTTCTTCAAAGATACTTAAAATTTTAAAATTTTAATTTACACTCAAAGTTTGTTAATGTATATTTTTTAATATTTCATTGAAAGTGTATTTCAATTAAATTTCATAATTCCTCGAAAATTAATTTACACCGAAAGGTCTTTGTAGCATACACATTCCGCATCTATTTTTTTAAAGCGTTCTTTGAAACGATATTCTTCATGTAATTTTAAAATTCTTTCAATTTATCCTTAGTGCCATTTTTTCAAGATATACTTTTGCAATATTTCATCGAAAAGCTATTTTTCAATAGATAATTTAATAATTCTCAAAATTTTCAATTTACATCAAAACGCCTTTTAAAGCAGACATCTGCACTATTTCTTTAAAAGCGTCTTTCAAAAGATACCTTTATACTCAAAAATTCACTTACACCGAAAAATGCCTTTTCAAGCGACATTTTTTAATATTTTATTGAGTGTTCTTTTCTAATGTAAACTTCATAATTCTAAAAATTTTCAATTTACACTAAAGTGTTTCGCTATATTAATCTTTATAATTTTCGAAATTTTTAATTATATTGAAAATAAAGTCAAAGGACTTTGCCACTATTTGTTAAAGGTTTTCAATGTAGTTTTCATAATTTTGAAAATTTTCACTCACTGAATATATTTTGCAGACATTTACATCTATTTAAATGCCTTTAAAAGACACATTTACACTATTTTATCAAAGGCCTTTTGAATTAGACATATTCATACTAAAATTTTAATTTAATTCAAAAAGAGATCTTTAAAGAGACATTTACACTATTCTCACAAAGCTGGTTTCAAGAGATAACTTATGATGTTTTGAAAATTTTTTAATTTACACTAAAACGCCTTTTTAAAAAGACAATTTCTAATTTTAAAATTTTAAGCTTTAATACGACGCGACTGACGATGTGAAATGAAAACATTATATGATAGAATAGTTCTTCAAACTACATTTTTTTTAAATCTATTAATCTTTTTTTTATTATCAGAAAGTTCCCACATGTAAAAGATAGATAGCAACCAGGTGAGTCCAAAGACAATTAACTTTTGATCTACACCAGAGAACATCCTCTTTACCTCAACGCTGTATTGCTCTTGGAGCTTTGTCCAAATTTCAAAGGTCTTGCCATTGCTCACAAAATCAATTAGTGAATTGTGACTATGATTTAAATTTTTAAAATTACTGAAACTGAATTATAAAGATTTGAGTTTCAACAGCTAAAACTATAATTATTATTTAGATTTAAGCTACAAATTGAAAAAATTTTTATCACAAACTACAATTTTTGTGATATGCTTAGTCACTTAGTTTGGGTATTATTTTAAGATTTTTCTTTTAAATATATATTTTAGAACATTACTCTTTTGTTTAGGCTCCATCTTCTTGCTCATGTGTCACAAAAAACCCATCTGATAAAGTTTGGGTATTAAATTAATAAAAGAATATGAATGGATGAACCATAGGAATCAAATATCCAATACAAACCAGCTCCACTTCCACACAACTTGTAAATTGTACCTAAAAGCTAAAACCAACACACATTCACTGGTCTAAGTTGTATGCCTACGCCTATGCCCATACGGCCATACCCATACAAGGGAACCTAGAAATTACTAGAGAAGAAAAAAAATACACGAAATTTCTAATACCACCGAAAGATAATCGAATATAATAAAAAATCTCCCTTTTTTTTAATTTCTTAATTCTTTATTAAAAACGAATAAAATAAGTTCCAATAAACTTGTAAAATTAATTCAATAAATTTAAACACATTTTTTATGTTTCTTTAAATTTTTATATCCTTAATATTTTCTTTCTTAATACTTTTCGTATTCCAAAATGAAATTTCTTTCCCTAACTTTGTACTTTTGGAAATCAAGGTATGTTCAAGTTTATAGAAAACATGGTCATGGTCATCAATTTCACATATCTATGAACATTATAGACAAAAAAGAAAGGAGGACAAACGAATATAATAGAGAATTAGCACATATATCCCACGACAATGATGATAGTTTCTGTTGAGGTTGATTAGAAAAGATTGGATTCGGCCAAGGTGCAAGTCTTTACCTACCCTTATTTGGATAGAAAGCAGCGATATTCAGTTTTTGTTCCCCCTATTAATTTGATGCACACCCATCCATTACAACCATATTGAATCTTTCCATCTCAATTTCTTTTATTCATTCCTAATTACCATATCCAAAGAAAATACCAAAAACACTACTTGTGAGCTTCTAGAATGCAACACCACCAGAGGAAGTTTTAGATTGATTATAATTGGGAAATAACACAAACCATATTTTAACATCCCATGCACCCACCATCATAAAGGACAACTTTCTTCTCTTTATTCTTTCAAGTTTGAGTCTTATCTAGGGCTTCTCTCGTGCATGACAAAACAACAAGAGCATATCTTCAACTTCCCACATGTGTTCTCACACCATGAGAACAAAATTTGGTTCAACCTTGCGGTCAGATAACTCCTACACACAGATAAAAGAACCACAACTTCAGGGTCAAATATTGTATAAGATAAATATTCAACAGCATGTAAAAATCTAATGGAGAAAGGCCCAGCCCCGAAACCCCCCAAATATGCCTCTTTCATGATCCTCAAAGAACATCATAAGAATAAATTTATCTTGCAAATGCGCATTCGAGATAACAAATAAAAAGTGGAATAGTCATTTTATCATCTGTGCATGAGAAAACTAGATTTACTGGGAGTACCTTTCTGGTAAGGAAAAAAGGAAATTAAGTAAATATTGAAAGCACTTACACCTGAAATAATTAGCATAACAAAATTTGAAAAGAAACCCAAATTCATGTTTGATTGTCAGGACACCAGCAAACAACACCACCCCAACAAAATCTTACCACAGGCAACTCTGCCAGCATTCCCCAGTGGTTTTGCTAAGCTCATGCCCTCCTACAAAAATGTAGAAGAGAAGAAACTGTTATTGCATGCCAAAGAGAAAGCAAAGATATGCTCAAAAGCTAAAATAAAGAATAAAGATGAAAAATAGAAATACATGCGTCAATAGTCTTAACAACGTCAAGTCATTCCCACTTGGGCCATATTAGAAGGGTTTTTTTAGCTTAGAATTCAATAATATGACAATCTACCAGCAGATTCCTAATATTTAGCTTAGAATCCACTGATTTAGTGTAGTATATCAATTAGTACATCCTTGTAAAAATGAGGTAACAAAAAAGTACCTCCCTACTGACACAACAAAGGCATGATTTGAAAAGCAACTGATTCTATTTTCAAACATTACATCATCAAACAATCATCCACACCATAAAAACAGGATTGCAGATTTCTGAACTAAGTCCATACAAAATTTTCTCTTCCATTCATCTTGCACAGTTTATATAATATCAATAAAAATAGTCATCCTGCATAACACCCATCACAGGAATAAAAATGGAACTCACTAATGTTCCAGAAAAATATAAATTAACATTTGTCACAAGCTATGACTGGACAGTTCATTCTAATCCATTATAAATTAGCTGTGCATTCATTAGCAATAGCACAAAGGGGAAACACCTGAAAAAAGAGCTCATAGATAGTCATTTTACAGCTTACCCTTTCCAAGGTCATCAGGATCAGAGTGGACAACAACAGCCCTTCCAACTATGGGTTTGGTCCAGTGAGAGGAATCTTTAAAAGAAATGCTGCATTTTTAGATATAAATTTCTTATGGCTGTGGTCTTCAGATATGAGAAAAATAATAAAATAACAGAAGTAGGAGTTGAAAAAATCCTACCTGCTTGTCAATGATTTTGAAATTAGCAGTACCTGAAATACACACAATAAAATGGAAACACATTTAATTGCTAGGGAAGATGAAAACTAGATTTTCAAAACAGATGCTCCATTCATATCACCTAGATTCCTATCAGTACAAGCATCTAAGAAAAATGATTGCCTAAAAAATAGCAATGCCAGGGCAGACAATAATATTGCTAACAGTTCATTACAATGAAGTACATAATACATACCATCCTCACCAACATTGACATTTCCTAAATCACCAGCATGTCGATGTTCATCTTCAGGAAACTTCATGTTCTTTTCCAGCAGGATTAGGCTGTGAGGTCCTGTAAATAATAAATCGAAAACACTTGAGCTAAGAAGAATCATGCAGGAAATATCTGAGGATAAGTCTTAATGATGAAGGATGTATAAAATAAAGTAACTAATAATTCCACAATACCAGTTGACATGCAACCATTTGTCGTGGGGCATGCACATGAAAGCCACGAAGTCCAGGCTTTAGCCCAGAAATACTCCTAGTCACTGTGGTTGAACCTAAAGAATTGAGAAAAAAATAATAATTAATTTATAGGCAAATCTAGCAATCTAATTTCGATACTCACCCAAGAGAAACTAGGTAGATTTTTACTTACCATCTCTCCTTCTTCAGCGAAGTGATGGTTCCAAGAAACACCCTCTTTGCTGTTAAAACTGACAACAGCCTTTATATTTTCTATGTGATCTAAAAGAAAATATAGTAAGAAATACAAACTTAAAGTCCCCAATGCTTTTTTTTTTTTTTTTTTTTTTTTTTTTTTTTTTTTTTTTTTTTTTTTTTTTATGAGGAAACACGATATATTTCACATTAAAGCAACAAAAGGTTTCATTTACATATAAAATGCTTGGACTGAAATCAATAATCAATCCATGATAAAAGCTAACGAAAATAAATGAAAAGCAAAACTTGTCCGTATTGCACTTTAGACTAACAGCAATGATTGCTAACACCAAGAAATTATAGCCATACACAAACTAAAATATAATCATCCTACTCTACCCATTATAGATGGGTAATTAATGCATCACTACATAATCTTAATATAAACTCTTGGCAGAGACCCAAATGTAAGGTTTTCATTAAGTGGGCTTCATTAATTGGAATTAAAACTGAATTAAGATTGGTCTAATTAAGTGAGGTTATTGGGCTTCTTAATAAATCGTAGTAAAATTTGGTGGTGTGTAGTGAAATTTGAGTTCGACAGGCAGGTATGAGAGGGCAGTGGTTGGAGGCTATACATTTAGGAAATGAGTCCCTCCCAAATACTAAGGATACATTTACATCATACGTGCAGTCCTATACAGGTTTCTGAGAAAGTGATGGCAATCTCATAAAACCGGTTTCAAAGGGTCGTTTGGGGAGAAGATCTTGAGATGCGAAATCGAGTTCTCTTTGCGGCTCTTCATGAATTCAGCATCAACAAAGAAGAGATCCATGGATTCCCAGGTATGTAATTTCTGATGTTTTTCTCCATTAAATGATGTTTGTGTTCTTCCGCGGTGATCTAGGTTGTTAGAAATCGTATCCAATAGGTTTGGTATCGAGCCAGAGCCATGGATTAGAACTCAAAACAGCATCTGAGGATTTGGAGAAATTTTTGGGTTTTATGAAAAATCGGGTTGCCGATTGGTTACACATCGTCTGCAAATTAAATATTTTATATTTGGAATCTTCACGGCGAGGCGATCACAGCGGTGGGTGGCGCCGTAGGAAGCGCGCACGGCGCTCTCCTTGCCCGCGCGTTGAAGGCGTGGCGTCGCGACTGCGGCATGACGTTACAGCAGTCGACGTCGTGATAGCGTCATCATGGCGCGTGGATGACAACCAAACGGATCGGCGAGGTCTGCCGTCCGTTTTGTTGACCGGTTCAATTAATGGCCGGCCAGCGTGTGCGTTGAAGTGGCGGTGGCGGCGTGTACGGCGTGGCGGATGGCGTCGACTTTGACGACTTTGTGACGGAGCCGTGGGCGTATATTGACCCGGGCCGGTCAGCGGTCAAACGAGCCGTCAGCGACAGGCAGGTAGCCGGTCAGCGGTCAAGCAGAGCGGAGTCAGCGATCCAGCCGGGTCAAGCGGTCAAACAGACGATCAGCAGTCAGCCGGGTCAGCGGTGGCAGGCAGTCAGCGCCCAGCCAGGACCACGATGCACAGTGACGCCACCGCGCGCCCGAACATACGGTGGCGCGTGAGGGCGGCGTGGGAAATGACAGGCGATTTTGATGCACTGCAGTTAGTATCGGAAATTCTCTGATTTGGTATATTGACTTAGCATGTTTGAGCTTTTGCGTGAATATGAAGATGCGTATAGAACCTGTCTTATGCTAGTTAGCAGGGTATTTTCACGTATTCTTGGTATTTTTCTCTATGGTTTGGAAATACATAAGGTAACTAACATGAATACCAGCGCATAAGGGTTGTGTAAGTTAAATTAATTGACTATTAATGAATTGAACAAATATAGTGGCATCACATATATTGAATGTGATACATAAAGTTTATATCCTTGGTATGAGTGATTTTCAAGGATTGATTGAGAACAATGACCCATGAAGTGGCACACTTGATTGGATTTGAGAAATATGTCGATGCCATGTGTGGGGATAATACCGTGTTTTATTACGTGGTCGTACTCGAAGGAGGGTGATCGTGTGTTAGTTCCATGGAGAGGATACATGATGGCATCTGTGAGAAATGGCCCGATCTTAGTGGTTAAATACGGCTTTGAGGTGGTGATTTCACGAAGGTTAGAATAATATTACCGTGGCCGCGCCGTGTGGAGAATGCTCTAGTACATGTCATATTCTGCCCCCGAAAGTGATTATGTGATGATGTATGTAATTCTACATGTGAGTATTCCTTGATGCGATTATCTTCATTTTGTTTTATTTTCGAAATTAATTTTCTACATGGCGGTAATTCCATTTCAATCGAGATCACTTGCGGATTGAGAGATTTGAATGGAAAGAGGATTTTCAATTTGGAATGGGTACGGCGGATGTTCACGTAAGCGCTTCTGATGGATAAGCCAGAGATATCCATGACCTACAATCTTGGGTGAGAGAGACGTGGGTATCTTTGCTGGGAGAGGGAAGTGATAGGATTTGCTTGTTGACAATGAAGAAATCCATACGAGAACACTTGAAAAGTGGTTTGCCCGATGGTATGCTGGGAGATGATATGTGCGACCATGCATTTAGAAATCGAGGATTTCATCGATGCGAGGTTGGAGCGACAGCTCGTAACCCAACATGGTATGATGGAATGGGCGGGTTAAAGATTATGTCACGAGGATGGTGGACTGAGGCGAAACTCCATTTCTTGTGTTCCTTATTTTGGAGTTCGCGATGCGGTGACGTATTGTTTTTGAGCATTGCTTCCGCTTGGAGTGCGGATTATAAGAACAGTGGTTTGAGGATGGTTTTGATGATGATGACGAATATTTGAAGGACATTGACATGGGAGGGGAAGCAAGGAAGGAGAGATATTAAATGTATATGTTTTCCTTGTTCATATGGAATAAGGGTTTCAAAGTGAACTAGTAAAGGGTGTAGTGACTCATAGGTGATAAAGATATAGATGAAGAACAATTCTTGGAAAGGGATAATTGAATAAGCACATTTTCTTTTATGGAAGAAAGATTATCAGAAGAAGAATTATCTCAGTTTTAAGTGGATATCAATATGGACTAGGACAGGATTATAATAAAACGACGGATCAGACTATGAGTGTCAGGAAGTGTTTGGATGTTTTTGACGGTGACGAGATGATAAGTGGTGCATGTTTGCTCTGGGTTGTAAATGAAAGGAGCGACGGAATCAGATCAATTTCGTGGGAAATAACGAGAAGAGTGAAGTCATGTTCGTGGGAGATGTAATACTAGTTTTAGATTACGGTTTTAAGTTGATGTTGAAGATACATTTATGTACCTTAACTAGAAGAGAATTTAGTTCCGATATCATGTTTGGATTCATATGATTTATTCTTTTGAAATTAAAAGCGATATTATTTGATATTTAATTCGAATAAAGGTTGGAATGCTTGTCATATGTCCAGCCCAGTTATATAGATTAAGTTTATCTCGATGGCAGTATACGTGGCTTATACGGTGAAAGGTTGTTTCAAAAAGACCGTACAAGGATGGAGTCTTATGCGTTATGGCATAAAAAAAAACGACTTGGCCATATCTCTGGGATAGAGTAGAAGTAGCCAAAAGCTAATGTATCACACTGCTCTTAAATGACTTAGAGATATCGTGAAGCTGTTATGTAGGGGTAAAATGACCAAGATAAGAAAGAAAGCTGCGGTCAGTAGTTCGACTTGTTGGAAGTCGTTCGCGATAAGTGGACCTTATGTGGCAACGCACTTGTGTAGAAATTTTTATTTCATCACATTTATTGATGACTATTCTCGATATGGTTATTTGTACTTGATTAAAGAAAGTGCGAGTCTCTTAACAAGTTCGAGATTTTTCGAGGCCCGAGTCGGCTTGATTAAGGAAAAGTCGTAAAGGTTGTTAAAATCGAAGTAGAGGATGGAAGTATTATGGCAAACGCGTGGCGTCTTTGGGCCCGAACTAAGAGCGAATTCGGCCAAATCTTAGGGGCTACGGGATAGTGGCCGCAGGTTACTATGCTGAAAGTCTGGCCAAAATGGTATGGCCGAAAGGCGTGATCGTCTTCTTATGGAAATGGTAAGGAGTGATGATTAGTGAGACCAATTTACGGGTTTACATGGGGTGACTTTGAAAGCTTGACTTTGTACATTTTGAATCGTGTGCCTCTGAAATTGTCAGTTGACTCAGCGCGAGGTTATGGGTAGGGGCGAGAAAGCTTGGCAAACCATCTTAAGGTTTAAGGGGATGTCTGCTTGAGTAAAGTTATATGTCCGACGTTAAGTGGTTGAACCAGGAAGCGCATTGGGTGTTATTTTTGTATCTTACCAGGAACGTTGAGGGATATCGGTTCTATAATCCCGATGGAGCCGCGAATTGTGGAATCCTGAGCGGTAAGTTTTTGGGTTGATGTGGCAGAAGAAGTAGGCGCTCCACCAGGACTATTAAGGATGATAATACGGTGGCGAGTAATGTGGTATCTGTATCTCCTCCCATCTGAATAATTGTGGAAACTCCCACATACCATATTGAACACACAGTGGGACTTTAGGGATCTGTTGTTGAGGCATTTCTGTGAAGTTCGTGAGGCTCGGGTGCGGAATGTGGCTGTGCACTCCGATGGGAGATCCACTAGGAAGGAACGATCGGTATACCGCGGACTATTTAGTCTATATAGGAGGAACGAGACTACGATATCGGTTCGTAGTGATCCCGATAACTTATGAGTGTTTCTTGTCCTCGGTCGGAAACGTGGTTAGATCGCGATGAGAGATGGGTGTCATGAGGCGTAATGGAGTTTGGGAACTTATTGAATTACGAGGGTCGTAGGCCTGTTGGTGCAATGGGTGTATAAGACTAAAGGACCGCTAATGGAAAGATTGAGGTTTAAAGGCGGGGCGGTAGCGAAAGGTTTCACTCGGAGAGAAGGAGTGGTATGGAAGCAGCTTTTTCTCGTCTGCTTAAGATACCGGAGTGATCGTAGCGTTAGTTCTTCGTTTTGATATGGAGTTACGCGGATGGATGTTAAAGCTGGCTACCGATGGAGGCGTAATGAAGAAATTTATATGATGCAACACAGAAGGTTTGTGGCAAATGATTGAGTAAGCTAAATATGCTTAGTGAAAAGTCTGTTTATGGTCTCAATGACCACGAAACGATGAATGCTTGAAGTTTAAATGGTGTTGTTCTTGTATAGTTTTGTTGAGAAACAGAAAGGGAGTAGATCGTGTATATCTTGCGGATCGGATTGGAGGAAATTCATTTTCTGTCTATGTGGATGATATTACGCGCTACTTGGCATTGACCTTGGTCTCTTGCATGAACAAAGCGGATGTTGTGAGTAACTTTGATGAGACCTTGGTGAGGCATCTTTTTGTCACTAGGCATTGAGATTCATGGGATCGTTCTTACGAGGCCCATTGGGTTTATCACCAGAGGAGCATATGTTGATCGTGTTTAGAAAGGTCTGACAGTAACTATAAGCAGGGGTATCACATGCGTAAAGGTGATAAGTTGGAGTCCCATCCTGATGTCTCGTCGGATATAGAGAGAAAGCTACAGATGAAGAATATACCTTATCTTTAGTGCAGCTTGGGAGTATTATGTATGCTTTCCAGTATGCGGCCCAGGCACTGGAAGTAATACCTTTGTAGCAGGACTTAGGCGAGATCGCCAGTCGAGCAGGGACATGATCATTGGGTTCTTCAAAGAAAGGTTATGAGATCTTACAAAGAGGAGACAAAGACTATATGTTGATTTACAAACATGTTCGGGACTACGGTAGTTGGATTATTCAGTTCGGACTTTCTTGTTGTCGGGATGAAAAGAAGTCAACAATGGATTTATATCTTTAAGTTAGCGGGGAGTGCGGTATCATGGAAAAGTAGAAAGCAGTGGTGCATCTACACCATGCAAGCGGAGTTTGTAGCATGCTTTTTCGACCTTCTCAACAATTTAGCTCCGAAACCTAGTGGGAGTTAGGTGTTTGATTTTGTGGATAGGCTATACGAGTTGTATTACGACCCCGGTAACTCTGCGGTGTTGTTTGTGCCGAAACAGAGGTCTGAAGTCCCAAACACATGGAGGTGAATGCGACCATAAAGGAAAAAGTTAAAGCGGTGACGTTGAGTGGAGGCAATATCAGCGGATGATATGATTGCGAATCAGCTAACTGAGGTAACGCCGCTGGTGTTATTTGAGCGACATGTCATTAACATGGGCTTAGGAGTATCATGGGATGCGTGAATTGGTGGAGCTATTAAGTTTTATGTTGCTCACAATAAAGTTGAATTCAATTTCATTACATTTTTTGTAATAATTGAATAATAATCAACTCTTTTATACGTTGATAAGACATTTGTGAATATAGGTTTATCGGAGTTGAGTACATATAAGCCCCATTGAAAATATCGAGGCATTAGTGCAAACGCTTGAATAAAGGCTATGGGGCATTCTTGGCATTAGCCTCGATAGCATATTTGTTACACGTTAAGTGAGATTACCTATCAAGGTAACGTATATATCTGAGTTCGTTAGGCCTTAATGGATATTCTCGTATGACCTTGTTAGGTTTGATGACTTGGGAAGAGAATAGATGCAAAATGGATAACACTTGCATGAAAGTATCACTCATTATGAGGTATTGTCACATTTAAACACACTACCATATTGAATCCATATCGGTAAAGTTAAAGCACTGTGGCCAGGAAGGATTGGCATTAGTACATCGATTACGCCCGTGATTCGGTGTTGAACTTTTATGGGATCGGATTGACTATTAGAATAAATCTCTAGACCAATATAAGGTCTTTGCAGTTTTGTTTGATTAATATAAATGAAATTAGAATGTAAGGTTTTCATTAAGTGAGAACCGTTAATTGGAATTAAAAGCGAATTAAGATTAGTGTAATTAAGTGAGGTTATTGGGCTTAATAAATCGTATGGGTCCCAGGTGGTGTGTGGGGTGAGGAGTTCGGCGGCCGTTATGAGAGAAGTAAAGTGGTTGGAGCTTCCCCATTAAGAGAAAAATTTCGAATCCTCGGCTTCCTGGGATCACATTCTATCGCATCTGTCTGGTCCTACTCTAAGGTTTTAAAGGAAAAGTGATCGACGAAATCTACGTAAGCGTTGAAAAGGGTCGTTTGGGAGAAGATCTTGAGATCTTGAGATCGGTTCTCTTTGCGACTCTCTTGCATCAATTCGCGTAAGCCAGAAGAGATCATGGATTCCAAGGTATGTAATTTATAGTGTTTTTCTCCGTTAAATGATGTTTGTGTTCTTGTTAGTGATCGCAGGTTGTTAAGTAGTATGACGCCAAATCTCCATAAATGGGGACATGATCATGATCCTAAATATGATATGCAATCGCATACACGATGGTACCTCAGCATTTTCTGAACCATGATATGATACAAAACGCAAGTATTTTACACTTGCACAAACAACCATTCTTTTTGTTCTTTTCGTTTCTTCCTCTTCTCTTTTTTTTTCCGTTTCATATCTCTTCTTGCGACATTATGCCGCTAAAGAGAAGCTGCGCTAGAACCCCACGCAAGATCCGATAAAAGAAGTAAAATTATAAAAAATTAAGTGCAAGTAATTTAAAAAAATGAGATAAAATAAATAATAAATAAAAAAACCGCTTGCCAAATTGTAACAAGTACTCTTAAGCAGTTAAATATCACTTAAGGCATCAATTTAAAGGGAAAGAGGGGAAAATTTGTCAGTTCTCTAAACAAAACTGAATAGATCTGTCAAAAAACCTATTTACGCAGAAACACAGAATAACAAAAATGAACCATAAAAATCTAGCTACAAAATCAAGTATTATCTACGGTCAACAATAGTGAAATCAGTACGCTTACAAAAATAAACACAGAACAAAAATCCAAAGCTTAGTGTATAAAGAAATAACAGATCCTCGAATCAACAAAAAATAAAACCCAAATTTTACATAATAACCACAAAAAATTGAAACCTAGCAAAAAAAATTGTACATGAATCAGATCGAAGAAGCGAGACCCTGATGATGGAGAATAATCAAGGAAAACCCTAGAAACGGAAGAAGAGGAAGACGAAGCTCACCTCAGAACACCCCTTTCTAGAGAGATAAATTAAAGAGCTGTAGAAAGGTTGTGAACTTGTGAGTGAAGACTGGTCTATTTATAGAACTGAAGAGCAAGCGAATGAATCGGTTCATTTTAGTCTCTATACTGACCTACCACTATCTTGCGCTTAATTTCCCTATTTTCTGGTTAGATAAATGGACCTATTCTATTCTATTATATTTTATCCTCACCGACCACCGTATTGCGCTTAATTTCCCTATTTTCTATTTAGATAAAAATATCTGTACTTTTATTTGGAAAATAAATCATTTTTGGGTAAAGAGAGAGAAGAAGGAAATTTGGAATATGCTTGAATTAGTGTTTTATCCTTTTATAGGTTATAATGTTTTGTCTTGAAATTTGACCTAAAAAGTATTTGATCAGGATGGAAATAATAAAAAAAATACTAATTTTAATTAATTAAATGTTTATGGGAATTTGGTATTCTTTTATTTATTAAAAGATGAAAAAAAAAATAAGTAATTTTAAAGATAGAATAATATTAATTATAAATGCAGGATATGATAGGTAGAATTGGATACCATATCCATTTTTATTTCTCTCTATATTCCATCAAGATAATCTACCTTTTAGAGTTTTAATATAAATAAATATATATTATTTTTATATATTATATTTTTAATTGGGACGGGTATAATATATTCACAATGGCTCCTATCTGAAATCCCAAAATCTTTAAACCTAATTATTTTAATTTTTAATTTGATCTAAAATATTTACACGTATCCTCTCTGAAGCCTTGGGATATGGGTTCAGGAGAAAGTGTGATCACTAAATGCGAAGTCCTACAACTATTTTTTTAAAATAATTTTCTGTTCATCGACAAAACTTTAAAAGACACAAAGTTTGACAATTCTCTATTTTTTATTCAGAATAAAAGAAAACAAAGTGTTTTAAATAACTGTGTCAAAAGAAGTGTTTTTAAATAAAATATTTGCGATATTTTGACTTATATTTTAAGATTACTTGTTAAATAATAATTATACGAACTACAAAATGATCACAAAATAAAGCATTATATATTAAAATAGCTATAATATTTAGGCTTAAAAATAAATTTTACTTCACAAAACGTTAGAGAACAGTAGTATTAAAAAACTATTTTCATTATTGTGTTCTAAAATAATTACCAAATAAGCATTAAAATCACAAATACAATCATTAAAAAACTCGGTAAGAATCTAAAACGAAAAATAAGATTTTATTTTCTTACCAATAGATAAATAATTTCACAAATAGAACATTTGTTTTTTTTACCCTTTTTATTGAAAAAAATCGTTTTCAACTTCTAAATTGTTTTTTATATTTTAATTATATAAAAGGTTTAAAATATTTGATTTTTCCCTAAATGAAAAAATAACATATTGGCTCTTCTTTATTTTTTAATATTTGGTATAAATAAAATGTAATACAAAAATAATACTTAACATTCTAAATTCTATTTAGAATTAAGTGAAAAAAAAATGTGTCGATAAGAAAGAATAAAAAAATGGAAAAGAGAGAGTGAGAGAAAGTTTTGTACTGTATAACAATAAAAAAAATTTTGATATCAACACTATAGACATTTGATATATTTATAAAATTACTTTAAAATATTTTATATAAAATTTCATTTAAAAATAATATTAAGAAGAAATATTTATATTTTTCCACGTTCAAAATGAAATTTGAAAATAACTTAACTTTTATTTGATTGTAATCAGACAAGTTATAATTTGGTTTTTTTTTTTAAACGAATAAGTATTTTAATAGCAGAGAATTTTAAGATAATTTTAGTACAAAAATTGATGAATATATAGGATTAATATGTATAAGAATGATGTTGTGTTCTGTATTAATATTTTTTTATGCTTGACAAATGTCATCAATTTTGACATAAATTTACTGATTTCTTTAATAAAACAATGTTATTATTACTTTTATTATATTATATTTTTAATTATTTTTTCTAGTTTTGTCGAAATTTTTATTTATGTATTCTAATAATTCCATAAAATCTAATTATAAATATTTCCATAAAAAAATTTATCCTTTCCACTAAATGAATCTATTTTAAGATTTATTATTTATGCACATGTTGGCAAAAAAAAAAAAAAAAAAAAAAAATGGTGTAAACATATTTAGATATGGATCACTGCCCAGAGTAAGGAATTGGCGGTGTGTCGATGGAGTCGTGTTCGTATCGTGTCCCGATATACGGATCATTATCGATATTCATCCCGGCTGGCCGTCTGAATAATAAACGTGTCGATATTCGTTAACTCAGCCCACATTTTATTTATTAATCGTGTTAAATGAATCATACTTGAATATTCTTCGTTAATTTAATTATTTAAAATAATAAAAATTACTGAAATTAATCATTCATGCATGTTTAACACAAATAACTTATTAAATTGGCATGTTTTATTATTTTATTATTTAAATTAATATTAATTATAATTAATAATTCATATTTAACACAAATAACTTATTAAATAGAGTTAATTTATTAATATAATAATTAAATATGTGTGATTAGGTCAGAGTCAGTATTAGAGTCAGCGAATATGGCTCGTTTATTAAACCGTATTAAAGCGGGTCGTCTGAGATATAGTATGGCAACGATTATGCTTAGCCAAAGCGCAGCTAAAAGCCGTATTGGGTTTCGTGTCGTGTTGTTATCTTAGTATCAAATTGTATCAGTCCTATTCTTTTGGGTTCTTAAGCCAATTAAAAGTATAGCTTGGAAGCATAAGATAAAGAGAGAAAGTGATAGATCATGTTTCATGTTTGATTGGTATCTTACACTTTGAATGATCTCATTGCTATTTAATCTTGGTACCTGTTTTTTATTGTCACTTATGAATACCTTTTGGAGGGATTTTTAATCTGTATTATGATTTATGATTTCTGATCGTCACTTTTAAAGTCTTAACCTGATTAGAGCTCAAATGCACCTGACTTTATTTCATAAGTCTAATTTTTCTACTGACCTTTTTTTTTTTTTGGGTTCATGTCACGACATTCGTGTTTGTAACTCATCCCCATCGCATCGCATCATAACTTAACATTGGACAAATGGTCGTTAAAAGTTAAACGACAGCTAATATGCCTGCCACGTAACTGCTGTTGGGACCATCCTTTAACACCTGCACGCACCGCCTTACCTTGCCTTTAAAGGATCAAAATCGATTTTCTTACAATTTCTTGGGTAGAAAGTTTGGCACTAGCATTTGTGTTGTATAATTTTTTAAAAGGCTTGTATTGAATAGTATTTAATAGCATTAAATATTAAATTATTTATTTTTTAACATTGGATAGTGAGTAAGAGTTAATCGCATGTGGAATTATTTCGGGGACTTCGTGCTGTCACTGTCTTTAATGGAATGAGTTTGGTTCTTATAATCGGGTTTTATGGGTTCGGATTTATTTTACCAGGTCGAGGCAATGGGTTCGAGCCCGGGTTAGTATTATTGTCTGTCATACTTAACTCAGATTATATTTAAAGTTTTTTATGATTTTATTTTATACTTTAATATAAATAATAATGATAATTATAATGTTTTTTTAATAAATTAATTTTAATATAATAAAAAAAAACAAATATAAAAAAATTAAAAATTAAAAATTAAAACAAAAATCAAATATAAACGGAATGAGTTTCAGAATTTTCGTTAAATCCAGCATATACGTTAATTTCCGAATTTAATTTTAAATGGGGCGGAGTTCAAAAAATTAAAAATAAATGGTAGATCGGGATGGTATCAAAGTGACATCTTCGTTATTATCATGCATGAGTGATATTCTTAGCATTCTTGTGGATAATGATAAGTTTTAACTAACTTTTGTTGTTGAAAGATATAGCTACTTTTTGAATAAAAAAAATCAAATATTTTCACGTTTTTTATTTAAAAAAACAAAGAGTCAGCTTTTAGGATTTAGTAAAAAAAAAACAAACAAGCAAACAAGCGACATTACTCCAGAATTAAGATCAAAACGAAAGGGGCTATTCTCAGCCCTGGTACCATCCCGAGATCAGTCTCTTCCCACCCCACATCAGATTTTTCGAAAGACCGTAATTTCTACGGCTAGATCTGAATTCTCGCCCTAAATTCCCCATAATCTTACACCATAATCAAGTTCTTCCCTGAACTTCAACACCAAATCGTTTTTTATGCCCTAATCCAGTAAATCAAGTTCTTCTCTGCCACAATGTTGAGTCCTCCAGAAGTTTGATCATCGATGCCTGGATTAGAGTAATCCATTGGCTCCCCTGGCCGATTTGGAAGTCGATGATATGAACCCTGTTGACAGTCATTGTTGGCTGCCATTGTTGTAGCACAGATGGTGGTCGAAACTCTGGAACTAAGGCAAGCAATGAGCCTCAGTCTCTTGTGGAGGTTGGTAATACATATAACCTGTTAGACATGCCTGAATTTCTATGTTGTTGAGATGCTTGCATAGTCTGCGGTTACTTGTAGCTTAAAGGGAATGTGATTTGTTTTTTATAGTTCTCTTCATGAAAGGAGAAAAGGAAGCATTCAATTTTTCATGGTAAACAGCTGAACAATAGCAACAAGTCCAGGGGATTTCTCCAAGTAGAGAACTGGCAAAATCTGCATTGGAGCATAACAAACACATTTAGAGAATCATGCAATATGGAAAAGTAGCAACAGCATAATGTGGTTGTGACTTTGACACAGATATTTCTATAGCTTTCTTCAAATGCAGATAGAAAGGGAAAGCTAAACAGATGGTAACAAGCCATAATCTTTCTAAGAATCTCGAGACAACAACCCGTAAAAAGATCATACAATTGCATTGGTCAAGTGGTTTTATTAGAATTTGAGTGCAAGAACTAGTTGCAAAGAAGCAGGCATGGAGGAATATCAGAAAATGGGGAAAGTTGCCCACTAAAAGCCCGGGTACACATCAATGGACACAAACAGTGTTACAATTGCTGTTTTTGTTGTTTGGATGTTTTGGAAAGGTACTTTGGCAGCTTGTTTTTTGGTTTTGGTCATTTTTGTAAACTGAAAATGTAAACAACATTGTTTGTAAGCTACTTTGGTTGTATAGATGCTGGGTAGTTGTTTCGACATGTTGTTTTTAGTTTGGTCATTTTTGTAAGCTAAAAATGTAAACAACGGCTTCATTTTTGTTTGGTCATTTTGGTTGTACAGAACATGACCTTGGGTAATTTATATGACAGACGATATTTAGGTACAACAAGCCTATTGTTCAGGATGCATTTTTGTTTGGTTATTTTGGTTGTAAAGAACATGGCCTTGGGTCATGTATATGGCAAGCAATATTTAGGTAAACATCAGGGTTAGTGATCATACTTGGGATGCATTTTTTGTAAACAGGATATTGAACTTGTCTACGCTCAAAATTTACATTGAACTGGTCTAGGATATTATAATCAAGCTCATACCATTACACGAAATAAGTCGGGTCATTCAAAATGTAATCAAACATACATTGAACTTGAACTTGACAACAATTACATTGAACTTGTCTTGACTCAAAATTTACATTGAAGTTGCATTACCATTAATGACAACATATATTCATAATGAACAAGACAATTGACAACATACAACCCAAAAATACTCTCCAACTATCACTAACACTCAACTATACTCAACTTGGCTCAACTTTTCACCTCTTTAACAACAACAATAGCAAAGAAAAAAATTCTTACAAAAAACACAGCAATACAAATCATTTTCAACAAGCTGAATTGATCATGTCCACCCTTCAATTCATGTTGAAATTGATTCAACTCATCAATTCTTTCACAGTGACGACATTGCTTCCTATCCTTGATTTCCTCTTGCAACTGCTTGTTCCCCCTGATCAAATTGTTGATCACCACATTTGCCCTTTGACACAATTCAGGATTACGCCATAGATAGAACTGACACTGGTTATCCTGCAACAAGAATACATCACAATCAATGTAACATTACATTACACTAATAAATTAATAAAAATACAAATGGAAAACACTTACTCTAAAATTAGGACATGCGAAGAACCTCCTGCCAGGGTTGGTTTCCTTCCAAGAGGCTCACATTTTGGCTCTTAAACCACGATAGCATAGGTGTGGTTCGTGTTCAGCATATTGATCATTTCTTCTTATGCAAAATGATGATGAAGAGGAACTATGCGCCATAAACATACAACAAAAAAACCTAAAGCTATTTAGGGTTGAAATTAGGACAAGAACAAATTATAGGGTTTGATTTCGATGACAAAAATTAGGGGAGAAGAAATTCTAGTGTTTAATTTCGATTGCATAAAATAAGGGAGATTATAACAAGAACAACAAATCCCCATTTTGATTTTGAAATCGATGTGGGGTGCGAAGAGGATCGATGTTGTAGGGATGAAAATAGGGTTGAGATGATCAATTTCGATTTGATCTCAATTTTGGGAAGAAATTAGGGCAAGGTGATTTCAATTTTTGGAGTTAAAGGATGGTCCCGAAGCCGATTAGCCGAGGTGGCATCTGCTTCGGTGTCGTTTAATGGCCAGGTTTGTCGACAAAGCAAGCTAGTGATGACGGGGGGCATGCAGATGGCCCACAAACATAAAAGTCAGGGACACAAATGACTGAAAAAAAACTCATGAGAAAAATTAGACTTACGATATAAAGTTAAAGGCATTTATGCATCTTTTCCCGATTTTCATATAAATAAACAAGGGTTAATTGCAAGAGGCACGGTTGTTTTACTTTTTGCTAAAAGCAAATTTGCTTTCAGCATTTAGCTCATTTATTTTCTCATTTTATACTAACTTATTACTGAATTTTTTTAATTTGAAAAAAGCAAAATCGTAGGAATTTATTTGTTTTTGGTGAATCTTTAAAAGTTATTAGGTTTTGACGTCGAGTTGTTTGTTTTTAATTTTAATCATTGTGCTTAATTTTTTTAAAAAGTTATTATTAATAGAAAAAAGTGAAAATGTTGAAACTTTTTATTTGCGAAAATTATAATTGCCCGTGAGGAGGAGGTATGACATTTCTAAAATGCGGGATGTGACGAGAGAATTTAGGACGGGGTGGCTATCGAGCCGAGTACCAATTATTTTGGTCTGAAGCATTATTTAGAACTAAAAAATTAAACGGAGTTGAGCGACAAGGATTAGAAAATTACCAGCCGTCAGTTTATATTTTGTTTTGTTTTTTTATTTTTTTATTTTTATTTTTATTATATTAAAATTAATATATTTCATAAAAATAAAAATATTATGAACACATAAATTATTTGTTAAAAATATTATATGACAATAATTATTATTTATATTAAAGTATAAAATAAAATAAACCAAAAATATTTTAAAAATATAATCGGGGCAGAGCGAGCGAGGGAATAAATGAGCACTGTTAAAAGCAGGATTACCAGTTAAGCCAGCTCATCCCATTAAGGGTGAAAATTTTGGCACAGGCGAAATAATGCATCTCAGTTGTTATCATAACTGCTACCGTGTTAAAAGCAACCAAGCGATTTATCTTGTCTTTATTAAATTCGATGGCGTTAAGTTAGTTATATTGACATTAAGTAAAAGCAAGCGTGCGCCAGAACTTTTTATATTTGCTACGCATCAAGCTTTTTCATCCAAATGAGCCTTAAGTTTACTCATGTCGCTTAAATTAGCCCTTATCGTAACTTTGGGCGTTAAAGGACCAAATCGACATTAACTTGGTTGTTAAACCAGCCATGTAAGCCGCTAATGTGACAATTTTTTTGCCCTAATCCAATTTAAAAGTTCAGGGGTTTCTATGTGGAGATTAAAAATCCCTAATTTCACCTTTACCCATTTGATGCAAAATACCTCTCCGGCCAAAGACAACCCAAGGGTTTCTTGCTTCTTCCTCAATCCTCTTCTTCCTCGATCATCTTCTTCCTCAATCTCTTATTCAAAAATTGAAGAACAGTCAAACTCTAGATGAGATGTTTAAATTTTAGAAAGTAAAAAAGAAAATAAAATAAAAAGTCATTCTTCTGATTAAAGCCATTGATTAGGATTATGAATCGGAAAAGGTAAAGATGACATCTTGGACTGACCCATTCTCAGGTATGCAATGACATGATGATAATATTATTCCAATCCATAGCAAAACTGAAATCAACCAATAAACCCATCTTCAGAAAAGCATCTTCCAACTTCCCAACCAAAAAATTTTAAGAAAAAAAGTTGTTCCCCGGAATTGTTTGATTTCCAAAACTAGTACTTAGCTTCCTTTTTCTTGTACTGATGAGTCTGTGCAAATTCGGAATCAATAAACCAAAAAAAAAAAAATCAAATTCAAGTTCCAAAATCTGAACCCATTAAACCTCACACCTCCCAAACTCTAGCCGAGTCCCAAACATTAATTTTCTTTTATTTTCAAATTTCTCAACAACCAAACACGAAAACAGAAACAAGAAGAAAGAGAATCACCTTCTTGCGATCTTCCATGCGACGGGATCTCAAGAATGAAATAGTGAAGAGATAGAGAAAGAAAGATGAAAAGAAAGTGAAGAAGTGGAAGAAATTGATGAATGATGAAGGCAAAGAGAGGATTCTCCTCTTATTCTAAGTCCTAATTGTATCGACCTTACAACCGTGTGATAGCACGACATCGTGTTGCCCCCCACTTTCAAAACCTACCATTTTCTTCCCTTTTTGTAATCATGCTGCCACTCACATGCTTTTAAGTGGATTGGGGAAGAAGAGGATCAAGAAAGAAGAGGATTGACAGAGATAAATTTTTGAAAATGATCAAGGAAGATGCAAAAAACCTCAGGGTTGTTTTTGGCCATAAGAGAGGTTTTTGCAGCAAATAAGGTGAAGGTGGAATTAGTACTTTTTAATCTACTTAAATTTGAAGCTCCTAAACTTTTAAATTAGATCAGGACAAAAAACTGTCACAGAGATAAATTTTTGAAAATGATCAAGGAAGATGCAAAAAACCTCAGGGTTGTTTTTGGCCATAAGAGGTTTTTTTTGCAACAAATGGGTGAAGGTGGAATTAGTACTTTTTAATCTACTTAAATTTGAAGCTCCTAAACTTTTAAATTAGATCAGGACAAAAAACTGTCACATTAGCAATTTATATGACTGGTTTAAAAGCCAAGTTAACACGTCTATTGGATCATTTAACGTCTAAAGTTATGACAAAGGCTAATTTGAGCTTCAAGAGTAAACTTAAAAAGCTTATTTAGATGAAAAAAAAAAGTGTAAATAAGATATTTGGGAAAACCTAAAATTGGGTTTTTGCACATTTACCTTTTTTTTTTCCTATTCAGCAAAAAACCAAACTTTTATCCTACCCGGCTCTCACGGCCTTGACGCCAAGGCCACCTCCGTCTCTGACTCCCTCTCCTTTAGTAGCCTCAGCTCCACCTCCTTCTCCCCCTAGCTCGGCCTCGAGCTTCTTCCTATGCGGACTTGCCCTTGTTTTTCTCCATTTTTGATAACTTTTATATCTCCGTCGTTGTATTTGACGATGATTTGGAAGATGCTTTTTCATGTTAACTCTTTTAGGCGTATATACTGTATCTAGTTGTCATACGAATCTCGATACCTCACGTGATGACGCGAATTCAGGTTGCCGATATTCGTTCCGGTAATAAACCGGTGAGTGATGCTGGATATCCGTGGAATGAAATGTTAATACCGTCCGATGCAAAATGGGTTCTGGACGGATGTATATTTTGGCACAAATTCGATGTTAAAGGTGTGTAAAATATGAGTAGTAATACTAACAAATAACGACAGATGTTTCCACCCAGTTTGGTTCAGTCATTCAGATACTGATCATTCTTTTATTGTTTTTGAGTCAGAAACTCAATTACCAGGTTTTATTTTTTCGATAGAAAGTTTTATAATTTAGGTTTTATAAGTATAAATTTAATAATTATAATTATAATTATTAAATTTATATATATTTGTTAATATAAGATAAATAAATATAATAATTTTTTTCTTAATAGATTATGATGTTAAGATGTTGATTTTTAGTATAGAAACAAACTTAATATTTAATGAAATAAAATATTAAAAAAAATAAATAAGCTTATCTTTTATTAATTCTTGTTTAACGCATTAAGCGGAAAAAAATTGGTCAATTAAGTAAAAGCAATATTGTAGCTGAAGTAATACTTCTAATACTTTATTAGACAAGTATGATAGCATGTTAAGCTATTAGCTTCTTACAAGAAATCGACTTTTAAATTTATGTTTAATATGAATATCATGTTTCACATTATTACTGTGAAACGAAGGATGAAAAAATCGAGATATATAGTCGATATATCATGTGTCAATCGGCTCGGATGTGATAAGCTGCTCTATTTATTGTTTGATAGAAAAATCGTTCAAAAGTCGGGATCATCGTCGATTTATCAACGAAATATCGGTTCTAAGCCAAAATATTGGCATATATCATTGATATTATGACAATTTATCGTCAAGTTGTTGACCAAACCCTAGAAATGAATGAAGAAGAGGCCTACAATTCTCACCTTTGGCCGAAAAATCTAAGAAGCGGCTAATATGAGGCGAAATCAGAAGAAATTTATGTTGAAGCTTCGGCAACAACAGGTAATGGTCAACGAGCAGACAGTGGAGCAGAGCAGAAAGTGCGAGAGGGGAAGGAAAAGAAAAGAGAAGTGAGAGAGGGGAAAGGGTGCGTTAGCCATAGAAAGAGAATATGGGAAGGAAAGAAAAGGAGAACGAGGAAGAAAAAGAAGAGGAAAGAGATTTTGCACGCCAGTTCCAAAGAGGAAGAGAAAAAAAAGGGAAGAAAAGAAAAATAAAATGTAAATCCTAATGTCTAATAAAAATTCAAATATACTTATTTTATTCAATATATATATATATATATATATATATATATATATATATATATATATATTTAGAATAAAATAAATATAATTAATATATTTTCAAGTTGTATATATTCAACTTGTATAAATTTATATAAAATATGTTTATGCTTATAAATCTCTACATTTAGCACAATAATGGAACCTCATATTTGTATTTTTATTTTAAAATAGTATTTTTATATAATATGCATAAATTGTTTTTATAGAATGAAATTAATTATTTCTTGTCCTATTTTTCAAAAATTATATGTTTTATATTTAAAATCTAAGTATTAATATATTTTCATTTATTGATAATTTTATCTTTGTTTACATTTATATATATTATATTTATAAAATAATTTTCATATATGCATTCATACTTATTTTTATCAAATTTTAATTTTTTTTACCATTTTTAACAAATTTTATATGTAAATATCTAACATATATCAAGTAAAATTGAATCACAGGTATAAACAAAGCCCATTTTATCGCATGAAACAAACTCTTTAGTCCCCTTTCTTTTGCCCAACTTTTTTTAAATGATTTTTTGGCTGGTTTTAGGAAAGCTTTTATGGGCCTGAATATGAGGGTTTGAGTGAGAATGATAACATCTATCAAAATCTCCACTCTCTTTTAACTTATGAATATATGACCAAACGCTACCTATTTTGACAGGAAAACCAAAAAAAGAAAAAAAAAGAAAGATCAAAAGTTGGAGAGTAACGGTATGTAGGGTTGCCACTAATTTTACAGCAAACATAGCACGAACTCTCATGAAAAGCATACATTCTACATGAATGCTTTTATATATATATATATATATATATATATATATATATATATATATATATATATATATATATATATATGTAATATTCCATCTTTACTTGAGTATTGATATGACCTATATCCTGAATGGGGACATAAATATCCTTGAAGTTTTGGCATATATACTTAGATCTTAAACTTTTTTAGATTACGATAATGCTGGCCTTGCGTTTGTTTGCATAGGCTGAAATATCACTTATAAATCGGCAGAGTGATGAACAAATATAATGAGACGTCTAGCATCGTGATGTGTCGCTACATGTATAATTTGTTGACGTGTGGGTGGCGTGCGGCGTTAGGCAATTCGTTTGTGTCTACGTTGGTACGTTAATGGTAGGGCGTATTTGAGCCTGGCACCAGTGTTAGAGCTGATATTGGACGCGAAAAGGATGGGGCCAAGTTATCACGTATGTCAACGTCGTAAGCGTTGTGTACGCTTCTTGTTAAAATATTGCATGTTTATGCAAGCAACAGGGCGTTGAGTTTCTAGCTTGGTAAACTTTATCCCTGAGATTTTTGTAAGCTGATGACAACTTCTAAAGCAATATATTCTGGCTGACATCTGATTCAAGGTTGGTTTGTCACCAGGAGCTTACGAATCAAATTTGTAACCATATATACCTTTCAGGGGTGCTTCCCAGTAAAATTGTGTACAAAAAACTGGTTCCCATTCAATGCTTACTTAAAATCGTTTTGTAGAGCTATTTTACAAAACAAATCCTGATAATCTATATTGAAAAAGGCTTCTTTTATTTATTTACTATTATTAAACTAGGCCATTATTGAAAGTAATTTAAGTGCTTCCGAAGCATCATGAACCCAAACCAAGATATATAATATGGAAAAAAAGAGGATGTTATATTTCCTAATTTTAGTGTAAATGAGCCGTGACTGCAACCTGCTTGGTATAACTTAACCCCAAAAATCTTTGGGATAGAGACACAAAAGGAGAAAACGTCACTATCTTCGCGTGGAGAGTGGCTCATCAAAACGAAGTTGAGTATAGATTTTGAATGCGCGAATGGAGGGAATGAATATTGAGTGCGAGAAAGGTTTATATGTGGCCTCGCTAGCTAGGCCATTTCACGATACGTAAGCAGCCCAGTTACCGTAAAGCTCAAACTTGTGAGATCTGGGTTCAAAATGAATATCATCCTCTTAAGAGAGACCTAACCTTGACCATACATATGCTCAGAATGACTCCTACTAGAAAAGGTTTAGCATATATATATTGTAAGTGATGGTTTGGGCAGAATTTTTTTATGATAATTCAATAAGAAATAACAAAGATATGCAACTCAAATTTAACAGCCTGATCCTCAATAGATAGAAACATAAGAATAGAATAAATATTCTGAAAAGGAGTAGGTGTCAAGAAAAGTTTAATTGTACATTAGTAGTCAGGATCAAACTGCTGTCTGGGGTTGGTAGAGTCTTGTCCAATCCATTTGCGAGATTCTTCCCACAGTTGGTTTTCAATCCCCAGCTTCTTGAGCTCTGTAAGGCCACGCTCAACTGTGACATGAAAGCAAAGCTTCAGCAAGCAAGCAAACTCGTTTAATTACTTTCTATAAACTTATTGCGTCGTAAAAAGAGTTAGAATCTGATTCTCCATCTCAAAAGTGGTCTCAATTTTTATATGCAGCATGATATTTTTTATGCCATCCTGGGTCTGGATTTGGAGTGGACTCCACAAGTATAAGTTATTTTGCATGTTTCACAAGTTTACTCTTTGGCTTTATAGATTTTGATGGGATGCTTCAGCAAAACGTGTGATGTTAACTACAAACAGAAAAATTTGCCACAGATTTTCCATGCTGATGTGAATCATGGAAAAGAACTGCTTTCTAAATTTTGAAAAGAAGAAAAATCCAGCTGACGCCAGCGGACGTGAGTTAAAGATTGGTAAAAACGAGAGGAGTGAAGTTGCAGTACAAAGACATGCACATCTTGATCAGCTATTTGAAGGCAGGCAGCTGCATGGGAGATTATGTATGTGTAAATGTTGGTGAACAGAGAGAGAGAGAGAGAGAGAAAGAGAGAGAAAGAGAGAGAGAGAGTACCATCAACTGCATCATTAAAGGTGGGCTGCCGTGTGGTGCGAGTTATCCAGAATTGCAAACGTTCATCAGCAATATCCCTTTCCACACCAAAATTCTTTGCTCTTCTCCAGAAATAAGTAAGCCAAGCCTGCAAGTAAAAATGGTCTTCTAAATTAAATGGACTTCAAATTCCACCTATATACATCACTATTCCTCCCATATCCAGTGACATATTTGGGGTTAAATATCCATATTTTCCTAGAAAACTTAACTGTCAGTCTGTCACAACAGTAAGTACCATAATAGAATACCATTGTCTGAGTGTTTCAACTTTCACAAAGATATCCCTGTTGAAATATAAACTAGATTTTGGACCTTAGTCATCTAAAGTGTCGTTGATTTTGGGTTATTAGTTTTTGAAGCTGGTTTTTTATATGTGGTCCATAGAAATTGATTTACGAAAACATTCTAGATCTTTAAGTAGGTTAATACATAATGAGGTTAGGTTTTGAGCTTTAGAGAGAATTAGGAAATTTCATTTGTAACCATTAAATTAGATTTGTGTTGGCGTCCTGTCGTTGGTTGAGGAGGTCTTCTTGTATAAATAGAATTGATTTGCGAGTTGTAATCGAGCGAAAACAAGAAGCGCTGATAATACAAGTAGGCTCTTCCCCCTCATCACATCCTAGTCTCTCCCATCTTCAGAAACTCTCTTCCTCCATCTTCCTTCCAATAATACCCTGTCCCTCGAGGAAGAGGCTCTTCTACATTTCAATCGACTTCAACTTCCACCAACATGCATCTCTCTATTTCTTTCTCTTCTCTCAAATGCCCTATATCAAGGGTAAATATTTTTCTTGATAAATTGACTATCACAATTAAAATGTTTCATAATTGTTCATGTCTGAACTTCAACCCAGAGACCCTTCTCTTTATCACATCCGCATTTTTCTTGGAAATTAGTTATCATGATAGTAACCACTATAATTATCTTCAACTTCCAACAAGATGCATTTCCCGTTTGCTCCTCAATATGTTGGCCTGATCCCATAGTTTTAAAGGCCGCAGCACTTCTCTTGTACCTGGTTGAGTCAGTAGCACGTAAGGCACAGGCTGGTCAAATTACCTAGACAGACAACAATTTTATAAAATATGATCTGCGCGATTATATTAATAAAAATTAAAAATTCCTTATTATTTAAAGAAAATTCAATGAAAAGTAAATAAATTATATAACTTCAATATATAATTAAAAAGTTCAAGAATAAAAGTGTTTTTAAAAGAAGTTATAGTCTATAAGGCGCGCCTTCGCAGCTGGGCGTATGTCTCGAAGGCGAGACGCAATAACTAGTGTCGGTCACTTTGTTCAGACACGCCTTTTAAAACTATGCTTGATCCATGGAGCCTATTTGGCTAGGCCTGCATATTTCATAACTCAGTTGGCAACCATTCAGGCACATGTCACAACCACTAAAAAAAGCTCATTGCAAAAGATTCCACTCTGGATCATGACCGAACGCCCTGTCTATCCTGCCACTTTCATCCACATTTTTTTATTTGAAGAGAAACAAAATGTATAATATATTAATAAGAAAACATAAGTACGGAAGGAAGAGGATTTCTTCTCAAAGTTAAAAAAACTAAAACCTTTGAGACAAGATTCCTTCAACGAGAAAGGCTTACAAGACCAATTGTACCCAAACTAATGAGGAGAATCACAAACCGCTAACCAACTAAGTTATAAAACTGAAAGAGGGACTCTATTAAAAACATAGGTACAAGAGACCCACAGCACGAATAAAAGAAAATAAACTCCCACACTCTGCTCCATCTCTCGTTATTCTAAAAAACTTATCGCATTTCTCGCTAAACAAACAAAAATCCCAGGCCACCTCATCTACATCTCTCTAAGGTTGCCCTACACTCCCTTCAAGGTAAAAGCTCTTTCAATTCACCAATCTTTATAGACATCTACACCAAACTCTAGGCTTTACATTGATATAAGGATGAAAATCATTGCCCACTCAGCATATTTAAACCTTGGGTAAGTTCTATCAATATCATCCATACAATCCCAAACCTCAACTAGAATATTATTGTATCCTTAGGATCCACACTATACGCACAAGACTAAGATTCATATTAAAATCGTAGCTCCTAACAAGTTCAAGATTTGCAAAGTTTCATTGCTTAACACTTTCGTATTAAAAGCCTCTGGCCTCAAGAGAGACTTGCTCGAGACCTCTCTCCGCACTCTCAATAATTGATCCCCATTTATGTATTTCAAAGTCCAGCCATAATCCTTGCCGGCTTGCTTCACTCTCCACACACGAAAGTACTGTACACACATGAGGGAGGCACAAGATGATATTCATATTAAACCCAAATTCTTACAAGCCTTCGCCTTGTGAAGTCTTAGCTTTAACAACATGATGCCAATCTTTCTTTGGAATTAGTATCTTCTATATGCCTTAATATTTCTAAAACACCCAATTCCTCCTAAGCTTAAGTTCTAGGTTTGTGAAACTCAGTTATCAAAGGCGCACCTCAGGGGCGCTTGAAGCCTAGGGCGCCAAGATCGTGACGCCCAAACTGCGGTCCGTCATCACCCGTCAACCCGCTAATACAAGCGATGCTCCGTTACTCGACGCCACTTTCGAAATCTTGCAGCTTCCTTTCAGACAAGTGGTTTCACCAATTGATAAACCCGCATATCCCTGGGTCTCAAACAATCCAATATATGCAATATATATCCAATATATCCAATCACATGAGCACACGCCACTGGGGCCCATAAACAATACTCAATATGCATACTAACTATGATCCAATCCATATATCCCATACATGCAGCTACAATATTTTCACTTTAGTCAACATACGTATTAAACTTAAAGCAGCTTCTAATACGAAACATCAACAAAGCCACATCTCACTTTCTTCTAGCACTCAAATTTCAGATAAATACTTCCTCGCGCGCTCCTCGTACTGTGAAAAGGGGTCCCACGACGGGGGGTTTCCAAAGCCGCAGAGACCGCCCCTAAGCCGCTTACTACCACCTAAGCGCAGCTGGGTAATGTTTCAAAGAAACACACATTCAAGAACGCACGATCCTACTCGAATGCCTACGACCAACTCGATCCCGAGTCCTCACCGACTCTCACACTCGCCTAAGCCTCAGATGAGAATTATTGTTTTATTGAGCGGACAACCCTCCGAGCGATATATATATCAATCGGGTCGCCCCGACGATCGAGTATTATTCGTTTCGCGACTACCCTCCGATGAATATCAACGGGGCCGTCCGACGATCGGGATATTTTAAATTTGACTACCCTCCGATAATTAATGTTTGCACAACCCGAACCCTTTTCTCAGGACTCATCTCATGCACTCACTCCTATAATCCTAAGGTGTTCCAATGCATATGGAATGCATGTATGCCATTTCCAATACAGTATAATCACATGCAAATATATAAACATGAATATACTCGCATAATTCAAATCACACAATCATGCATGTGAATTATACAACTCATACATCGTAACCCAGCCACTTGCGCTTAACGATCAAACACAAGTTAACTGATTCGAATTATTTAACCAACATATATTTTCACAAAATATATTTTTGAGAACTATTCCGTGAATAGTGAAACCTCGTGCTTACTATTCCCAAAAATCACAAAACGCTTCTGGCTCACTTAAATAATCTGCTCACAATACCACCGCCTCAAACTAATCACTACATGATTAACACTAAACACAATTAATTTCACACCAATCAGTCAAATTTCTGTGGAGCGCCTACTTCGCTGCTCCATTTTGTTTCAAAATTTATATTAATTCGTCCTGCTCAGATCGATCATACGGCCCCCTAATGGCCTCAATCGACTAAACATTCGAAAACACACTAAAACGAATAAAACCCAAGTAGGGGAGAAAATCTCACCTCTCGGAGTTTGAGGAAACTCCTAAATCTTGGTACCTGTTAAGCCCTCTCGTAGAAGCAGTTTTCTCACCCGAGACCGCCGACGGTCGGATCGCCCGTATTTCTAGAGAGAAGTCAGACCTTCTCTCTCTACAAGAACTCCATGTTTGCCTTCTGTCAAATTTTCCCTCCTTTCACGTTTTTTGGTCTTTTGGTTTAATGAAGAAGAACACTATTTACCTGCTTTTGTCTTATTACTCATTTAAATCCTTTCCTTTAATACCAATCATGTCCTTCATTTCCGGGGCTTTGACATTCCTACACCATTCCTACCGCCCATTTTCATACTTTCTACTCATACCACTAACACGCATACGAAGACATGTTATATGTGACTTTCGCCACATCGAATTCGCTTTACTTCAAGACCCGAACCGCGATGCCTCGAAAACGGTCAACTCCGACCGTCTCTGACTTTACGAAATTTTACATGCCAATAGATTTCAAGAGACATTCCAACTAAGAAACTAAGCCAATATCCGGCATCTGCATCAAATTTACGGATTTTTTTAACTGAATACGATTTTGCCCTTTTCCGTAAATCACTTCGGCCTTACAAGCACTCCCGGCGCCAACACCAACTACTGTATAATCCCCATGTATATAAAAGAAAAAATCAACTAAAATAGACAAGAAATCGCGAAAAGCCTTGTAAAATAGGAAACAAACCAATTATAAAATCATAAAATATATATCACATACACACCACTTAAAAGCCTCACCCCTCAAGTGCACCTTGCACCTCATAACTATGGTGAAACTCTTATCCCACAACAATATGAATAGGGCAAAATACCTTTAAAGAACTGAAGAAAAAAGCGAAGAAAAACAACATCTAAAGTGATCCTTCAATGGTTATAACACAATATAAGATCCAAGAAAAGAAAACATTAAGGTAAAAAAAAAGGTTCTTGAAATGATTCTTAACTAATTACTTGGGTCTATGAGCAACTATAGTAATAATTTCTTCGAGGATAGGTAAAGAAAGAACTTGCAAAATAAGTCTCATCATACCTGTTTAAAGAGCACATCTTCTAATTCCTCTTGACTCAATTCTGAAAGCAAATATACTTTTTTAGAAAAATTTAACATCAATCCAGCCAAGATAGGTTTTAAACAGCATTGTATAAGAAGCTAAGTTCATTGAGGCAAACAATAAAAGCTAGGAATTGAAAAACATTGTCTTAAGAAATTTCATCATAGCCTAGGAAAAAGAAGATTTCATAATTTTACATATTGAGCCATGTATTGAATTTCATGCTTCAAGAGTTCTGAGGCAAATCCAGCAGTCAACCTAACTGACCTATGGATTGCCCATATGGAAATTGCAACCTTCCACATTAACCTCATAGCCTACCAAGGCATATAGCAATCATAAGTTATCTTCACTCCTGACTATACACCAGCTTCGATCTTAACTTCAGCCATTATCATGGATAAATTCATGTCCAGAAGCAAAAATGTGAAAACGTACATTTCACACTCAAATCTATATTCACAGCCAAGAATAGATATCTGTCATGTGACCTAGATCGGATTAACCACCAAATTTGACAGCTCCACACCTCCTTGGACTGGTTGTTACCCTCATCAGCCATTGCTCTGTTTGTAAACACAACTGGGATCACGCTTTATTCTGTGACATGAATGTACAAGAATGAAAGAGGCTGTGCACAACTTAATTAATAATATCCTATTCTTTCACATGTTCTATTTATAGGGCTTCTTATTCTGTGACATGAATGTACAAGAATGAAAGAGGTTGTGCACAACTTAATTAATAATATCCTATTCTTTCATATGTTCTATTTATTGCCATTAAAAATAGAGATCCTGCAGCATCTTATGATTCTTATCTAAACAGTCTATTTGATCATGGAGCCTCAAGTTTGATTTGACTTAGCTTAGATGCCCTATAAAATCTTTCAACACCTTAGGTATAAACAAACCTAAACTTTGACAAGAAAATTTATCATTTTCACTCACTTGCATGACACATGCAACTTCACTAATTAATATTACATACAAATTTGATAGTTTGCTATGTGAACTTACCAAATGATTCTAAAATATTGGGTGTCAATAGATAGTCAAACGTTTGTTTTCTATGTTTTTTAAACATTAAAATACAAGGAAATCAGATAATCACATCAAGATAGTTGTTGCAATAAATTGAAATATGCATCTAAAAAATAACTGATTAATCATGAAGCTAAGAAGCACATACAGCCACAGGTTAACAATAAAAAATTAACAAATTCTATAGTTTAAATAAAAAATTCATTTGAAGCATTTTCAAAAAATGTAGACAAAAGAAGCATCATGATCACAAGAAACATCAACTCAGTAGCACAAAAAAAGAATGTACATTATAAAAAATGACAAACTTCCCATCTTATAAGTTCGTTTTCTTAGTGAAATTTCTAAAGCAAAAAAGTTAAAAAAATTGTGATGACTTGGCAGGAAGCCTCTTATGATAGATAGTACCCAAAAGTACAGTAATATTCATCCCATCTCAACCTGACATCAAAGCCCTAACAATTGATGCCAAAAAACTGAGATGACTTTCATGAGAGGAACTTGATAAACTGTAAGACCGATTACAGTAGGGAAGCCTCGCTATCGGCTTAAAGCATGGGGAACATGAATGATACAAAAGCAAGACAACCAAGGATTTCAAATTTTCACTTTGCATGTTATTACTTTTTTTACAATGACAAATAGAAAATAGCACAATGTTGATATAAATTTCTCCAAAGAGTAGATAGAAAGCAACAATTGAAAGAAGAGAATCAACAAAGGACAATATTATGAATGGTTACACTCAACACATTTACTGTCTCTGTCTGTGCCTTTACAATTGTTAAGGTTTAGTCTCCTAATCCATTTAGAATTCTTTACAATTGTTGCAAAGGGGTACACTCAGCAATTTGGCTCAGACTATTATGATACATTTTCTCCAGTGGCCAAGATTGCTTCTATTCGCTTACTTCTTTCTATGGCTGCTGGCGCGCTCATGGCCTCTTTCAATCGGATAGACGTTAACGTCTTTCTTCACGACTTCACAGGAGGCTTGCGCGGAGCAACCACTGCTCATGTTCGTGGGAGTCCGGCCTGCATGCAAAATACGTCGCTCCTTATATGGTCTTAAACGCCTCCTCGAAACTCGTCAGTCTGGCTTAGCCTGGTTCGTGAGTTCGCATGATCTCGAAGCGCAGCAGACCATTCCTTTTTTATCACGTCCATCTATCGAAAAAGATATTACTGATCGCTTACGTGGATACATTGCCACATGTGCACCGACTAGGATGGTATTCAGAAACTCAAACAACACCTCTTCACCACTTTCGCACAGCACTTTAACTCAAGTATTTTCGCATCGAGGTGCCACCCACCCCGAGTGGTTATTTCTCGTAGGAAGCATACCTTGGATATATTGACGCACAATCGGTATGTCGGACTCGTAAGCCCATAGACACCCTAATGATTCGAATACAAACTCACTAAGCCAGTGTTTTCACGCATCCGCGAGACATCGAACATCAGAAAGAACTAACTATCTCACTATTACTCTACCGACATCTCGCTTCCCGTGAGCGTAGTTAGCCGGGCCCTACAATCACCTGCGGATAGCCATTGGGATGTTGTAGCCGCTTTCCGTTATATCAAAGGAACACCAAACAAGTGACGTCAGATGGCAATGGCAGGTCATACCCAAGCTATTTCTGGATACAAACATTTAGACGGCAAATCACCCACGATGTATCGTTCTACATCGTGGTATCATGGTGTTCACGGAGTGTAGAATTTAATATCCTCGAAGAGGTTAAACAAGACGTAGTATCCAACCAAAGGTCAAGCCGTAAAGACCGAAGCCATCAGCTTCTAACAAACATGTGAACTCATATGGTTAAAGCATCTTCTCCAAGAGCTAAGATTTAAATGGGTGAATAAATGAAGCTTATATTGTAATAATAATCGTTCGCCTTTGAGATATTTCATCTAACCCTGCTTCATTATGACTAAACACATCGTCGACCGCCACTTTATCGTATAGTAAAAGATTGCATCATGATGGCTATCTACTGGCCAGCTGAACTCTACCCACCACCACAGACATTCTACCAAGCTCTGTACGCCCTAAATAAAGTATATTTGTGACAAGCTTGGTGCTTTTGACCTTTATGCTCCAGCTTGAGGGGGAGTGTTAAGGTTTAGTCTCCTAATCCATTTAGGATTCTTTTCCTTCTCTCTTTAGTCTCCTAATTAGACTCTAACTATTCTTTTCTTTTTCCCATAACACTAGAGTATAAATATGTATGTTTTCTCCTTTTGTAAATTAATGAGAATCAATATATTCCTTTTCTCTCAACAACAATTATAGTAAAACTGCATGTAAGTTACATGATGGAAGCAAGCATCTGGAACCTTTTAAAAAATCATTGTAAGCAAACCACAAACGTCACCAGAGAGCAATGATTTAGAACATTCTTAACTACCATCAAATATGAATGTGCTAGTGACTCATTGTTTTAGTATTTAAGGAGGAAAAAAAAAGGAATTAAGATAATGGTGATGAGGAGAAAGAATGAGAAGAACTTATGAGAAAATCTCAAAATTTTACTAAGGCTTGTTTGAAAGGAAACTGAGAAATTCCACTTTTGGAAAATGGCAAAATCGTAATTTCTACATAAAATAGTACTCGTTAAATTGCATTTTATTCTCTAGATCTCGATGACTAAACGGATTTCACCGTTGAATCGCTCAAATCTAGCTAGCACGCAAAATTTCGTTTAATTCCGAGACAATGAAATTTACATCGCCGTGAGGCATCGCGCTTTCGATGCGCCGCAAACGATTTTCGATGCGACTAAAATCACATATAACACGTACTACATGCCAAGTGGCATGAGTAGAGAATGAGGGAAAATGGACGGCCGAGGTAGAGCCGAATGTCAAAATCGTAAAAGAGACAAAATCGGCATTATACGACCGGGATGGTCACTAAATGACAAAAATCGCTACAGTGTCGTCTCCCCCAATGTTAAATGAAGCAAAACGTGAAAACCAAATGGGAGATGCGTAGTTTCTTTGAGTTTTCTTGTATAAGCAGAGAGACTCTCTCTTAGAATACCCAAGAATCCGACCGCCTAGCCTTTCGGACAAGAAGGAAAGCCGTCTACGCGGAAAGGGCTTCAGCGTGGGTGTCGGATTTAAGCGAGATTGGGACAAACTCCTCGAGGTAAAGGGGTTTCTCCCTACTGGTTTTATTCCCGCTAAGTACTTTACAAATGCTCAGCCGAATCGATACAGCAGTGGTTATTGACTGGCCCCAAACCTGGTGACCGACTGATATGAATTTTTGGAAAACCAAAATGTTTAGCCCGTGAATCGTGAGGGTCGTTTAAGCGACCACAGCCAGATGACCACAGACGATCAGAATGAGTTTTAAATTCAATAAAATGCGGGTTCATAAGGTGAACTGATGATTTGTGATTTGTCGGGAATAGTGTTCACAAAAAAAATATATATATACTTAGAAAATGTCACTCAGTGATTCAAGTCGGGAATATCAGAGTTCAACACATTAACAAGCTGAAATTAATTTGATGCTTCAAAATGATAATTACTTGATACGATTGCTGCTGACGACATTATGTGGATATGTGTATAAGTTTACATATTTCAGATGACAATTTATTTAAATTCAGATACATAAGATTCCATACGCACCTAACATCCCAGACTATGAATTAAATAAGATGAGACGAGTCTTAGAGAAATGGCTCGAGGGTCATTTCAAAATATTAATTAACGATAGTAGTCTAAATTAAAAATATCAATCGTTTGAGACGGCCCAATTGATATACATCGAGTAGTCCACAAATAATATCAATCAAGCCGAAATTATTTCAATCGATATACACACATCGGAGGGTCAGCCCACAAACAAACAAAACAATAATTTCATACAAGGCTTAGCGAGCGTGAGAGAGCCCATAAGACGGAGCATATGAGTTAGTCATGTGACATTCAAGTAGGATCATGCACCGGGTTGAATGTACGCTTATTTTTAATATCAGACCGCACTTAGCGAGCAGAGCCCACTTGCGCGAGCCCACTACCGAACACAACTCACCTCGTCGAGGATATTATTTGGCGTACAGGAGTGGCGCGAGGGACCCGCCATCCTGTGGATCGAGGATTGTGAAGAAAGCCGGTCGCGGGCTTTCGCTGATGATATATAAATTATCAAATGTCTAATTTTAATATATACGACGATAAGAGTCAAAATATCAGAACTCTCAGAATTATTTAAGATATAGTTGGATTCATAGTTAGTATGTATTATGAGACGCTTTAAACAAGTGGCCTGATTACTCATGACGGGATATATTTGGATATATCGCACCGCCGACGCGATACGCAGTTTGTATTCGGGGCGTATTCCCCGACAAAGGAGACTCGCCAATTCTTCGCGGAGAGTCGTCGGGTCACCCGACATTCACGAGTGTCTCCCGCGGTTAATCCAAATAACCCGACCCCTGCTCAACACACAGCCTGAGATCGAGCTCAGCATACGGCTACCTGCAGCCAGGGATTCGGGCCAGCCATACTGGAGTGCAGAAATATCACCACTGTGCCATATTCACGCTCACAGTGGATGAGACTGGTGGCGCACTAACAAAACTGTAACACCGCATGCAGGTTTTCTCAGGTGCTTTGACGAATGGTTATATGTATGTGTGAAAGGTGTATAACATGTTGATTGATTATGTCGTTTGATCAGGTGCTTGTGGATAGCACTTAGACACAAACTAAAATGTTGAACACTGTAATAGCGTGGGAACAAGTCAGTTGAGAAAAATTTCAGAAAATGGTCTGCAACAAGTCTGGACAAAGCAGCCCCATTGACAAGAACAGAGTGGGTTTCAGAAAATCGAAAATTATTCTAGTTTTTTGCACAAGAAAAATAACTAAAAGTTCAGCGCTAAAATTTTCTCGAGGTGTTGAAGGAAGGCTACCGGGATGGAGAACCAAAAAAAAATGAGAGAAAAATTTGGCTTCGCTTTACAATGTGTAAAATCAAGAAAACTAGATAAAATAAATTTAATAAATTTATTAGGTATCGAGAATGAAAAAAAAAAATATTGAGCAAGTATTTTTCAGGTTCCTAAAGAGCAAATAAATAAAAAAATGATAAAGTGAAGAAAATAAATTTTGCTAAATTTATTCTGCTATAAGGTAGTTAATAATTTTCTAAGGTTTACAAGTTGTAGAATTGAAGAAAATTGAGTAAAATAAGTATTTTTGAAAAAAATCAAATCAAATCAAATTAGACAAAATTTTCGAAAAATAAAATTTTCAAAAATGAAATTTTCGAAAATAAAATGTTTGTTGAAAACAATATTTTAAATGCAAATTGATTATTTCAGACACCGCAAATGCAAAGGACAATGTGTATAATAATCGATTTAAGTATGTGTATGATTAGTGTCTCGTATCGTGTTTATGCCTTAGAGATATCAGATGAGATTTAATCGCCATGTTAATCGTGGTGATGGCAAGAGAGGACGAGGATGAGGGCGCCCACTCGGTACGGGTCGCACCACCGACATTCGACCAAATTGTCGCATTTAATCGCCAGCTCACGGGAGGTCAGAGGTGTCGCAGCCGTCGCTATCGCACGTGCCAGCATAGCAGGTAGTCGTGAGGGATCCAACCTCCAGAGATTTGTGAGCGCACCACCCGACATTCACAGAGTGAGACCACACGCAAGAGACCACGGCGCACGCAGATCGAGAACGCACGGAGGCACAGATCACCCGATACGACCCGGATCGTGTTAGCCAGATTCCGGGCCTGTAGGCGAGGCCCGGGGTATGGCGGGAGATGGGCTGTGGACTTGCAGACTTAGAGGTTATGACACGGGCAGAGCTCAGAGTCGCTCATGCGTACTTTCCCAGAGATCAAGAAGATGCGAAGGCTCAGAGTCTTAGAATCAAGCAGGGCGATGATCATGGATGGACTACGTGTGGCTAGATTCACAGAGTTAGGCCCGATTTTCGATGATTACGTACACCGACTCAGCTATGAGGGAGATTCGAGACGACCTGTTGTCCATTCACAGGATTGTAGGATCTCTCACGACGATACGATTCCACTGGCGACCGGCCCACCATGTGAGAGACGGAGGATGCTCGAGCACCCTGACGCGAGTGTTAGTGGTAAGAGGAAGGATGGGGTCGCTTCCGGGCCAGAGTTATACAGAGCTTCTAGTTCACGAGGTCTCCGCAGTCGCGGCCATCCCACTGCGACATACGAGAGTTGCTTCTGTCAAAGTGATTGTGATGGTGTGCTACCATCAAGCCACACTCGACACACGAGACCCGGGATCGCCTCTGCAGACAGGATCCCTGTGTTTCGGGAAATCACAAACCCGCATAAAGATATAGGACAAGTAGAGAGGATACGCATATCCTCCACAAAGACTCCGCACAGCCGTAGGGGCGGGCCTCGGGGCCAGGGAGCCACACTGCACCCCACATTTCACAAAAGTGCACCCGAGAGGCCGCAGGTGCCGGGCAGGCAGAGGACGGTGGCCCACAGTAGGGACATCGTGGGTCCGGGGCGGTCTACTGCCACACCGCAGTCGAGTCGCCAGACAGCCGCTATACAGGCACGTTTTTTGCTATCTCGCCACGCTAAAGTGTTATTTGATTCCGTGCTCAGATTCATTCATTGTCGCATCAACTGGTGGACGAGTCGGGCTCGAGGTCGACCTCAGAGGAGCTCAGATGCGGAGTTCTCCCCTTGTGATTAGGCGAGAATAGGATGATATGTTTGAGGTCATGAGTCGAGATCTCGGGACTCTACTTTACGTGAGACCCGAGGATCAGAACACGCCAGTTCGACGCCATCCCTGTACTTGACGGCCGACAACCATGGGAGTCGTTATATCGATCATGTAGAGCAGGAGGCATCGCCACACGCTAGTGACTGCACTGCAGTATGTTTCAGGAGACAAGCATGACATTTACCATACAAGATATGAGTCCGTGTGTCGTGACGCTAATGGGTTGGCTAGCAAGCCTTACCCCAGAGGACGAGGAGAGACCGTACTTAGATCTACCTCGAGCAAGATGAAGATGACGCTTTTTCCAAACGAGCCACCGACTACCTACGCAGGCAGTGCAGACTTCGTATCGAAAGCTACACCTACATTTCACCCATCTCTACGACCGCGATACGGCACCGGGACAGTTACAGATCCTCGCAGTCCAGCTACAGGAGTTACCGGGACAAAGTGGTTCATAAGACCGAGCACTTCACCACATACCCGTCGCTTTGATGGCAGTTAAGGACAAGACCCTTCGACCGTGCATTGACTATCGACAAATAACCGGGTTACGATCGTCAAGAATCTGCACTCCATTACCAGATCGACGTATTTGTTTTGACGGGCTGAGAGGAAATACAGCTTCACTCCAAGATAGACCTTCAAGACCGGTTACTATCAACTTCGAGGCTAGTGGATGTATATCCCTAAGACAAGCAGACGCCAAGTATGGGTACTGAGTTTACTTGTGATGCTCCTTCGGATCGACTTAATGCGCTCAAAGAGATTCATGGATCTCATGCATAGGATATTCCAACCCTATTTAGACTGGGCTTTGTCGAGTCTTCGCGATGACATTCGATTTACTCCCGCCTCGGGAGTGGCATGAGTATCACTTCGAGGGATCATGGCATTACTGGACCATCAGACGCCAAGTTCAAGAAGTAGTTCAAGCATCGAGGTGAGATTGGGACACGTGGTGTCAACATCGTGAGTGTCACTGACCCGAGAAGGTCGAAGGGGGCTGATTAGCCGAGAGGCCAAGCCCGCCTTCGAAGTTGGCGTAGTTTCTCGATCGCTAGGTATTACGAGGTTCATGAGGATTTCTCCGTGATCGCGCTGACTTATGACCAGTCAATTCTGGCGGGAGGCCTGGAGTTTAAGTGGGATGACCGGCGCGAGGAGGCATTCCAGAGTCAAGAGGAGACTTACTTCAGCTCCCATCTGATATCCCGGATAGGGACATTGTGGGTATACAAGCAGAACAGTGATGCCTCGAGAGCCGACGACGGCGTTTGATGCAAATCAGAGGGTAGTAGCCATGGTTCTCGTCGGCTTAAAGAATCACGTTGAAATTACCCACACACGACATGGAGTTGGCAAATGTAGTCTCGCCTCAAGATTCGCGCCACTACTTAGCCACGAGGAGTTAGAGGTACTGAACATAAAGTTCAAGTATATTTTCACGCGAAGGACTCCAATATAAAGGCAACTAGATGGATGGAGTTCCTAGAGGATTATGACTTCACTTTGCATTACCATCCTAGTAAGACATGTGGTGGCTGATGCACCTACCGGAAGCTCCACGAGCAATACAAGATAGCTTCAGAGTGGCTGGCTCGAGACTCGGGACAAATGGCAAGCAGACAAATGAAAGCGCACTGTGGCAATCTTAGGGAGTTTAGTGGCTACACCGCCTCTCGCGTTGCAGCCGACAGCCCCCAAAGGGCAGACGCAGAGATAAGTGGTCCATCGTGGACCGAGTACAATGTGCACGGTGATCGGTGGGCTTCCACCGCTCACGCATGGGTAGTCTTTTGATATAAGGGACTAGTGGTTCTCAAATGACCGATTTGCGAGAGGAGATTCTCGTGGAGTTTCACCGCCCGATTTGCCATCCGTGTGGCACGAAGATGTACCAGATCTTCGGCCGCGCACTATCAGTGGATTTAAGAGACACGTAGGGGACTTTGTTCACGATGCTCATTACGTCGCCAGGTGTTAAGGCCAGCACCGTATACGCCAGGCTACTTCCGGGCCTATCGAGGTAACAGTGGAAGTGGAGCACGCCACGATGGACTTTGTGACCCACTTGCCACGGACGCAAGTAAGCACGTCAGACAGATAGTGGACCCGGCCACTAAGTCGGCATTACTTTCTAGCCGCAAAAGTGACGACTCTTCGCCGATAGATTCACGGCTTGTACATTCGAGAGATAGTCCGCTACATGGAGTACCAGTATCCATAGTGTGTCGGATAAGGATCCAAGGTTTCACGACGTACCTCGGGAAGAGTTTCCAAAAGGCTACGGGCACACTACGACGATGAGTACAAGTTTCCACCCTCGTACAGATGGTCGGGCCCGAGAGGACTATACAAGTATATTAGAGGACATGCTACGAGCACGCTGGCCCCGGATCATAAGGGTAGCCGTAAGAGCACTTGCCCTATGGAATTTGCCTACAACAACAGTTTATCGCGAGTATACGTGATGGCACCGCATGCAGGGTAATCAAGCTGGAGGCCATGTGTCGTCGCAGGCCGGGACCGAGGTGGGAGAGAGCTTCATCATCGGGTCCCGATTCGATTAGAGACACCTCGAGAAGGTGAGAGTTTGATACGGCTGCCTTCTCACAGCTCGTAACCTGTAAGAGCTTAAGGCCGATGCTATCGCTTCGAACCCTAGAGTTCGAGATTGGTGATCACGTTTTCTTGAAGGTGATGCCTAAGAGATGAGTGGTCAGGTTCGGCAAGCGTGGGAAGCTATCGCCGAGGTTCATTGGACCCTTCGAGATACTCGAGAGGGTAGGCATCGTTGCATACCGATTAGCATTACCGCCCAGCATGTCAGGTGTCCACGAGGTGTTTCACGCCTCCCATGCCCAAAATATACCCGCATAATGCCTCTAAGTGTGGTGATTTAGCGGGATTGAGGTCGACACCTGATGGGACCTTCGAGGAGGGGACCAGTTGCAGATCGCTGATACCAGGATCGTTTCACAAGACCTGAGGTTAGTGAAGGTACCATGAGTGCATTATGAGGAGTCCAAGCGGGAGTTATAACGATTTATGCGAGCCACCTATCCCTTCATATACTAAGACGTATTAATGCCAAGATTTAACGACTGCTTACACGCATTTATTAACGCACACAGATTCGCACGAATGATTTGATCGTCCCACTTGTGATCTAAATTCCTTTTAAGGAGGAATGTAAGACCCAAGAAATTCGTTCTCGAAAAGCGGCAAAATCGTACTTACATAAAATAAGATAATTTTCGCTAAAAACCGTAATTTATTCTTCAGATCTCTGGATGATCTAAATCCGATTTCACCGTTGAATTGTCTCGCCAAATCTAGCCTAGATTTAAAATTCGCTTGACCACATGCATTTTAATTTACACGTTTTTCAAATATCGTTTAGAGTCAGAAAAAGCATTTTCGATGCGATTTAAAATCACATATAACACGTATCATACGCCATGTTCGAGATGAAGAGAGTAAACGGCGAAAAATGCACGACCGGTGATAGAGCCAATGTCAAAACTTAGAAAGAGTGACAAAATTGGCACATAGAATTGACGGTCACTAAATGACAAAAATCGCTACAAAGGTCGCTTCCCCAATGTTAAATGAAGCAAAAAACGGAAACCAAAACAGAGGAGTTGCGTGCTTTTTTGAGTTTTTAGAGAGAGAGACTTCTCTCTAGAATACTGAAGAAATCCGACCGCTTCATAGCCTTCGTGACATGAAAGCCGCCACGAAAGGGTCAGGTACCGGATTATAGAGCTGACAAACCTCAGTAAAGGCTCACGCTTTATTCGCTGCAAGATTTCTTTACAAACGTTAATCAACGAGCCGTTGGGGAAATGCTTGGATCTGGCCCCAAACCCGGGACCGAATTGATATGAATTTTTGGAAACCAAAATGTTTAGCCCGTAACTGTGAGGGCTGTTTGGGTGTTTTAATTCACGAAGTTTGTATTTAATCATGTAATGATTGTAATGAGGCCGGAAATGGCTGAAAAATGCGGGTTCATAAGGTGAACCGATGATTTGTGATTTGTCGGGAATAGTAAATGTGTTTAAAATAATAATAATAATATATTTTGTGTGAATGTGAACACAGTCGGTGATTGATTAGATTAACATTGGTACGATCATTGTGAGTATTAATTTTGATGTTGAAAATGATAATTAAATGGCGTGATTGTGTGATTGGATAAAAGTGGATATGTGCGTGGCACATATTTGCGTGTGATTAGGCTGTGTGGAAATGGCATGCCATGCATTCAGTATGCCTTTGAGCATCCTGGAGATTTATAGGAGTTAGTCCGTGAGGCAGTCTAGAAAATGGTTGGGAGGGTTGTGCAAAAATATTAATTATCGGGAGGTAGTCGAATTAAAAATATCGTCGTCGGAGGCGGTGATTGATATACAGCCGGTGATCGCATGAATATCGATCGTCGAGTTCTTGCGATTGATGTATCTGCGTGGTTGTCATGAAACGAGGCGAAAGCGTGGTCTCATACGAGGTTTAGGTGAGTGTGAGAGAGTGATTGGGGACTCGGGATCACGAGTTGGTCGTGTAGGCATTCCAGTAGGATGTCTGATTGGCTTGAATGTTTATTTTAGACGTTGCGAGCAGCAGGGTGCGATGGCGAAACTGAGGCGGTCATTCTTGAGCGATTAAACTCGGCATCTCGGGGATATTATTTGCAGTGCGGGGGCGTGAGGGCCGGCTCGTTCTAGGGTTGAGGATTATTAGAGAAAGTCGGGTTGTGAACTTTGGTTGAGTATATCACTTGTATTGGAAATGTCTAATTTTAATATATATATTGTATAGAGTGAAAATAATTGTAGCTCTTGTAATTATTTAGTATATAGTTGGATTAAATGGATTATTATGTATTATGAGTATCGTTGGCGATGATAGTGTGCTGTGTGATTGGATATTGGATATATTGGATATTTTGGATATATTGCACTGTTTGGGACAGGTATATGCGGGTTTTGTATTTAGGTGGAAGCTTAAAATCTGAAAGGAAGCTACTGCCCAGATTTTAAATGTCGGGTCTTTACGCTGATGTGGTATTCAGCGGGTTGTGGTGTCAGCGATTTTCGGAGTTTGGGGCGTCATGAGGATCACTTATCAAAGTTACTTTGTGAGCAGCATACAATGTCTAAAAGAATCTCAAAGTTTTACTAAGGCTTCTAGGAGTCTCGATAAGAAGAGAATAATCGAGTTTAACTATTAAAGATGCAAAACGTATTGTTTGATCATGTTCATTGTTCTTTTGGACTCATCAAAACAAATTTATTTCTAGGCTTTACTATTTCTAATAGAAAAAAACTTCCTAATTTAAATAGGATTCAAAATACCAACGACCATTAACTTGGACCCTAGACCATCCACAACATAAAAATGACCTAAATACCCTTTTATTATTTTCTTGAATAATCCAAATGGGCCTACTCTCCATCAAGGAACAAACAATTAATGTTAAATGAGTTGATAAATGTTATTGACATATTATCAAACAACTTAAATATTTGGAACAAGTGGTGGTTTGATAACAGGGGTAGTAATTGTTGGGAATGTGTAGCACCATCGTATGCTTGAATCCTCTGGCGGCACCGGAGGATTGTCGTTTAACGATTGAGAAATGTCGATCAAAGGAAATTAAACGAACAGTTTGACAATATCAATCCTTGAAAATTTAAATAGACCGTTGGGTGGTTGTGTCAATCCATAGGAAAAAAAAGCAGTTGGGTGACTATGCTAATCTAGAGAAATTTAAATAAGCAATTGGGTAGTTGTGCCAGTCCACATAAATTTAAATTGGGTAGTTGTGCCGGTCCACATAAATTTAAATAAGGTAGTTGTGCCAGTCCACATAAATTTAAATAGGCAGTTGGATGGTCATGACAATCCACAAAAAAACAAAATGAGTAGTTGGGTACCTAGGCCAACCTACAAGAAATGAAAGAGCATTTGGATGTCCATATCAATATGCAAAAATTTAAAATGGTAAGAAGAATAATGACAACCAAATGAGGGAAACCTCTACAAGGCAAAGATGAAAAAGTGGCACAAATATTACTCTAGTATTGCCCTTACTTGAGTTTCATACATCACCAGGATATGGTCATTTAATTATCCTCTCAATTTTACCACTCAAACTCTTCTCCCCCCACCCAGTGATACTCCAACTGTTTTACACTTTTTTTCAACTATCTATGGTAGAACAATGATATTGTATGTGCTATCCCCCCAAATGCCTCTTATTTATAAGCAAAAAATTGAACCTAGGGAAGGCTTTCATTGGTGCAAATGGATGGAAGCAATTTCCATTGGTTGGAATTGCGGCAGCTTCCATTGGCGGAAAAAAAACGACAAATTTTATTAGAGTAAAAAGGGGCTTGGTGATGAGAATTTTCCCCATAGCTAAAGCATGGCTGCGTTTAGCAGCCTAATAATAAATGAGGCTGGACCTCACCGTGGTGGAAACTATGTTGTGTCACGGTAAAAATAAAGTTTAATAAACATGAATAACCCATTTAATAATCTAGTCAAGTTCCTTGGACACAAACACATTTGTTTCTTACATTGTTAATCTAACATGACTGATAAACCTTATTTAATGAATATATATATATATATATATATATATATATATATATATATATATATATATATATATTAGACTTTAAATTGATATGAATTATAAAGTTAATTATTTTAAAAAATATTTTCTCAAAAACATAATAAAATTCTTGTAGTTCATTAATAAGAGCCATATTTGAAAAAAAAAATGTTAAAACCTACAATATGTGAATAAAGGGACCTAAATGGTTTGAATCATAATTGCGTCAAAATGACACAATAATTGAGTCACATGCAAGTCGATTCACAATCATGTATGTCTACAAGACATAATGAATAAATCATGTTCAAACATATAAAACCAATTAACTTAATTGTGATATGGACATTATTAAACCTGCTAAATTTTGTGTCTAAACAAGAATTGTCACCCCTATTTGACTTGGTATCAAAGTGATGATTTTTGGAGGTCTTAGCTTTGAACCTTCTCTCTATTTGTTTATACCTCATTTATTAGACTCCACGTGAGATGGGGCGAAACTTGAGGTGCTAATTAAACTTTACCTTATTAATATGCATTGTTGGAATTATCTAACAACTTAAACTTTAGGAGCCAGTGGTCATTTAACACCAAAAATACTTGATTTTTAATTTATTTCTTCAATAAACAGCCAGCACCTTTGTAAAAGAGATGAAATAGAAGATTTGTACATGATTTGAACTAGAATGCTTACAACCATTAAATTAATACGCATTTCGTAGTAGTTCTAATATTAAAATAACAAGGTTAACAATAGTTTAATGATGATAAAGTGTTATTTCAATAATGCATGTTATGTATTACCTATTAGTCAGATTTCGAGGAACTTAAACATAAGTGATGAGCAATAAGCACAAAACTGCTTCACTCTACCTTCAATAAAAGAATGAATTAGACTACTAATTACAAGAGTAATCAATTATAGAAACATCAAAACACTATCCATGATCCATTGCTACCAGATCTGTCATTTCTCAGACATGAATTTCCATCAGTCATAAACTATTCTCTCTCTTTTACATATAGTCATAGATCTAGGATCAGTCTCCATGCCATCAATTTAGATACCATGTTTTAGAAAGGAGAGAGATGGGGAAATATCAACCTAAAAACAAATATAAAAAATCTTTGAAAACCATATAATCACAAAATCTATCCTATAATTAAAATGTTGCACCACTATCAAAATTTGTTTTCCATGTCTAAAAGAGAATTTCCTATTCAGCGGTAAAATTTAAAAAAATAATAATATAATACTAAATATAGTGAACGTTGGTAAATCGACTTACTCTTGCATAACATGTGCTATACAGCATTTTAGACTTTTATAATGGGAGTCAAGTGCTACTATTTTGCTTCTCTAATCACGGTTGGTGTTTGACATCTTCAATGTATGGATGATTATCATCCCCAGAGTGGTATAAGTCAAAAAAACATATAAATATGCTTGTAAAGACATAGCTATTGATTCAGAAGGATTTTCTCTCTTTCTCCCTTTTTTTGGTTTGCAAATCTGTAGCGAGGCATTTAGTCATTTTGATTACAGATAAAAACTGCTCTTTTCTTCTCTAATCTTGGGATAACCTTTTGGCATTTTCAGTAAGGAAGGCACCTATCATCTTAACTACAGTACCGAAAAAATGAAACAAGGACATAATGCACTTCTACCAAATAATAAGAATCAAAGTGTATTTACATAGGTATTGGAGGCCCTACAGCAATACATGATAGAAATGTTCAAAAATTGAAGTAGACAAGAATTGATATGCATATGGAAAAGACAGGCAAAAACTATAAAATAGGATATAAAAAAACCTTCCCATTGAAGCGCCGATTTCTCACCAGACCAATCTCAACTAAAAGCATACTCTCAACAGTTCCCTCTCCAGAAGGTTCATTCAAATCCCGTGGGGCCTTTTCTCTTTCCTCTGCATCATTGTTTGCTTTTATAACAAGTAAGATCAAAGAAACCACAATTAGTAGAACTAAGACAAAGGAATTAAAAAAAATTCAAGTTTCACTTAGAAAGAAATATCAATTTCGCCGTTAACTGCTAAATAAATTATCTAGATAAACCAAATTAATTGAAGCGAAACATTTAGTATATGTCGTTGTAAATTCCATTTCCTCTTATATCACATTCTGCATAGTTAAATTTATACTTGACAAATAGTCAAGATAAATTTATATTATAATCAGTTAAGGATCCAAATCTATGAATAACTATAATTCATAAATCATTTGATAAAAAATTCTAAAGGAAAGATGGTAGTGGTCATCCCCACATGGCAGGAAATGGTTGTGGGGGCCTTGAGATTGTGAGATCAGTGATGGTTTTAAATCGTACAGAATTTTGAAGTCACATGTGGCTTGGCAGCTATGACAATGTAGGATGGTTGATAGTTATGCATTGAGTTGGTGGCTGTAGCATTGGTGATAGATGTGTAAACATGGAGAGAGTGACGACAATATTGGTGCAATGGATGAATGGACTGCAGCACTGGTAGTAACAATGGATGGTGGTGGTGGTGGTGGCAGCAGCAGCACTGGTAGTAACAATGACGGTGATGTAGTGGTGGTAGTTAGCATTATCGTTTAAGTAACAGCATCAGCTTCTGACATGGGAGGTCCTAAGAGGACCAATCATGGCATCTCAAATCAGTTTTGGACAATAGAAATTATAAGGCATATGCTAGTTAAAAGGCTCAAATTTTAACAGGAAAAAAACAATGAAAATGATATAAAAAATAATACAATTAGAGATGCAATCAACAAATAAATAAAAACATCTAATGCATTTGACATTGTTTAGATGGAAACAGACTGGTAGTCATGAGTTCTTAGAAATTCAAGCTTTTTTCTTTTTCGTTTTATTTATTTTTATTTATATAATTGCTATTATGTTGGCTACCAACTGATGTAGAAGGTTTTAGCTATTACATAAGGAACCCACTATGAATACTGGGCTTACTCCCACACCTGCAACTCTACCCTTCATGTCAGAGGGCGAAACTAAAAATACAAGATTAGAATTAGATATGAATGGGGGAATAAAATGAAGAGAGCCTTACACAAAGACCAACGATTAATCATACTACTTGAACCAAAAAACTTAAACTGTAGGTAATAGACTGACAATATAGTAGGCCAACATTATCCATAACATAAATTGTTTTCCATCAATTATTCGTCGTGAGATATTTGTAGATTAACATCATCATTATTAGTTAATTGATGTGGAGAACATTTAAGAAATGCAGAGATTCTTGCTTCTTTTTTTTCAGTAGATTCAGATTGCTAGATTCGTTTACCATGGTGAGATGTAAAATTTGATCCTGTGTGACTCGATTCTTAATGGCTGTTTTTGTGGCTTGTGATAGGTCTCAAATTTTACCATTGATGGGCATTCAGGGATATGAAGCTCAATGAAATCAGTCAATAAATTGAACCTTGGTTGGTCAAATGATAGTGTGTCTAGTGCTGGAAAGAATACAAGGTATATCAATATGGCAATGGCAGTGCTTGTGGTAGCATGATGGTGATGATGCCATTGGAATCTATGCCACCAACAGTTTAGCAGAAGAAAAGTTCTCTAGCCTTGAGGCCAGTGCTGAGTGTGTTTCTGTAATTAATTGGCACGATGATATGGTTGTCATACCAATATTGCTGGTGGCAGTCATGGTGTTGAACAGGTGCTTGTGCCGGTTATGCTGTGATAGTACAATAATTGGCGATGAAGGGAGAGGGACGTCATGATGCGGGAGGTGGTTGCAATGATTCGGAAGAATAATGAGTACAATTGCAGCAGCTGGTGGTATTTTGAGGAAGAGATTGGGACACAAAGCTTTATATCTAAGATTTTTTGAGATTCACAATTCTTGTAGGTTATAACCGGTCTTTTAATTCATTCCTTGATCCCTAATGCTGAAAAAACCCTTCTAGTATGGAAAGTCCTTCTTGGAGAATGCATTGATGACTTAGCTGATCTAATTATTTCTCATTATACATGAAGCATGAGCATAGAAAAAAAAAAGACACGGCCTCAACCCTATTTCTAGCAAAGGGAAACAAGCAACAACAGCAAAACAACATACCAACTAATCAAACAAACAAAAAATTAAACACATGCATTCAAATGAACTCTTACATAAAGAATTCTCCTCTTTTGCCCTTTGGCCAGCTGCTAATACAACTTCAACAGGAAGTGGGGCAAACGATGACCAATATTCATATTTTATTCCAGCCACCTCTGCGTGAATACCTGGGAAAAAATTATATAGCCCACTAAACATTGAAGTCTGCACATAAGATTTATGTTATTTTGTCCTAAGACTTACAGTATACAGAAACATTAGTTTATGATCATTCATTTAATAATAACTATATTGAGACTCAATCTGAAAATTAATTCAACCATTGGCCTAAGAACAAGTATTAAATGAGTAAATATATAACTAAGATCTTCGATATATGTCGGATGATTCGGGGTAGGTACATAGACAGACCACTCAAGCTTGCATTGTGTTAGCCGCAGAAACCGATGAAGAGTGCCATGTTGAAACATGAAGGACTGAAATTGTTGAAACATATTCTTTGCATTATACATTCTGATTTTGAACATAAACATGAAATTAGTATGAATCTCAGCCGCAAAGCGCGGAAATGAGAAAACAACTGAGGCGGTTTTTCATTAAATATAACCAAGTGGTTATTGAATAATCATCAACAAAAGTGACAAAGTATCCAAACCGGGTTAGGAACCTGGCCAGGCACGGACTACACATACGAATGGACTAACTTTCAAGGAGCCTTTAAGCTCATTTAATGACTCTAAGTATAACTAAGATGATGATGTTTCTGAATTGACAAGACTCACGATCTAAGGATAACAAATTCGAAAGCGGGGACATAATTTCTTTAATAATGGCGGCGAAGGATGTGGCCGGCGATAATGTACCGAATGGTGTAGTGGCTCAGGAGCAATGACCAGGTCTTGGGATTGTAGGATGTGAGGATGTAAACCCAGGACCTGTGACTCTGCAATGTCTGTTTATTAATAAGATCACGAAGAGACAAAAATCGGGAAAGAATGAGATATAGCAGCAAATTTTCCAGAGTTAACTTGCTAAGAACATCAATTAAAGAAATTTGGTAAACTGAGAGGCGATGTCAAAGGAATAGATGGAGTGGGCCTGATTGTACTGACCAGGAACATGAATATGATCCATCTGTGAAGTGACGATGGAAGGTGAAGGTTGTGTGAAAGGTAGAAAAGGCTGAGTTACTGTCATGTGATGCGTAGCTCACAAGTCGATGACCGTTCGGAAGATGAAGAAAATCTGAGGCATTTATTGGTTACGACTCGACAATAAGGTAATCAGTATATGGAGATCTGATAGTGTATGCAATTGGAACTGGCTAATTCCGAGAGCGGGCGATTGATCAGATGCCTCGATGGTAAAGGCGTATGAAGCTGGTGAAATTTCGATTCCCGGTCTGTCGTTTAACTGTCAGCGTGTCGCATGGTAGGCTTATGGCGGTAATATGAAAGCAATGACACCTCGAGCCCTCTAGTGTTATCGCGCAGATGCATTGTTTACATTTCGTTGCCTCTCATTTCGATGGTCCTATCGATAAAACCTTCGCTTGTACGGGCGAATCTGAGGTAGGTGAAGAAGAGGATGATACTCGGTCACGAAGAATCTGCTAAAGTCTCTGGAGAGATGATCTTCGGCGGAAAAAATGCGGGCCTTGGTTGAATCGTACTCGAGACGGAAGAAGCGACGAAACCACGCATGGCTGGCAAGTAATTTCGTTGACTTTGTTGAACTGACATCACGGACTAAAGGCATAAGCATATTAAGCTCTTGAGTATCTTTTTGTAGGCCGCCAAAGTGCTGTTAGTAGGCGAATCTGTTTCTCGATCGATAGAATGCTTTACACATAAATATCTGAGAAACATTTCCCACTTTAAAGACATGGCTAAAATAATCATTAAGCTCTTTGCTTTCAAATTGATGATTAGCAAAGGCCCGAGTACCTTCTTTGTCGATAAGTGCAGTTTGGATGACGGGCAGGCATCTCCTCCGTCCATTGCTCTTTGAATCATGATTAGGATCCTTAGTAAAGGTGATCGCCCGTACGTGCGCTCACGACATATATTCGAATTGTTTTGCCCGATTCCAAATAGTTAAGACCAGTAAGTTTGTCCTCTGTGATTTTGGACATCATCGGGACCGCCGAGCGGTGTGGAGTTTCTTCTCCCTGCAGATCCTCATTGCCGATACCACGGGAAGAAGATCGAGAAACGAAAAGAGCACTCAGGAACTGAATTTTGGAAAAATCAAGCGAAACCACAGAAAAAGGGTTGTCGGACCACCGAAGCAAAACTACGAGATCAGGGCGAGCAAGGAAACGAAGTGTGCGGAGGCCTGTCGAATGGGCGACCTTGTAGGAGGCAGGGTGTGCTTGATGCAACGCGCCCACGGCGGTGCGTGTGGAGTGTCTTTAAATCTTGCGGCGTGAGATTCACGCGCTCGAAATCCAGCCACCGGATTTTGTGCTTTCATTTCGTCGGCCAGTGGCGAACCCTCCTGTGACGCGGTGAGACTCCAGCTCCCCTCCCCAGGTGGGTGTTTTAAAAGTCACCCCCTCAGCTTGATACTAGATGGACGAAATTTCACTCCAAAAATTCGAACCCGAACCTACGCTACGATACCATGTAGAAAACAATAACTTGAAGTGGAGAAGAATTCCTTATATATTTTTCATTGAATTAAAATGCGTATATCACGGGAGGGGATGAATACATATTTCCTAATCTATTGCAACTACATGTAGTTTTCTAACTAGTTACAACTATGTATTAACACATTGAAAAGCTCTTTTTTGTCATGGACTTGATCATAAAAACACAGTGCATAGATAATTTAAAGTCACGGGTAACTTCATGTATGAAAAATGTTGCCACATCGTAGCTTTAGATATCTTCTCTAAATAACGTTGATTCAAACCACCAGATATCTTCTCCTTCCCCATTTTCTCCTTTTCTTTCCTTCCACTACAGATGGTAGGGAGAGAGCGAGGTAAGGAAAGAAAAAGGCTGTGTTATTTATGGCGGAGTCCTCTTGATTAGTCAAAAATGAAGGAATTATAGCCATTCATCTGTTTTTAAGAGGCCCGAATCATGGTATCATACCAAAACTATATGTCTGATATTAACATAATCACTCTTATGTGGTAAATGTCTGAAGAAAAAATATGAACACTTTAAGAATCAAGGGCCTCATTTTCCCTGAAAGGAATAATTGAAAGTGGACTAAAGAGACTCATACAATGAGTCACATATAAGGGCCACCTGTACTTGCAAAGGTATCATCCAATGTTGTATGACGGATAAATAACAAACAAGATGTCCATAAAATGAGCACTACTTTAATTGCCAATACACCTTTGGAGAGGGAAGACAAATTTTAGACGCAACTTTAATTGCCAATGAGGCCATTGATTCTTGGATAAAAAGGAAAGAATGTGGCCTCTTATGTAAGCTAGATATTGAGAAGGCATACGATGTGGGCGAAAATTTAATTTTCTCGAAAAGTAATCGTATTTCGGTAAAATCGAAATTTTCTAGATCTTGAATGACAAAGCGGACTTCATAGTTGGAATAAGTCTCGCTTAATCAGTACCACGTGAATTTCATTCGGGTAGCTTGATGGAATTTCTTGCGTTTTTCGAACCTACTTAGAGTATCGGGTGTTGTAAACGACATGTGATGTGACAAAGTCACATAACATGTACTCTTGTGACATATGTTGCAAGATTAGAGATGATGAGTGGACCCGGCGCAGATAGTACTTAGAGTGCAAAAATGCAGAAGAATTGACAGCGTAGGGAATTATGAGAATGTTTAATGAGGAAGAGGCAAAAGATGAACAGTGTTCATCTCCTTCAAAAAGACAAAAAAACGTGCGATGATGAAATGTGATGCAGTGGCTTAGTTTTTTGATTTTTAGAAGAGAGGAGTGGCTTCTCTCACAGGATTCGGTACGATAAGGACGTCGGTTCTCGTGGAGACGAAATAAGTGTTCACAGCGGTGAGGGCTACGCGTAGACGCCGATTGGTAGAGTTAAATGCCGACTCAGAGGTAGGATCTTTTCCTACTTGGTACAATCTTTGGCTCAGAGCCGTAGCCAAATGGTTAAGATGTTACGAGGGCTTGTTTTAGCGTAAGTCGAGTCTCGAAACTTTGAGCAGGAGTGGAGAAAATTCCTATTTGTGATTCAAATGAATTGCTTGTGTTTGTTAATTAGCCCATGTGAGCTAATTTTGGTGTAGTGGTTGAAATTTACATAACATGCTTTATGTGATTAATTATGTTAATATATACGACGAACATATTAGTACGACGCGTTGAATTGCATCACGTATCCACACCGCGCTCTAGAATATTAGGTGAGTGCATGACATGAAATGAAACAAAATGAAAAATGTTCGTGAAAGGAATTTCGACGAAGATTTTCCGGAGAATCGTGTTGGGAGATTGTCCAACAATTCACGTCGGAGGGGTCCATGAATTGTTTCGAAAGGTTATCCAACAAATTCGCCCTCGGATGGTTGTCCAATATTTTACCGAAACTCGGTAGTGAGTTTTCAAGAACAAATAGCTTTTGTTTTGAAAACTGTGATTTTACTTGCATTCGGCTTAGGCATATGTGAGGGAGTCGATGAGGACTCGAGACACAAGCTGGTTTCGCTGCATTATCTGTTATGCTCAGCGAAATCGTTTGAATGTGGTTGTTTGTCATGCATGTGCACTTAGCGGAGTAACCCATGTGAAACACTCTACCGGGTTTTGCCTACCCCGTCGAGGGATCACCATTTCTGTAATGTGGAGCGATCGAGAAGGCGCACTCATTGAGGAATATTTCGAGAAGAAAGCCGACTTTGTGGCTTTGATGTTGTCATGTAACATGTATTAAAATTCTAAGGTTTAATATATGTTGAATTAAGAAATGTAAAAACTCGAATCCATGTAATATAATCGTCAGATATATTCGGATGAGTATTGATGTGGACCCAAGTGGTCATTTTTACTCATTTTATTCATATGTGGACCCCGTGGTGGTCATTGTAATGGTTGGGACAAAGCTCACTGGTAGAGCTCCCGTACAAAGGAGACCGCCCGATTTTCATGGTTTGCCAGTTACCCGACATTCACGAGTATTCCGCTGCCGACGGTCATTAACTGACCCCTAGGCCGGAAACACATATGACCATACCTTTTATTCTCATGAAAAGAATGGGTTTGGATAAGGGGTCATTGGATCAAGTGGTGCATTTCTACGATGTCTTTTTCAGTGTTGGTAAATGGTACTCCTACATGCTTTTTTTTGTAGTTCAAGAGGCTTGAGGCAAGGGGACCCCCTTTCACCTTACCTTTTCATGATTGGGATGGAGGTATTGAGTTGTCTTATTAACAAGGATATTAGAGGGGGCTTTTTATCTAGCTGTGAGATTAATGGGAGGGGAGGAGAGGGGCTGCTCATCTCTCATTTGTTGCATGTGGATGATACAATTGTGTTTGTAGGGCATCTCAAAACAAGTTGGCACATCTAAGCTAGTTACTTATATGGTTTGAGACAATTTCAGGGCTGAAAATAAATCTAAACAAAAGTGAAATCATTCTTGTCGAGAGGAGGGAAAATGTGGAGGACTTGGTTTCGGAGTTAGGTTATAAGGTGGAAGCTCTCCCCTCTTCATACCTAGGACTCCCTTTAGGTGCTCATCACAACATGATTGCAAGTAGGATGGCAGGGCAGATTTGTAAGAGTTTGGCTCAGTGGAAAAGACGGTACACCTCCAAAAGGGGTAGGATCACACTCATTCGGAGTACATTGTCTAGCATGCCTATCTATCTCATGTCTTTACTTCGGATGCCTAGGTTAGCCAAGCTAAGACTTGAACAAATCCAAAGGGATTTTCTTTGGGGCGAAGGAGGTATGGAGAAAAAGCCTTACCTAGTTAAATGGTCGGATTGTTTGTGCGAGCAAAAAGAAAGGAGGTTTAGGCGTTATGCCTTCTAGTTCAATGTTCTTTGATGTGAAGTGGATTTAGCATTTTGCTAATGAGAAATATTCTCTTTGGAGAGAGGTTATCTGTTTAAAGTTTAGGGAAACTAAATGGGATTGGTGGACTTGTGATGTTAGAGGTGGTTATGGAGTTGGTTTTTGGAAAGAGATAAGGAAGGAATAGGAAACGTTTTTCCATAATGTTGTGCTCTCTTTTGGGGATGGTAGGAGGTTGAGTTTTTGGAAGGGCAAATGGTGTGGGGAGGCAACCTTGAGAGCGTCTTTCCTCTCTCTTTTTGTTTTGGTAATCAGTAAAGAGGCTACACTAGCAAACGTTTGGGATGCTTCAAGGATGGCGATGTGGGTTGAACCCCCATTTCACTTAATCCTTCAAATGACTGGGAATTGGAAGATCCAGAGAACTTCCTTCTTACACTCCAAGGCAAGAGGGGTGTTCCTTGGCAAGGAAGGCAGTATGTTTCTAAAAGAGGGAAAGGAGGATGCCTTTCTGTTAAATCTCTTTATGAGATTTTGGATTATATGTGTACAGTTTTATCCCATACTGCTTCACTTGGAACTCTTGTATTCCTACAAAGGTGTGGTTTTTTGCTTGGGAAGCTTCCTAGGGTAAAGTTTTAACCTTAAATCAGGTAAAAAGAAGGGGTAGACCTTAGGTAATAGATGATGTTTCCTTTGTTATGAAGAGGAGGAAACGATTGACCACATCTTAGTTCAATGCACAAAGGCTATAATTTTGTGGGACATGATCTTGGCTCTAGTTGGAGTTAGTTGGGGTTGGGTTTCCCCTTGACTATTAGAAAGACTCTTCTCATTTGGCAAGGTTCTTTTGTGGGCAAGAAGTGCAAGAAGGCTAGGAAGGTAGCTCCTCTTTGTCTTTTTTTGGTTGGTTTAGCTTGAAAGAAATAGGATTGACTACAATGGCGAGGATTTTTCAATGTATACGATGAAAACTTCCTTTTTTTGGTAATTGGTGGTCATGGACAAATATGTGTATATAGCTGATGGTCATAGTTCTTTGTTCGCTTTTTAAATTTGGATGGGGTGTAGATGAGGGCAGCGGGGCTTTTTTTTTTTTTCTCCTTGTTTCTCCCTTTGCTCCTTACATACTTCACGATAATGGCGCGATGACCTCCTGGGGCCTCTTTTTCCTTGAATACAGAATTTCTTCTTTTTCCTATCAAAATAAATGAGCATTGCTGAATTTGGGGAAGCAATGATGTACCAAAGGCAACCCAAGCTGGATACAACCATAGAAGCTAGGGGAAATGGAAGATGAGATAAGAGAGTTCAATGGATTGATTTTTGGTGAAGTGTGGTGAAACTTAATAACTTCACAAGAAAGAATCATAATGTTCAAGTTGAAGGATCATGGAGTAAAAGCATCTTGGCAAAGAGCAGAATGGTTGAAATGAATTCACAAGCTAGCTTTGTCTAAAGCATCATGTCATTCGAAGAATCTCAAACTAGTCCTTTGAACATAACAAATGACGTCGTGGAGTTTGATCGATATGAGAAACATGATCAACATGATAGTGAATTGGCATAACAAGGAAAGTTCATGTAGAAATATCTCATTCTCTATTTGAAAAAAAAAAGATATGCATAAGCTTCTCAGATTGGTTGGTTAACTTGGAAACATATTCAATTGGCACGGCATGTCAGATGAAAGATAAGTTCATTTTTCTATTCTGAAACTTGTTTGAGAAACTCAATTTGGTGGGAATGAATAAAAAATTGCAAGACCACTGATTACTAATTGGGAAGAAATAGAACAAAAGATAAAGGAAAATAATTGCACCATGGTTATCAAAATGAACTCTATGATCGATTAACTAGTAATAAACAAGGATGTACAACAAGGATTAAATATAAGAACAAGCTGAAAGAGCTAAAAAAAATTGGCAATATATGGTCTCTATGATGTTGATAAGGCATTTCTTTTCCTGTACAACATATCATTAATCCTTGTCTTTATAGCTCTCATGCCCTTTAGATGAGAGGTAACTTAAAAAATGAAAGCAAAATAAAGAATAAGAAGTCTTAACTTACCTTTGGTATTATATAAATTTTTTTTTTGATGGAATTCCCAAAAAAGAAGAAAATCTATGTTGTCAATAGTTTAAGAACATTGTGAACTTATTGGCCTACACACATGGGCTGTTTTTCTCTCAAATAATTAAAAATAATAATAAATAAACTAAACTAAACGTATTTATTAAAAGTTTATCTACACCTCGTAACTCAATGACAACAAAATCCTTGAGAAAGACCATGTCTTTTTTAATTTAATTTATATCTTTAAAGTGTATAAAAGCATATCCACAAATCATACATTTGTAATTGAAAACTATAACAAAAAATAAGCATGGGTTTGATCGAATTTAGGGTGTCACTTCCAGATTCACATTGAAATAGCCAAAAATACTAACTAATTGTAAGTCATATGAAAAAGTCAAGTAATTAAAAAAAGAATACATATAAAAAATGTTAAAACAAATAACTAAAATCACTTTACCGTATTGAACACATAAACTCCAATAACGAGCAAGCCAGCACCTCTTAAGAACGACAAAGTTCCTAAGGCAAAAGCTGCAAATCACATAACTACAAACATAAAGGAGTACAAAAAAGGAAACAAGAACTGGTTATATAAACCATCTCTATCCTGGGTCAGTATCATTCTCTGATTCATTGTCCAGCGATATAGTTTCAGATTCAGCTTCACGAAGCTGCCCCAATGCAGATATTGCCTCATCCCTAGCAGACTAACACAAAATTACAAGTGTAGATTAAACTTCAGAGATGCACAGTTATGACCCATTTAAATAACAGAATTGAAATAAAAGAAAAAAAAACATACAAGGTAGAAGTTCTGGATACCTCAGCTTCCATCCGAAGAGCTAAAATCTCTTCATTTCTACCACCATGAGTTTGCGCTGCAACTTTTAAAGCAGCCTGCAAGGAAAACTGTGTTTACTACCTATTATGATTGCTTTCCATTACAGTAAATAAGAGAGAAATTATATAACCTAACTTTCAGTTCTTCATGAAAACATCCAAGAACTAACTTTTGATGACATATAAAGTAACTATTTAATTTTTTTATGGAACTCCTAACTATGAGAGTCCAAGGTACTGTTTGTATTCTTTCATGTGGCAACCATACGATTTTTTGGTATTTTTACCACCTTATGTCAACTAATTTTGCATCTTTTTATACACCTAAGGTCTTGGCATTGACCTTAAAATTTTTATCGTATCGTTCCACATTATGTTTAAGAACTATGGTGTTATGAACACTTCTCAAGTCCTTCCCTGGAGAAACCTGTCACCCTAGATAAAGTGGTTGCAAATTCTGCCATAGCAAGGATGCCAATAACTGGAAACACTCAAAGCAAATAGCACAAACATCTAAAATTAGCTATGATTTCTTTAACAGTCAACTTGTTTGCAAACTGATCAATCTTTTCTGCCTCGATGCTGCTGTCACTTCCTTCTATCTATTGTTTATTCACAACCATCAAACAAAAGAAATAATGCAATGTGTTACATATATCTTTGTCGTTGATTTTTTGAATTATCAGCTTTCCCCCAGAGGCACATCATTAGCCTGTCCTAAAGCGGCCATTCCCAATGACAACATCATATTGACTAATATCAGTAATCTGAATGAGGTGGTTTCAATGTTTCGAACCTATTTAGAGAGACAAATAATTTAAAGAGTCAATAAAAAACTGACGCTAGACATTGTGATAAAAAGTCATATAAATTGCAAACTCTTTGTATTAAAGTAATGAATTCAAACAAAAACAAATGGATCTTTTCACTCAAAAATATCCCTCATGATACTAATTCTTAATTTCCAATCTGTTTAACCTTATAAAGATGAATAGTATATCCAGCCAGATGAATATTATCTTTTCGCACATTTGCCAAGTTGTACAACAACTGTTCTATTATTGTGCAATCAAAAGAATCTCCATTGATGGGAGTTTCTTCTTGTTGTATAAACATTGGATTGAATACATTCAATGATTGTCAATTGTACTAGTAAAACTACTTAGCATTAGGCTTTATTTTTTCTGGTTTTAGTATTTTGTAAAATATCATATTTTTGTACTATGTTCTTTTGTGTACTAGAAGATAACTAGAAAATAGATAGGAATGCACAAATGTAATAAGGAAACATAAAACAATATAACACTTCCATAAAAGATGAAAATGTCAGTTAACTATATAGATGATACATATGTGAACATTAAATATTACAATTCTCTATGAAATAACTTGATAAAATATGACAAAAGTGCACTAGTTCAAAAAGCTCCCTTTTGAGCTCAATAATAGCTTTCGTGTTTGCTTGTGTAATTTTATTAAAAGAGGTTATAACTCACAAAAGGGGAGGAAATTTTATTTCTCATAGAAGCTTTATTTTCGCTAATATGAAATTCATTTCATGTCTACTTAAAATTTTAAAATACTAATATTATGCTTTGAAACTTATGACTTTAGGTGAAAGATAAAACCAGAAACAAAAAGTCATATAAGCTAAAATAGACCTTCTATGAGAAAAACATTTTTCAACTTCCTCCTTTTTAAGCCAAAACATCTTATATAAAATTAGAAAAATAAACACAAAAGCTCTTGTTGACCTCAAAGAGTGCTTTTTAGGACAGTGCACTAGTATCATATTTTACCTCTTACTTTTTCATCTGTTATGAAAGTGGTTATATTGTAATATGTTTTTGCCATATGTGTATATTATACTATTTTACACAAAAAGAATTAAACTATAGGCCAAGATATTCTATGCAGTACTTAAAGCTAGGAAAAATAAAGTCCAATGCAAATAATTTTACTAGTATGCTTGAATATCTTTGAATAGGGAATTTTTGAACCATTTGAAAACTATGGCCTTGGCTTTGGCTTTAGCTTTAGCTAAAAGCTAAAACTTGAAACATAAGCAATCAAAAACAAGAGTTATGTCCTAACTAGTCTCAAACCAAAATGTGTAAAAGAAACTACCTTCACATATGAATTTTACAATATAATTGCATTAAATATTGATGTTTATGCAAATAAGTTCAATATTAACTATGCTTAAGCAACATTCCCGCTTAAATAAAACGAAAAAAGGAACAAACAAAAACTAAAACTAACATATTAATGAAAGGTGTTCATTCTTCATCTATCAGCATCCCCAAGATTTAAATCATTTTAGATATGTTTCATCTGAATGACATCGCCTTTTATATTCATTTGAACAAAAGTTACACTTAAATTTCAAGCTTCAATATATTTCTTCTACATGTATATATAATGTTTCCAAGTAGACTCATTCTCTCTCTTCTTGACCTCTTTGTCATGTAACAGTATCCTTGAATCAATAATTTAATGATCTTTCAAAGGAAAAAAAGTCAAACTTGACTTCCCTTGAAAACAATTAGACATCACCAAATGTTTCTATAGCATATATATTATAATATAATATAATATTATATATATATATATATATATATATATATATTATTATATATATATATATATATATATATATATATATATATTATAATATGTATGGAGAGAGAGGGGAGATAAAGATAAGATACAATATGATGAACAATTGTTTTGCCTAGAAATTATGCCATGTCTCAATGTCTTAAGTTTTTGAATCTACAGTCCCAAGTGATATGAAGTTTGAAAGATGAAGAGGAATTAATTCATAAGCAAGAGACATTGAGTCTTAGGAAAATATGTATGGAGAGAGAGAGGAGAGAGAGAGAAAGAGATAAAGATAAGATACAATATGATGAACAATTGTTTTGCCTAAGAAATTATGCTATGTCTATATGTCTTAAGGTTTTGGAATCTACAGTCCCAAGTGATATGAAGTTTGAAAGATGAATATAATCTAATTCATAAGCAAGAGACCTTAAGCCTTAGGAAAATATGACTTGAAAGAAGTGGGTCATGTAATTTTGCATGCACCAATATATATCAACAGTGCAATATACAATTTTGTCTGTTTCAATATATTTGCAGTCCTCACAGGTGCAGAAAGTACAAATTCATGCATGCATTAATCTCGCATCAAAAAAATAAACATAGCTCATTTAAGAAATTGAGTTGTTCAAATCTACAAGAAAAAACATAAAATAGCATCCTCAAGGAAGGAGATGATGCTAAACTCATGGATTTATAAGGTTGCAAATGGAAAAGACTGGCATGCACATGAGATATTATGCATATCTAAGTCTTGTTTCACAAACTATACATGCAAAAACATTGTGTAAATTGGTGTAAATATACATAGAAACAAATAAGAGATCAATTTCATCCTGCACTTGTATCAATTCTTTATGAATTACACGTATGTTTATTAACGTCAACATCTGTCTCATAAAAATAATAGCCACATTCAGGTTGTGTACAAATGAGAAACAACACCATGGTGGTACAAACCTCTCTTTGCTGCAACGCTGCCTCTTTCTGAAGAGCAAAACAAATATTAGAAAAAAATATATATAAAGACATACATAAATATTGCAACAGATAAGACATGTAGATTTCTGGAACTCAAAGCTTTACCTGCTTAAAATGGGTTTCAAAGATACACCTTCTCCAAGAGTAGCGACCTAAGAACACAAAATCTAAACATTGATTTAATGATAAAAGGTATATATAAGAACTTAGATGTTAACGAGTCCCAATTATTTCAACACAGGAAACATATAAACTACATCAAAACAAAAAAAATGTGAATGAATTTTTGGAAGATAGTATGTGAGAAAATCATGAAGACAGAACAATCCTACTTAAAACAAAATATTTATTTTTATGAAACAAAGAAACCTAATTTTCAAAGATTAGAGCACATGTTTGACATTGAAAGACTTTCAGTCTACTTCACTACATGAGAATCATAATTGGCTAACAGAAGACAATGATGAAACCAATTACTAATGCCACACTTGGTAAATGAACTCCAATGGGTACAAGTGCAAATGATCATCCATCTAAACATGTAGAAAAATGTAAGTAGCTTGAAAGAATCCTCAACATGCAAACCATTGATATTAATTCTGAAGAAAATGCTAGTGTTGAAAAGCAATAACTTCAAAATAAATTGAAATTGAAAATTTTACATATATGGTTTTGTAATACCCACTGTATATATCATTCTTTTTTACACCTTGGATGCCATGACATTAGCAAATTCAAGATTCAACATAAAGAAACTGTGGCAACGAAATCTAATACTTTTTCCAAAAAGCTAAATGTGCAAGTAATTGCGTTTAATTGAGTACCCCACATTTCTTCAAGTACTTGATGCAAAATAAGAAGAAAAAAACCAAAAACCAAACATACAAGGCAAAGCATTTATCCAACAACATCCATAAATAAATAACAAGATCTTACATGTTTGATAAGTTATCACAGTCAAATACTGTTACTTGGTTGTTGTAACAAAGACATCCTATTTTGGTTATCCTAAAGAAAATTATTACCTGTTTTTCAAGTTGCCTGACTCTTGCCTCTGCTTCACATCTCCTGCAATTCGGGCTGGGGAACACACATGCACATGATGGAATTTCCAAATAATATACCAACACTATCAATATTTACTCATTTGAAAGTAGTGGAATCTTGCCCGACATCTGATTTTGAGTAAATGGAAGCGTAACAGAATCCACGATAGTACTAGATTTAATTGTAAGTAATCCTCCGAGTGTGGCTATTCTGACACCTTGAAACATTTAGAGCTTAAACTGAAAATACAGGTTGACATGCTCACGCGGTTTATCACACCTCTTAAGAATTAAAAAAAAAGAAGGAAAAATTCAAAGTAATACGATACATAAAAGAAATGTAGCATAAAATTTTCCAGCATCACCTTTTCTAGAAGACTTTCATTTTCTTCCTGCACCATATCAAGCTGCAATTAAGTTCATGCTTCATTAATGGAATCTCCCAAAGAAAAAAGTTGAACAGTCAAAGATTTCCAAATGTCTAGGCAAGGGAAATAGAAAATTGATTTACACTAACATAAAAATTGAGAATGGTTCAAAATGAAAAACAAATAGATAAGAAAATGTCTAAGTTAGAAACTACCAGAAGTAGAAAAGTTATAACTCATGGGCCACAAAGGCTTCAAGACTGGCATACCTCATCTTGTAAAGCAGAGGAATTATTACTAGTTTCTCGGAAGTTAAAGTTCCCCAAGTCTAGTGACAACCTGCTAACGAAAAAAGGATAAGTGGATTGCAAATTTGAACCACCAAATTGGAATGGAAAACACATTTTAGGTAATCCCTGACAATGAAGATTGAATGACTTGATCAATTGCGTTGTAATGAAGTAACAAATAACACAAAGAGACAATGGTAACCATTTCAAATATGAAACATCTGAACCACCAAATAGGGACGGAACCCTGACCATGAAGATTGAATTACTTGATTAGTTGCATCATAATGAAGTAAGAAATAACAGCGAGAGACAACAGTCCCGAAGACAAAGCATTATATGTACTTGAAATCCACTAAAATTCTATCAAAGTGACTCTTCAACTCTAAAATATGTACAATAGAACACTCAAGGCAGACTACTCATTCTGTTTAAAACAATAATTATAGTTATTCATTTTCAATTTGTTTCATTTTAATTAGAAACAAATTATACCTGCGTAAGAGGTTACCAAGAATTCTGAAATTTAACTGCACAAGGACAGTATCTTGTTATAGAGAGTGCATAGGAGCATTCAACAGGAACAAAATTGTTTGCTTCAATTGTTTCTGATTTCTTACCGGCAAGATTGAGCAACAATCAACATGACATATTTAAATGGAACAATTGGATGTTAAGCGTTGGAGTGCAAAAACAGTTTGACTTTAAAAACTGCAGAAACAAATGTCTTGATCTGAAGTTAAGCACGAGCTTATATACCTTTTATCTCTTCGATTATCAATTGGAGCCTCTGCTTGTATTGCTGAATTGGGTGGCCTGAGTGATATAGGCACTGCATAGGGTACCATAGGAACTGTCTTGACTCGTAAATGTGGACGAATAGCTGTTGTAGAACGAGCAGATGATGGTTGGTCAGTTACATTTGTGAAATGAGGTGATCGACCAGCTACGGGGAGAACTGAGCAGATGGAGGCTGTTCCGCGGTGTTTGCAGATTGAGATGACGACCACCTACTAGAGAACGAGCTGATGGAGGCTCTTCCATGGTGTTTGAAGATTGAGACGACGTCCAGCTCCCGCAGAGAATGACCAGATGGGGATTGTTCAATAGCATTTGAAGATTGAGAAGATCGTCCAGCACTAGCAGATTGAGAAGGCGGTGGTTGGTCATTGGAGCTGATGGACTGGGATGATCGAGCAGCTGTAGCAGAACGAGCTAATAGAGGGTGTTCATAAGTGTTGACAGATACAGATGATCGGCCACCTGATGCTGAAAAGGCAGATTGTGGTTGTTCTTGGGAGGTGCGAAATGCCTAATAGTAACAACATCAACAAGTGAACATTATGTTAAAAGATAACATGAGCTAGAAATTAATTTAAGATTTATAAGATGGTTGATTTAAGAACATAAAAATCTTAACCATCAACTTTTGGACATGCAAACCATCTTTTCTTAACTTGAGCACATATCTCTCCTCATGTCCTCTACCCAAATTTTTGTTCCTCATGAAGAATTCATAGATTTATAATGAGGCATTTTGGAGCAAATTCTACAATATAAGCATGAAATGTTGGTTATAATCTTGAAATGTGTCCAGTGCAGATATAACCATGGGCCATGCTGAATAGAATTTTGGTTCAGCAGAAATGTTTCAGATTATAGGGCCAAGTGCATCCAAAATGCCTTGATCCTGTCTTATGAAGATATCATATTAGATAAGATACAAAGGCTGTAAATAGAAGAGACAGCTTTAGATTAGTGACATTTCCAACTATAGGCTCAGGAATAGATGTTTAGGGTACTATCTCAGTCAACATCATCAATGAGCATCACTGCAAAATTACTTGTTTACTACAGAGAGGAGATCTAGCCTAGTTACTTTTAGCCCCCACTTGGAAGCTAACAAGAAGAGAGTGCCATAAATTTATTATCCCTCAGCTTTCTCAACCAATCAAAAAATCAATTGGTTGAGGTAGATCTTTTACCAATATAAAAGGCAATTGTTAATCAATTAAAATGCTATTTCTTGCAACTCATCTGGCTCCACAATGCATTAGTTCCTGCTCTATAAACACAAATTGGCGACTTTTAACAGTATTTGAGGAGAGGCACAGGGAGGATTTGGTATCCTTTACAAACTCCAGGAAAGAGGAGGATTTTCCCTTGTAGTCAATTTTGATATTTCCCTGTAAGGGATCAAAGACACAGGAAGAATCAATAATCTGACAAATCCACAAGTGAGATCTTGAGACCGAAGATGACATTAATGGAGTCCTCCTTCACCACCATAAGAATATTAACACCCATCAAAGTCACTACTATCAGTAAGCTGCCCATATGATACTAACTGGTCTAGGGAGTCCTAACAGTCCCAGCTTTGTCTCTGAACAAGACTCCCATATCTATCTGCCTTGTGTCACACAGTAAAGATATGTAAAGAAATATAAGCTTATGGAACACATGCGGGACATCATGAGTTTTCTTTTTCCTCAAAGTATCGATGATATGTATTTTGATTCTAGAAACATCACCTATCAAATGAAATATCAAAAGGCATAGTTCAAAATTTTAAACAATTGTGTTCTTCCAGCTATCAAATGAAATATCTAAACACGTGTAAGTGGTTTCTAGTCACTTTTGTGACCAACCTTTGGCATTTTCCATGACTAACAGTAAATAGAGGAACAACCTTATGAGCCTATAACTTCAGATCACACTCAATCAAATTATGGGGGAACAAAGTACATAGGATGACAGGCATTATTAAATCCAGTTGAAATGAACCATCATGCAAAATTCTGTTGGCAATGAAAGCATTTGGTATAGATTCCAAATGCACACATAGCCAGGAATTCAGACTATCTTAATCCTGGAACTTAAAGGTCCTTTTGGAACCGGGAAAAAGAAAAAAGATACCAAGAAAATGATTTTTCTTACGTTTGGTTGACGGTAGAAAATATTAAAGAAAACGATCCAAAATCCTCAAAATTTTATATATTTTAAAATTTCTTAGTCCTGAGAAGCAAATAAAACGAGTTTGGGAAAACATATATAATTAATTTAATAAGTTTAAACTTATTTTTTATTTCCTTTAAATTTTCTTTCTTTTCACTTTTCGTGTTGATTTTACTATATTTTCTTTCCTCATTACTTTCTAGTTTGGAAAGGAGCCCAAAGGATTTGCCATTTTCATTTTCTGGTCCATACTTTCAATTAAGTTCCCCATAAACAGCAGTAAGCAATCAGGTTCTTTTCCCTTCTATCTATTAAATTTATTTCCACGGATTCCGAACAGAAGTTGTTCAATTAACTGTACGACGCTGGTATGTTTTCTCCAACATATCAAACCCAAAATGTTATTACCATAGGAGATTGAGGCCGCACCGCCGTCCTCCCGCTGTACGCCCTATTCCGGCTGCACCTACCGGTGCGTAGTCAAACGGAAGCTCTTCGTCATCGTCGTTATCGTCATCATCGTCCGGCGGCTGATGCGCCATCACCTGCGCAAGCCTCTGCGCCGCGGCTTTCGTAGCATTGTTCTGCGTCTTTTCAGATTTGCCGAACCGGTCGATCCCGAGCGCGAGTGAGGGTTCATCGGTGACATCAACGGCGAAGAGGTAACGCCACCAGCAGTGCTGGCGTTGCTCTTCTCCCTCACGTACACAGGTCTCATCTGATCTATTGTCGCTGCCACAAAAATCACCAAATGTCATAATTCAGTCTGTTGAAAACGAGATTGCAAATGCGTTTGGATGCCGAGAAAACGTGGGAAAAAGAGAAGGAAACGGATTTTGAATCCGCGCACTCACCTTGACAGAGTCGGGTTGACGTCGTTTTGCGAATAAATTATATATTACATAAGAATCAAAATAACTAAAAAACTAAAAAACATTTTACTTTTCTTTTTCCCACACCGACGGAACAGGGAACATTTTTATAAGCCTTTTAATTTAGGAAAATGTTTGCCGAAAATAGATATTTATTACTCACTTTCTTCCCTCCTTTTAATCCGCCCAAAAATCACTGGTATAACACTCATTTAATTTATTAGCCAAAAATATTGATTTTTCAAACATCAATATTTGATCAATTGGAAATCACTCCGAGAATTTTCCGGTGATTCTACCTGTCAATCAAATAATTTTTTTTATTTTCTTACTTTATAAATCTACAAATATTTGTTATATTATTCTATTGATATTATTGGATTTATAAATAAATATTTCGAACAACATAAAATCTAATATAAATATTTAATAAAACTTTCCAAAATTCTAATATTTTTATTTACTGAAGCAGGTACATAATAATTTATTCAGGAAAATAACAATTTAAATTCAAATTTCAAGACTTTATCATTTTATATTATCAACTAAAAAAATTTTCTTTTAAATATGTATTTTTTATTTGTGACATTACTCTTTCTAAGATATCCCTAACATGTCTGACAAGAAATTGAGAAAATAAATTCGGTATTTATGAATATAAAATAAATTTGAATTTTTTAGGTTTAGAAAATGAAATTTAATTTTAAAATTAAAAATAATAATTACCATCAGTTTAAAAAAATCCAATTAAAATTGTATAACATTTGAATTTATATTCTAAATTTAAAAATGAATTATATAATTAAATAAAAAATGTGAATTTTAAGTATAAAAATTTGCATTGGATTATTAGTTTTTAGAGGCAAATTTGATATTATGAATTAAAAAATAAATTTTAATTAAAATCAATAATCTTAAAATTCATAATTTAAACATATTTCTAAAATTTATAATAAAAGTGTGATTCAAGATTTTCATTTAAAGTTTTTTAATACACTTTTAAGATTTATAAAGGTAATAAACACGTTTAAAGTCATTTTAAAGTTAACTCAAATTTTCTAAAAATCAAAATTCAGTTCTTTCAAATCACAATTAAAATTTACTTTTTAATTCACAAAATCAATTTAATTATTTAATGAAAATTAAATTTTGATTTTGATTTAAAAGAATTAAATTTGGATTTTAGAAAATATGAGTTATTCTTTAATAATTTTGAATCAAAATTTTTAGAAAATTTGAATATTAAAAAAATAGTCTTTAATTTTTTATTACAAATTTATTAATGCGTTTTACTTATAAATTTTAAGATTATTGATATTGATTCAATTTAATTAAAATTTATTTTTTAATTCACTTAAAATCAATTTTTCTTTCAAAACTAATAATTCGTCAATTTGATGAACTTAAATTTTACTTTTTAATTTAATTAAATAATTAATTTTAAATTTAGTAAATTCATACAATTTAAAAAAAAACTTGACAATTATTATTTTAAATTTTATTTTTTATAAAATCTAATAATTTCAAATTTATTTTTTATTTATAACATGAATTTGTTTCAATTCAAGATTCTGTATTATAGTTGGAAGTATCTTAGGGTAGAAGTGTCATTAAAATGAAAGTACATATATTTAAAAAAAAAACTTTTTTAGTTAAGGATATAAATGACAAAGTATAAAACCATGAAAAAATTACATTTTAAAAAAAAATGGTAAGCAGTAGTGACGTTGATTATACTGATTCTGGCTGGGGGTACACGAATCTTTGTGTGAAACGGACCTTCTGAGTTGGATTTGTCTCCACAATCTAATTCTGGCAGCAATTTAATTGAATTCCAGCCGAATTTTTCACGTTTTTAATTATTGTGAGACATAGATGGACCCCAAAACATGAATTTTGAAAAAAATATGTGAAAATAAATCAAATTAGGGTTCATTTTAAAATAAATTGAACTTAAGCAGCTGTGAAATAAATTGTTTAGCGAAAGCTGTGGAGCCCAGGAAAATCGATTTTCTCGAATAAGCGAAATTTCGGTAAAAAATCTGAAATTTATTCTCGGAGTCTCAGATGTGAAGCAGATTTAACCATTAGGTGATCTTGCGTCTATTTAAACGTCGAATTTCGTCGAATTAGAAGACCGGTCGGGTACACGTTTTTCGGCGTCGAGGAGTTCCGGCGTGTCGTAGGCTTAATCTGAGGTGACAAAAATCACCTATAACATGTACTCATGTGACATAAGTTGCATGAGTAGAGAAATTATGTAAACGGATGACCGAGATAGTGTCAAATGTCGAAAATCCAAGCTTGGGGACATAGATGACATTATAGAATTTGTTTTAAATGATAATAATGTCAAAATAGTGAACAGTATCATCTCTTACAAATTAATCAGTAAAGCATGAGAAAGAAACAGGAGATGCAGAAGGTGAGAAATGGTGATTTTAGAGAGAGAGTAAAATGCCTACAGATTTGCGAGGCGTCAAGTAGTCTACATATTCTTGAGCGATCCGTAGTAGGGTCGTCGGAATGAAGGGAAAGTTGTTCTGCGACGAGGAATAGCGGCGTAGGTACCGATTTATTGGAGTTTTGACAAACTCCGCAGGGTAGGGGTTTCATCTGCTTGGGTTTACTTTATTTAAGTGTTATATGTGAAGTCTTTGGTTGGTATGAGGCCTTGAGCGGTGGTTTGATCGAGTCCCAAAACTTGGGGCCGGGTGTGAAATTTTGGGAGCCATGGAGTAATATACGCAGTTTTATGGGATGTTTGGGTTGTTAATTATGAGATTTATGCTATAAATCATGTGTTGGTTTGTATAAGGCCGAGAAATTCTTGCAGGGAGATTCGGGAGTTCACAAAGTGAGCCCAGATGATTGGTGATTTCTTGGGGAGCAACGATAACAGGGGTTTCACTATTCATAGAATAGTGTTCCTGAAAATATTTTTGTGAAATAATGTGTTTGATTGAGTAATTAAAGTTGAATTCTTTAAGTGTTTGATAATTAAGTAAAGTGAGCCTAATTTTTGGTGTATTAATTATGAAATTACACTGACATGTTTGTGTGATTTAAATTATGAATATATTCATGATTATATATTTGCACGTGTTATATAATTATATTGGAATTAGCGTCATGCGTTAAGTATGCATTGGGGGCGCCTATGTGATAAGAGTGAGTGCATCAGAGATGGTTCATTGAGAGAGAGGTTTCGGAGGGTTGACTAATAATAATAATATGAATTCGGTCGCATTACTTATATCGACTTAGTCCATATAAAATATTAATCTTGAAGTCGTGAATTGATATACATCGGAGGGTAGTCCACTAAATAACATCGAATTAGGTCTACTAATATCGGAGGGTAGTCCTTATTAAAAACAACATCTTTGTTTTGAAAATAATGATTCTCATCACGTGACTTAAAGCTGAGAGTGTGAGGTGATGAGACTCGGGGTATGAGTTGATCAGTAGACATTCAAGTAGGATCACGCATTTACTTGAATGTATGTTTTCATTTAGGCATTGCATATGCGGCTTAGGTGGAGAGTAAGTGGCAGGGTGATTGCCTGCGGTCATTCGCCTGTCGGGGATATTATTTTACAGGTACAGGGAGCGTACGAGGAGACGGTTCATCATAAAGGCCGCTTTAGAAGAAAGCCGGGTTGTGGCTTTGGTTTCATTAGGTATACATGTATTAGAATTCTATAATTTTAATATATGTTGTGTAATAGTAAATAATTAACTCTTGTAACTATGATACATAGTTGGTATGTTTATGAGTATTGTTTTATGGGCCCAAGTGGCCGTTTTACTAATGTTATGGATTATATTGGATAGTCGGGATATATGTTGTGAGTATAAATGCAGGGGCCCAAGAGGTCATTTTTACTTAGTATAGTTGTATATGAGACCCTGTGTGGTCATTGATGTTGATTGGGACAAGTTATATACAGGTTATGTATCCCGACGGATAGTCAACGGACCCCCGGGATTTGTGGTGTCACAGAAACGAACTCGGACAAGTCATGGACACGTGACGCGATGTGGGCAAAGTTTTAAATACTTAAGTTAATATAAAAAAAATCAGTTTTTGGAGATCAAAGAGCTCATTTTTTCTGCAAAAAACATGAGAAAAAGGGAGAAATAAGATAAAGACTTCAACTTCTCTCTACGATCTACAGAGACCAATTGGTCGGAATTCATCGGGTCAATACTTGAAAGTTAAATCTACATTAGGCGAGGCTGCGCGTGGTCACCAAAGCAGGGATTTTGCCGAGGATTCAGAGGAATTTCGGAAATCAAAGGTTTCGGGTTTAGGAAGTGTCCACGGGGACTTTCTATAGTTTATTCTATGCTCCAAGAGGTATGTATTCTTCCTAATTTGGTTTATTTTTAACTCTAAGGGTTGTTTGGTTGTGTTTTATGCCCTAAGGGGCTGTTTGGCAAAGTTTGGGGATGTGAGAATAGTGCCTTGTTTTGACCCTATATGATGTCTAGTTTTTTGGGCTGATTTTCGATTATAAAAAGAGGGAATTTAGGCTAGTGTTTTTCATGGAAATTGTAACTGAAGTTGTGAACTTAATGTTTGGATTTCGAATCACTCAAATTATACCTCTATAGTTTAAGTTATGGTCCATTTCATTTCCGGAATTGTCACAGCTTAAGCTATTGAATGTTTGTGTCTAAGTTTTGGGGCTAATTTTTGATTGGGAAAAAGGGGAATTTGGACTAGTATCCTTCATGAAAATTGTAGCTGAAGTTGTGAAATTGATGTTAGGATTTTGAATAACTTAAATTGGACCTCTATAGCTCAAGTTATGGTCCATTTTATTTCCGGAATTGTCATAGCTTAGGTTGTTGACTGTTTGTGTCCAAATTTTGGGACTGATTTTCGATTGGGAAAAAATGGAATTTGGACTTGTGTTAATCATGGAAATTATAGTTGCATCTGTGAAATTGATGTAGGCTTTTGAATCACCTAAATTGAGCCTCTGAACAAGGATTATGGTCCATTTTAAGATACGCCACAAGCTACCTGTTTTGACCCCATACACTGTCCAGATTTCGGGATTGATTTTTGGTTGGGAAAAAGAGGGAATTTGGACTAGTGTTCTCCATGGAAATTATAGCTGCATCTGTAAACTTGATGTGGGCTTTTGAATCACCCAAATTGAACCTGTACAGCTCAAGTTATGGCCCATTTCCCGAGATTGTTATATCTTAAGCTGTTTAATGGTTTGTGTCTAGATTTTGGGACTGTTAGGGGACTAGTTTACGGCTGAGTTCGAATTTGATACGTGATATTATCTTGTTGTGTTGAATGTTTTGTGGGCATCTTTATGCTACAACTGGTCTTGAGGATCAAGTTATCATTGCTTGAGTTTGAGTGGCAGGCTTGGTTGTAATTAATTGAATGTTAATATATGTGTTTAATGTATTGACATGTGATGAATTGTGTGTGTAGACATAGCCATTACATGGCATGTTGTAGGCTATTTTGTGGACATGTTATATCATAATTTAGCCTAGAGGATAAAGTCTGTCGTTGCTTGACTAAGTAATGATTTGATTGTGATATTGATATATGTGCATATGATATATTGACATGAATTAAATTTTGTGGAGATTATATGCATGTTTGATATAGTTGTCCATGATGCATGGAAAATGCATGATTAAATTGCTCATATAACATTCATCATATATGCGACATGATATAGCATGCAATGACGCATCGCATTGCATTTATGCAAGGGAACATCGCATGACATGGGTGTGAGTGTATGGTTATATGTCGGCGTTAACGTTTGGTATTTGATGGTGGGCTTGAGTACGATTGGGACCGGCGATCGACATAGTTACCGCGGTTAAAATGGAAACGAAAAATGAAAATATGTGTCGGGTAATAGTAAGTAGGTATAGATACCCTCTCGGGTGAAAGCCTCGTTATTTTTTGTTATACATATGTGTCCAATGGTGAAAGCCTGTGAAAGTATAGGAAGGCTTGCGAAGCCTGCGGTGAGACCCTGAAAATTCGCTACCCGCACAAAAAGACATGATTTTGAATAAAAATGATCATTGAGGTGTAACATCCAAAAAACTTTTGGTTTTAAAAACAAATGAATTTTGTTGTAAAATTATCATTTGATGTAATCCACAGATGATGGGTTTTATCACACTTTGACATCGTATGGTGTGGTAGGAGTCAATAAGGGCTCGGGTAAGAGGGAGTTGAGTAGGCTCGGGTGCGTAGTGCATGATTGGAGTCATCCCAATTTTAAATGGCGTATGGGATTTAATAGAAATTGCATGTTTTTACTTTGAATGTGAATGTGAATTGTGAATATGACCATTGTATGTACACTTAGGTGGGAAGTAACTTTTGTAGGAAGTTTACTCTACTGGGCGTAACTCATCCTTTATGGGACCCCCATTTTGGTGCTCTGGGAATTACAGTGCATGGCTCCTCGAGGCCTCGGTTGGATTGGATTATGGCTTTGTATTTATTTTTGTAAAGATGGTTGGAACAAACTAGTTATAGCATGTATTTTATGTAAAAATAATTGTAATTAAATTCTTATAAGATTGTTTTAAATATAATTTTGTATGTTTTAAATGAGTATAGATAAATTGGCCCAGTTGGGCCCCTTTTACTCATAAATGGACCATGTGCTGTTATTGTGTTATATTGAGCCCCGGGTATGTTGTATTTTAGGTAGAGCTTTCCGTATAAAGGAGACTACATTGGAATTTTTGTTAAATTATGAGTCCGGTAAGGGGACACAAAGTGTGTCTCCCGGGTTACTCGACATCCACAAGTTTTTCGCGGGTTAAAGGTTGGTCAACGGACCTCCGGGTTTTAGGACGTCACACAAAGTCTTGAAAGTTCATGATTTAAATTGGTATTTTCCCTTTATTAAAGGTGTGGAAATAACTCCAAGTTTTTTGTTATCAAATATTAAAAGAAATAGAGAAAATGTGAAAGAAGTTTATTATTTTTAATCCAGCCTTTTATTAAAAAAAATAAAAACAAAATAAGAATGTAAATTAATTTTCAGATAATAAAAAGTAAATTAAATTAAATACTAATATCATCCTTTTCCCCTCCACAACCCAATATTTACACTAGCCACCCATTAGGTATTAGCAAAATAAGCGACTCATTATCTCAAAAATTAATGAATTCTCTCCATCATGCCCTCTCCTATCACATAAAAACTCGTCCACATGCCTTTGGTGATTCTTATTAATTTGTTAACAAAGATGATTAAACATTAATCATGATAAATATTTTCCCATAGTAGTGAAAGTATAATCCCACCTTCATGACTTATTTTTTAATGATAATTTTTTTTCTTTTTTTGTTGTTATCTTATGTGTTTATAATACTTTAAATATAGATGTTTAGTAAATAAATTTATCATTTAAGATTAGTGAAAACAAATTAAAGTCATATAATTGAAAATAAGGATTGTTACAATTATCAAATGGTAACTGTATCATTTTGATGATTTGAAAGCAATTTTAGATTAACTTTACCAAACAACTTAAGTGGCGTTTTTTTATTTTCTTAATGTTTAACATGACTTTTATTGTGAATAGTGTTAAATAGTAATAAATATTTAGTTGTTTGTTTTTATCAAATACTTTATTTCTATTAAGCATTAAATTATTTATTTTAAATAGGTTAAAGTCAATAATCCCTAGCTCAATTGGTTTAGAGCACTAGGCTAGGTACCGGAAGATGAGGGATTAGGGTTTACAACTTCTATAGAACAAATTACTACAATGTATAGATCTATGTTTTGTTTTATTTTTTGTGATTTTGTTGTCTTGTTGCGATAATTGGTTTTGTGTCTCTTGTTACGACACTTTGTTATTTATCATTTTATTGTGACATTTTATTTATGTGTAAGAGATTTAGACGGGGTAAAACATATTTTATCAAACAGAGACAACCAGTCGTCATTATGTTGTAAAATTATATTATAAGTATTTTAGTCATTATAGAATTATCAAATTTATAGTATTTGAGTGGATTTATTATACTATTAATCTATGTATTGTTTCATCTTATATGATTTTTAACAAATTTGTATATTTATTTATCTTAATTTATTACTAGTTTTAATCAATTATTTTATTTTATTTTATTTTATTTTAATATACATGTATATACACACGATTGTTCTATTTTTAACAAATTTGTATATTTATAATTGATTGTTCTATACGATTTATTTTAATTTTATAAAGTGAAAGACGAGAAACAAGTTTCATTTTTGTTTCAATAAAAAAAAAAACGAAACAAGTTTCATTTGATTCCCTAAATTATTAATTTGCCCTAATTCAAATTGGTTAAAATGTCTTTCAAACCCATTCGATTCCATTCACACTAAAAGTCATAAACTATGAAAAGTAATACAAAAAATTTAAAGTATATTTTTTTTATTAATAAGGGCAATCAATTAGCATTATATGGGAAATCAAGTTTAGAGAGAAAAGCACCCACTCCTTGGGACCTGACAAAAAACGAGCAGCCTGTGTAAGCACATGAGCTACTCCATTCATAAATCGCCTGATAAAACGAACTTGTACATGTTTGAAAGATCGAAGAAGGTGCTTACTATCATCAATTATTAAATGAAGCAAGGATTGTTTGGGATGTCATTCAGGGTTATCAATCTACTTCCTTTTGAGTAAAGTTATAGCTTTTTTTAGACTCATTACTTCAGCCTCTCGAACTGAATAAGCCCCCATGATGTTAATTGTGCAAGCCTAAAGTAATTAAACACCAAAACAAATCTTACAGTAGAAGAAAAAGAAAAATAAGAAACTATTTTTTTTTTAAGGGAATAAGAAATTATTCTATATCTAAGGTGTGATATACCAACATTAATGCATCGGATCCCATTAGAGATCTAGTAAAACATGCTTGGGTGAGAGTAGTATTAGGATGGTTGACCTCCTGTTAACCCCTATTTAAAAAAAAATACTATATTTAGTAAAAAATGTGTATATATTTTTAATTATTTTTCCTAATGTATATCTTTAAAAAAAACTAATGTATGTCTAAGTATGACCTCTTTTCAACATAATCTAACTATCCCCTAATTTGATAATTGTTTCTTGCAATTGAGTTATATCTTGATTAATTTCGGACAAACTTTGGCCCAAAAATATATTGTGTATTTGTGTTACATTATATTTGGTTACCAAGAAATAATAAATTAAAACAAATAAAAAAATTAGAATGGTAAATATATTATAAAATATAACCTTTTTTTTTAATTTTTGACTTTTCCTCTACTTCTTATTTCCATTTTCTTTCCCTTCCCTTACATGTTTCCTCAGATTTTCCTTATGCACAGGTTGTTCTTGTATTATTATTATTTTATTACATTGTATACTAATTTTTTTCTTATAGACAATTTTTTCTGTGTCACAAGGGCATGTTTGGTAACAATATTTAAAAACTGTTTTTGGCTTTAAAAAAGAAAAATAATAAAGAAAATAAAAAGAACATATTTAATTTCTAGATTTTTTATTTAAAAAATACAAAAAACATAAAAAAATACTAAATTAAAAAATCATGGTATTTTATATATTTTGAAAACTGTTTTCAAAGTAATTTTCAAAACAACAACCTTAACATGCCTCAATATTCTGGCATAAGCTACAATGCTTTAATGTGCAGCGAAATAATTGTTACGTAACTAAACCAACACCACATTTCCATCGCTTTAAGCCTCTCTCTCTCTCTCTCTCTCAATTGCCTAGCCCTTCGAATTTGGGTTTGCTTGGGTTAGGATTAGGATTAGGATTAGGATCAGGGTTTCTACAGATCCCTCTTGTTTCTCGCCTTTTCTTCAACTTTATTGCCAGTTTGGGTTAGGGTATCTTTGTGCCAGGTTTCTTGCAGATTTTCTAGGGCTGTTTTTGTTAATTTGTTTTCAACAAATCTGGGTTAGGGTTTTGTTGGGTTCTTGAATTTTTGTGTGCTGTTCATGTTCGTGGCTGAATCTTGTCACGGACGAGGGTTTAGGGTTTCTATATTGAGAGTAAGTTTGGGAATTCGTTGAATTCGGCTTTTGTTTGATGAGCTTGTAGCTGCTGGTTGGGTCGGAATGAGATCTTTTGAAGGGGTTGCAGAGAGTCCGCTTTCAATGGCATTGAATTTAACCTTGCAGGGAGAAAAGGACAACGTGACGCTAAAGGAGGGTAATTATGGATCGAGATTCTATGGATGGCTCTTTGAGTGTCATGGATTCTGGTACAACGTTGCCTTGATTTATCATCCAAACCTATTTTGCTGTATCTGGGGTTTCAGGCCAGGAAGAGCTTCACGAAGCTCACGCATGGACGATCCTATATCATGATTTCTTATTATGGCTGTCTTTGGCTCGTCAGTTTGCTCAATCTCGCTTGGTGCTGTCTTCAGGTTAGAACTTTCTGATAAGTTCGGTTGATAATTCGATTATGACTGGTTTGGTGGCTCGGAAATTGGTTGGAAATGAGAATAATAGAAATAAGAATGCTAGGATTGAAGCACACAAATGTAATGAAAAAAAGGGGGAAAGGCCTTTTGTTTCATTCAACTAGTACTGTGAGTTCAAAGCTTAAAAGTCACAAACTATTGAACACCCACAAAAGTACCCTTTTTGAGGGATGAAATGTTCTATGATTCTGCACACATGCACATTTTGTCATGCCAGTAAGATATTTTTCAGACACATGCTTAGGTTTTCCAGTGTTTCATGATTGCCGTAGCCCATGGGAATGTATTGGAAACGACGTTCACTGTAAGAGAGAGAGCGAGCTGCAGACACATGCTTAGGTTTTCCACTGTTGCTTGATTGCCGTAGCCCGTGGGAATGTATTGGAGCATCTCATTCACTGTAATTTTACATGTGGGCTAATTTTCTGGAGAAAGGAAATCAGAGAGAGAGAGAGAGAGAGAGTGTGTGTCCTTTCTCTTGTCTTCTTTTTGTTCTTGCCTTGTTGCCTTTGTATTTGATCTATGAACTTTGGTACACTTTTTGATTGTTGCTATGAATGCTTTGGTTTTTTATTGCTTGTTAAAAAAAGATTAAATAAAAAGTGAATAAATTTCCATGGATATATCACTATGGGGAGCAAGCTATGCGTTCGTCTGGTAATCCTTATAGCATTTTTGAACTGATCAAACATCTAAAACTTTGCTGTTGGCTTCATCTGTGGATGCTTCAGAGCATTATATGCATTCCATTGCTTAATTAATGCAATTAAATATAAGGCTATGCTGGTGGGGTCGGATTGGATTTGATTCAGAATTCCACTTATTTAGAATTTGGAAAACTTGCTTGTGTGGACTTGCTTCTATGGGTTGTAATCAATGGAACTGCATCCAATTCCCAATCTCGATGTACTGTCTACACAATGGTCAATGGAAAACATCTATTGAAATGGTCTCCTTGCTTGATTAGATTCAAAGGCTGCACACTTAAGCAAACTATCTGAAGGCCTTCTTTTGATCTTCTGAATTTATGAAGATTAAAGAATGTGTTTGTTTAGGGACCTGTGAAGCTTGATCTTAGCATACGCCAATAACATAAGATTTGAGCCTTATTAATAGTTATTGCTTAATAGGATTTTCTCTATTGTTCCAGGCATGGGAGTGCACTCCTGAGAAAGCAGTAGCATGGAATGTATTATCCTTGTTTACAACTTCCGGGATGCTTTTTCTAGAAGTAAGCTTGGTGGCCTTTTTGCTCCAAGGAAATTATGCTAGTGGATTGGAAGCTTTAACGCGGACGTTTGTTGTCTCTGGACTTATTGTTGGCTTGGATCTACTCCTCAGGTGATACTGTGCTTTCTCTCGAAACATATTCATCCTTTTCTTAGCTGTTGGAAAATAAAGTTTCCAAAAAGTAGGATTATGATTTGGTTTATAAAAGTCAATGAGAATGTTTTTAGTTCAAGTAGTTGATTTAGTTTATGTATTTAAGTATTTTAATTAAAGGGTATTTAAGTTTAACAAGAGTGATGGAAGATGATAAGGTTGGCTTCCTTTATCTTTACGGTTTCACTGCCATCAAACTTTATCTTGTCTGTTTCTTTTTAGTATTTGAGGTGCTGTGTGGTGACTTCATAATTAGTGATCTTAGTAGCTGTGTTTTTTTCTTTAACATATACCAGATTGTAAATTGTGATGATAAGCTCCTAAGACCTGGCTTACATGGCAAGAGAGAGGGGGTGGGGATGGAAAGGTCTCTGGTCTGCTTCCATGTACTACCAAAAAAACAAGGAAAGAAAAAAGAAGGTTGCCTCCCAAAAGAAATGTAAATTCTGTTGGTCATTGTTATCAATCTGGATGTCCTTAATTGCTTTAACTGTCATTAAATGATTCAATATCTTGCTGGCCATGTCCAGATACACTTTGTGGTTGACCAGTAAAGGTGGTAAGAAATTAGTATTCTGTCACAATAAGGTTATATTCTTGGTTGCTTGCTTTGTGTTTTCATATGTTGGGTAATTAGCTTATACCCTGCCTTACTTATAATGGGAAAATTGGCCTTCATACTCATGAAGAAAACAAAAGTTTGATTTAAGCATATTTTACCCTCTTAATATAAGTAGTCGCACACTGGATGCATAACTACTATTTCTACCGCATTGGTATATCCATGATTTTGTTTGGGTATGCAGTCTGTCCACTGATGTGACATTAGGAATCTGACAAGGTAGGAGCATGAGCTCTCCTCTGTGACTGTGCTGATTGCACACTGCATTGTTAAGTGGGTAGATGGTGCTCTTCTGTGCCTGTGCTGATAGCACACTGCATCGTTAAGTGGGTAGTTGGTGCCACATTTGCACCTTTCTTTCTAGAAGGGATATACAAATTCAGAAATATCAGATCTCAGTATTACTGGTAGTTTAATGGACTTACTTTTGACACTCCAGCATCCTAGGCAATTCTGAATCACACACGGATTAACAACTTGAAGCATTGGCATAGATTGATGGACATACTGATCCTAGGTTTTCGTTCCCCTTCTTCTATATCATACGTGATACAATTATCTGCTCTCATGTAATGCTTTATTGCATAGCAAATCTATAATATTTTCCCTATATTTTCAGGTCATGTGATGACACTGTTTCTTTTCAGGTTATTTACCTATTTGGATTTGGTGTCCCATTGTTTATTGACAACAATGATCAATCACATCGGGTGAAATGGGGCTTGTGGGTTGTCCACAAACTAGTGCTTACTGCTGTTTATGGCTTCATATTGTTCATGTACCACTCAAAATGGAGGGAGAGGTTACCTGGTGAGCTTGTCTAGCATACGGCTCTGCTATTTGAAGTTGGAATTATTCTTCATACATTCACTAAACTTAAAAACTATTTCTTCTTTCCTTCTATGCAGCAAGACCTGCATTCTACAAATATATCATAATCATGTGCTGCTTGAATGCGTTAGCATTGTTTGCTTGTGGGCTTACAGGAAATGGGGCTAATTTTGGGTTCTGGTATTCGTCAATCTAACTCCTATGAAGCAAAGAATTTCATTGGCATTTATTGGGTCAATCCCTGAGTATTTTCAATAATTTCCTTTGCAGGTTATATGGTCTTACAATGATCTTCTACCATGCTTTGTATCTTCCCCTTCTATATATAACGTTTCTAGCCGACTTTTTCCAGGTCATTGTTCATTCCTTGCAAGCTCCTTGTTATTTCCATGTAATGCTGAATTATTATTGATTAGATTTTGCTATGGGTTATGACCGGGTGTACTATGATGATGATGACAGGAGGAAGATCTGCATTTGGAGAATGTATACTACTCTGAGATGAAAGATGCTGGTTTCTTTGATGCTGACTGGGAATGATGCGTCTGCAATTATCTGAATCCCTGGAAGAGGATCTATGTCATAGTTTAACACTGTATATACAAAGTAAATAAACAATCAGACCCCATTGAACTTGGTTAATGTTTCAATGACTTACAAGTGCATTTCACCACTGTTTTATAGCAAACTCTAAAATGAGATGAGCATAAAGGGGTATGAAAAGCTTTTTGGGTTCATGTACCAATTTAACCTGTAGGCTTTTTCTCTCTGGACATCATACTTATATGTATTTCTAATGTCCAAAGTTTAGGAATTAGATATCCTATCAGACTTTTTCTTCAACCAATAGTCTCACTATTTATATCTTCAAATATTATAAAATAAAAAAAGAAAAATAGTACTTTATAGTTTATTTTTTCACTTTTTATAGTTATAAAAATAGAAAAAGAGTGTAAAGTATCATATTCATGTACTGTTCACATCTTGGAGATGAATTTTTAGGGTGAAAACCTCTACTTATGGAGCTGGAGTTGAGGAGTTGAAAATGGAAAATGGTAGGAGTTGCTCTAATGGAAGTGTAACTAAATACTAAATAGTGAAGTTGTGGAATGACGTGCATCCTTGACACAGTAGCTAGCTAAAACCCCAAGCAAGCTACCTAGATTTAGGCTTAGTGCTATCCTCTCTATTGCTCTAGGGTTTCCCCTAACCAGACCTTTGAAATAACACACTTACAAGGCAACAAAATCATAAAAGTGGTTCTTTGGAGAGTCCCCAACAAATAAGCGAGGAGCATTTCAAACTGGTACCTGAAAGTTATAGGAATGGTTAGGAATGAAAAATGATCAAATTGTTTTATATATTAAACACAAACTGGGAAACGCTGTGTTTTACTAAAGTGCATACCCTAAGCGAAAAGACAGACGCTACACGCTAAGCGCTCTAGCTATGGTGACTGAAAATCTAGACATAACCGAGAATTACTCAACTAACAGAAAAGACTCGACTCGAGTTTGCACTAACAGAAATGCATGCTGGGAGTTTCCATTATGCGAATGAAAATAAGAGATGCCTTAAGATTCCAACTCTGGAATTTCCATACTAGCGCATCCTTATTTCTGACTCTCAATAAGATCTGCAGCATCCTGAACAGTTGCAATGCTGGCGCTCTCCTCTTCCACACGTGCAAATTCTCCTCTGGTGTATCCCACGATCTCAACTATAAAAAAATAACATAGGCGTCGTCACGGGCTAAACAACAATTGGGAATAGCTTAACATTTAGAGATGGGGTGACAACACTAATTCCTTAGTAGAGATATTAAGATCAAATAGCCATTGACGAATCAAAATCAAGAAATAAACATTAAACAATGAATGAGAGCCCAGCTCTACAGTAGAGGGATAGGGTGGTGGTGCAAAACCAGTATTTTTGCAAATGAATATTTTCAAACTGAAAATATTGGAGTATGTTTTGATATTCCACTACAAAAAAAAAAAATGCATTTACATTTATGATTTGTTCATTTTCTTTCAAAGGACCCCTATGATGTGCATTACATTATATCTTACATATGTACATAGTTATTCACATGTGCCCAACGAGCAAAATGAGATTTTGAAACTTTGTACAAGGAAGCACGTGTGGAGCCAAAGGTAGGAGACAGGGCCCTACACTCCTTATTAGAAGCATCAATGAAATATAAGAAAAAGGAGTCTGTCATTGATTATGAACTTCCAGACCATGAGAATAGGGTGTAAGTACCATGAGATATCTCAGTGGTCAAACCATACACAAGGGACCAAGCCTTCTCCAGTCAAAATAACAATATCCAGTCATTTGCTTTTAGAAACACGAAATACTAAGTAAAAAAATAATAGGAAACAATGTTTTTTCTCAACCTTGCCATCTGTTTTTTTCAGTCTTTAAATCGGTAGCCCAATTCTGAAACCTTTTAATCTGAGGCAGACACCTTTTCGACATGGAACTTACCTATAACCCTACTAATCACAATCATGCCCTTGAGAAACAACAAATACCAAACACCAAAAGACTTGAAATCACTTCTAAAATATGCCCAGTTAGTTATATAATGATTGACAGAAAACATAAACTAGGTGAAAACTTATAATGGTTAAAAATTAAAATTTAATGTTAAAACTACCATTCTGACCTAAAAGTCTATGGTCAACTTAACAGTGTACATCAGGCAACCAACAATTAAGCTAATATCTGGACATTTTAAGGCTTTGATACTATATCAAAGCACCATCTAAAGCCAAAAGTTGAATCTATTAGGTAATTAGCTTCAGCCAAAAGCCTCGAGATGCAACTCAAACTTTTTCTATTTCCCATAGCTCTATCACCATCCTGGAGCACATCCACACAAATGTCTAAAAAAACCATCATATACATTTTTTTAAGTTAATAAAGACCATGTACACGCATTTATTTCCAAAATAAATATGTCCATGAAGTCATTGCTTCCTTGATGCACTAAACTGAAAGCCAATCTGTTTAATGGCTAAGATATTGCCATGCCAGCTGTTTCTAGAAAGAAGAAAGCCAATCTGTTTAATGGCTAAGATATTGCTATTTTGGTGGATCAAGAATGTGAATTAGAGAAATCCTGACTTATGATCTCTTCTTTACTGCCTTACATAGTTGCTTGAGAAAATCAAGAGGATAGACAGTTAAAAAAAAGAAGAAGAAGAGAAAACAGTGGTTATTACATTTCATATAACCAGCCAGAGGAAGAACCATCATGGTTACTACATAAGGACAAATATTAAGTTTGGATACTTGTGGATAATTGTCACGTACCGTATCAAGAGAATCAGCTCCAAGTGCTGAAAATTTTGATTCACCATTAATTACAGAGTCATCTGTTAATGCAAGCTGTTTCTTGACAATGGTACACACCTTCTCCACTGTCTGTGGTTTTGCCTGCCAAGGATATTGACATTCATATCATTATTTGATCACATAGACATAATACTTACCAGAGTATTTATGCTACACCATGTAAGAGGTACAAGAACTAAAGAACATAAACCTAATGAAAAGTCGACTATCTGTTGATAGACTCCTAAAAGATAACTAAAAAAGCCACAATTATTTACAAAGGCTGCTCCCATTTTCCTCTCAGATTCTCATGGAGACCTAGTGACTTGATGAAGACTAAAGACATTGGTACACTTCTGCCATGCCTACCAGATGTTCCCTGTTTCAAGGAAACACCAATCTAATTATGATTGAATTAGCAGACAGTTAAACATTGAAAATACCTCTTCCACTATAGTATAAACCTTCCAAAATATGCACTTCTGTTTATTTATGTCCATCCAAACATGTTCCCCCATATCATGCAAAGACAATCAATTGATCCTGGGGATGTTGGATGTATGGTGCATCATGTAATGAAGTATTCTCTCTCTCTCTCTCTCTCTCTGCTATATAGAAGAGTGAGAAATAAATTCAAGACCATCTTGGACAAGTTTGAACCTGTCCTATGTACCTCAAATCAACCTGGTTCAACTAAATAAATATGCATTTGGTACATGCTCAAGCTCCAAAGTGCCTGCACAATTACAATTACATGTTTCGCCTCTCAGTCCCATACATATACCATTCCAAGTGACTAAACTTCAAGTAGTAAGAGACTATTGAATCATAAATATGAAAATTCAAGTCAACCAAATAAATGCCTGTCAAATAGCTGTCATGTTATGGATGGGTATTATACGCATAAAATAACAAAAATATGAACACACAATCAATTAAAGGACATACAGCACAAGAAACTGTTAAGCGCAATGGCGGACGCTGTGATGCAAGCCTCCCCCCTCGATTAGAAAACGGAAGAGATTTCAAACTGGAGATACTGGTCGTTGCCTGCCCAACCACAAGAAATTGAAATCAATGATTGACATTAAATAATTCTTTTTGATAAGTTCAATGATTGACATTAAATAATATAACAGGAGAAAGCATATTGCCCCCAACAGAAGTTCATTCCCCAATAAAATAGCAAACAAAAGACTAATATCCAGTATCTCCATTCCCCCACAAAAGCTATAAAAGAAAACTTACACTATGAAACACCTGTTATTACAAATGAAAATATAAGAAAAAATAGGAAGAATTAATGGTTTTCCCCAAAAGCTGTATTAACATGGACAAGAGGTTCTACATTTGGCAATAGAAATGAAGTAGAACCATCCTTATGTAGATTTGAATCTAGGGTTCTGAAATTAAAGTCTTCAAGGAGACTGCAGTTATTTCATTGAAAATTGAACATTACACATTTACATTAAACCCACGTGCTATTCAAAGTTCTTAGATATCATTCAACTATTTGGACAAGGAGGAAAGGAGAAGAGGAAGAAAGAAGTAAAACAACCAATAAATAAGCTAAAAAAATGTACGAGCTAAAAAAAAAAAAAAAAACCAAGAAAAACCAACATGACATCGAATGTTCATGAATAATGAAGTCAATTAGAAGGTTCAATATGAACCTGAGAACCATCATCAATTTTTATGGTACCCTAATTCTGTGTCAAAGTCTTCCAACTGCAACCCTCATGTCCAGTCTTAGCACTATAGATTCTAAAATCTTCATGTCTGTGTCTAAAGACGGACAAGTGCCTCTAATTTCGTCCTCAAAATTCTCCTCAGCGAGCTTGCTATTTCTCATGTTTTCTGAAGTTTTTGTATGTCAAGAAATTTAAATATATTAATTATAACCTTTCTATCAAGTGCAAACTTAAGTCCGTCACAAAGTTATATAAACGCATTAAACAACCCATTTTCCCAGCCCCCTAAAAAACAATAAAAATTCTAAAAAAGTGATTTGGTCAGCGAAAAAGAGATTTTAGCCAACAAAACTGGCCAAACAGGTGGTTCTTCTCTCCCTGCATTTGAAATGATTGAAAGCAACTGCTTCAATTTGAAGTCCACAAAAAAGCAGAATCATGCAGGTAATCATACACTTGGAACTCAAACAAATCTTCGGATTCAATTCCGATCGACCCAGAAAGCACAAACAACACATCCTCACATCATAATCACAGATTTCCACCCAACACAGTGAAGAGGAAACTCTCCATAATTAAAAAAAAATATATATATATATATATATGAAAGAAATCACTCCAACCAAACAGAATCAGAAACAAGAAAAACAAACGATTCGATCACAACGAGCTAAACAAAACAAAATATCAGTGCAATGTATCAATTCCAGAAACACCAGAGACAAAGACAGATCAATAATCAAAAACAAAAATAAGAGAGATTAGGTGATATACAAGGCTTTGGCGGAGCAAACGATGACGAGGCTGCACAGAGATTGATGCTCCTGCGAAAGACGCCATGGATCTGACTGAGGGGTAAATGTGGCGAAGAACACCAAGAGTGTGCTACAGATCGTGCAGTCGACAGGTTTATAACATTATATAGTAGTTGGGTTGTGATATTGACAAGGATTCATTTTTATTTATCCAAGGAAACGGGGCCCACTTAGTTGGGCTGTGATATTGACAAGGAAGCATTTTTTATTTATCCAAGGAGAAGAGGCCTTTTGAGCACATGTCCGACAGAGTATCTCTGTCATCCACTTGTCACTGTTGGATTTAATGGGCCTGGGCCCAATATTGGATCGTAATTCATTAGTAGAAGTTCAAAGTCGATATGAGGCCCAATCGATAGTTTGGATAAAGAGGAAAATAATGAAACTAAATTAACCAATAATAATAAAAGTTAATAATATAAAATATTCTTTTGAAGATTTATAATAAATATGAGTAATTTTTTAGTAATAAATTATATTATTTATTGTGTCTTAAAATATAATAAATTTGACAATGAAAATGAAATGAAAATTTTTAGGTTGTGTCTAGATGTCAAAAAGAAAAAATTGAAAGTATAATGAAATAAAAAATAAGCAGAATTTTCGATAAAATAAAATTTTAGAGAAAACTGCATTTTCCTTGTCATATCGTTTCCCTATTATATAACTAATATTATTATATTATAATATTATGGTTATAGTTAGTTTATGAAGTATTAACCTCGGAGGAAATTACTCTCATCTTATTATTTTCTAACCCTTTTTTGGGAAAAAAAATGGATAATTTTTTTATTATTCTTGGCCTGAAATCACTTATATGCATTTCTTTCTTTCATTATCTTAATAAGTAAAATGGTTCTTTTATAAAGATTTAGGTCCTATTTTGTTTTTCGTGTTATCGTCATCTTATTATAGCATTTGGTTTATCGTCGTCTTGTTACAGTGTGATGTTTTTCCTCGTCTTATTGTGGTGTTTTATTTATGTTGAGCGATTCAGACAAGTAAAATGGATTTGATCGATCGAAGATATTAAATTATGGTCATCAGTATGTTAAAGAATTTGAGTCGTGGATATTTTAGTCACTATATTATCAAATTTGTAAGTTTTATGCCGATTTATTATATTATTAACCTTGATATTATTTCATCATTTATGATTTTTAACAATTTGTATATTGGATCTATCTATCTCTTGAAAGTTTGAATCAATAAAGTTGTTTTTCCTTTCCCAAAAAAAAAAAAAGGTTAGTTTGTGAAAAGCATTAAAAAAGTCTTAATTTTTTTTATTTTATTTCAACATGAAAAATAGAAAAAAAAAATAGTCTTTTTTACATTTGTTCACTTGGAAATACAACGTTGTAATATTACATTTAGATTCGAGCCTGTCGTTCGTATGTCATATAACCCCTTAACCAGGCAAGCCTTAGGCAAAAAAAAAAAGTTAAAATTGAATTGAAATTTATATTTTAAATTGCATAATATTTAGAGAGAGAATAAAATTAAAGATTTTAAAGTAATATTTAAAAATAATTTTTAATTTTAATTTTCTATTTTATTTTTATTTTATTTTCTAATTTTGATTTATTTTCTTTCCCTCTCATATTTCTTTCCTATTCTTTGATAACTAAACACAACATATAATTCTTCTTATTTTTTTAATTCAATTCATTTCGTAATACATCACTGTAATTTATGTTCTTGTAAGGACTCAAAGTTTGAAGTACCTCATATTGTTGAAATGCTCAATATGAATCATGGATAGAAATATAATGAGAGTCATTTATGAAAAGTTTTATTTTCGATCTTTTAATTTTTCAAATTATTAAGATATTTAGTAACTTTTATCAAACATGTGAAATGATCCAAATTTAAGTGTATTGAACTAGTAATAAAACTATGTACTATTTTTTGAAAAAATATTTTTATTAATTAAAACCAGCAATACATTGAAAAGAACTGTTGTGGCGATTTTGTGATTTTCACTCTAACATACAAAATGAAAGCATGCGGTTGTAGGATGTGCCAATAAATTAAAGTGTTTTTAAACTGATACCGTGCCTAACAATCAAACATTTTAATAAGATAAAGCAGGTTTCCTGGTTCTCTTAATAGTTCTCTAGAATCTAAATAGATTATGCCGTAAAAATGTAAAGATTGTAGGAATAAAACCTGAAGAAAATGTTAAGTGTATAGAATGAATGAAAGCGATACAGTGTTGAAGAATTGAAAGAAACTTAACTGAAACTTGAAAATATAATGTTGGAACTAGCGAAAGCTAATTAGAAAGCTAAAAAATGCTGAAAAAGATTGTCATTATTGCTTATTGAGTTGATTGATTGATCATTCCTATTTTTCTTTTGTTCATGAAAGTTCTCCTCCTTTTATAGGCATTCTTGAATAATTGCCGAAATCCTTTTTTTTCTCCACTTTCCCCATTTCCTCAAGTAACTGGCCATGCTTCCATTAGGGGCTTGCTCCTCACGTTTTCTCTACCACCTCAAGTAATCAACCACATCCTTTTGCTGACTTTGAGAAAAAGTCTCATAATCTCTGTTTATAAATTTTAAGAAACACCCTTGGGCCTTATACATGGGGCTTACTCAAATGGGTTTGGGCTTGTTTTATTTGGATTTTTTAATCATAGGTGAGGCTCGAAACCTAAGCACATTTAGAGTATGGCAGAGTCATTTACTCGCGTGACCGGATTCGAACGTTAGAGTTTACATTTCGGCTCCGTTTATTAAGTTAAAATGAAACCGAGGCGAACATCATTTTGAGGTACGTCGAGTTCAAATGTGCGGCAGGAGCACCCTCGGGCGGCTCTGCGTCGGTACATTAAGCGAGTGCCGTGGATAGAACCGTGAATAAGACCGTGAAGCGAGCTTCGTTAGCCCGGGCTTTCTGAGCGGCTCGTGGAACCAGCTCGTGAACGAGGGAGTGCCGTGAGCATGGAGAAGGCTTGATTCACCGCGACAATTTTGCTCTGAATGGGCATGGTAGATATTTTAAGCTCTTGAGCTTGATCAGGATAATTGAACTTTTATTGTCTTATCTTTTTAATTTAGTTGTATGTTGACTATTTTAGATGAACATTTTCTTTAATTCCCGAACATCATTTTGAGGCTCGTAAGTTAGCAGGCGGAGCCGAAACTACCCTCATGACTACCATTTCGTCGGCTCGTAAATGGGTACCGTGAACAAGCTCGTGAATAGACTCGTGAGCAAGCTCGTGAACAAGCTCGTTAACCGGGCTGTGAGCGAAACAAGTTAAGCAGGGCTCGTCGCACGGGCTCGTGAACCCGAGCTCGTGGAACGGGCTCGTAGTTCGCAATGGGCAGGCACCTGAAGCTTGGCTCGTCGGCTCGTAGCTGAGGCTCGTGAACAAGCTCGAGCCTACTCATACAAAAAGCAGAGTGAGGCACGCTAATACTCGAGGCTCGGCTACGAGTGATTACGCTCTGTAGCGATGGGTAAGGCCAATTTAAATTTGGGTACAAACAAAAACAAAAAATACAAAATCACTAAAAATCATAGAAGATGAAACAATACTCAGGTTAATAGCATAATAAATCGGCTCAAAGCTTATAAATTTGATAATAGTGACTAAAATATATATGACTCAAATTCTGCAATATACCAATGACCATAATTTGATTTATTGTCTCTGTCTAATCAAATATGTTTTGCCCATTTGAATCGTCTACACACGAATAAAACGATGCACCAAGACGAGGAAACACAAAACGTTATACTAAGACAACGACACAAAATGTTACAACAAAACGACGATACAAAACAACTCAATAAGATAAGAAATCAAGAAAAACAAAATAAAACTATGTACTATTAACACATTGTTTATCAGTTTTCTAAGAGACATCCTCAGGTTTGGTTTCAAAAATTACTATAGCTTAATTTTTAATCCAACTTGTAGGTTTTATTCTTCATAATATTCTTTTTCTAAAAAAAGGATTATTTAACTGTTAATAGATCAATTATAGTTTTATGTAATCAATTTTATTTATATTTCTATAAGATTGATTACAATCAAGGACCAAAAAAATCGGAAATTTTGATGAATATATCGTCAAAATTTCGATTATCGATCGAGGTCAATACGGTATCCTCCACTGATAGTCAAGGTATTGATTTTTTGAAGAATTTATGGCAAATTTCGATGATATTTTGCATATTTCGGTAACATTTCCCAATTTTTTAGCCCAAAAACCTGGATTCTCTAGCTCTTAACCACCGGACTATATGAATGTTATTGTTAGTTCTAGTACAATTTTTTATTATATTCCCTTTTATTATTTACGAAATATTTTTAACAAGTAAAATATTTTGTATAAATCATAAAAATAATTTATTTCTTATTTAAATATGATAAAATATGCTTTAACAAAAATAATTGAAGTAATAAAATAAAAATAATTTATTTGTTAATAAATAAAATAAATATAGTTTAGGAATTTCAAATATTTTCAAAGTTAGATGATAAATATCATTTTTAGCACTTATAAAAGTAATTTTAATATGAATATTCTTGTTTAATTTTAATATTTTTATTCAAAAAATTAAATATTTGGATAATTTTAATTCTTTGAATATTTTGTAAAATACTCAAGAGATATTTTGCGATATTTCTGCTGCTCCAAGTAAAATTTAAATCTTGATATATCCGTATTTACCGATATTTTGATCCTTAATTACAATTAATAAACGATTAATAAGTAATAAACTCATAAGTCTATTTAGTGATAGACGTTAATGGCGTTAAAACATGCGAAAAATATAGAAAAATAATCACAGAGTTCGATTCGTGAAGAAATAATTTACTATCTTAAAACTATAGTATATTAAAAAAAATAATAACAAACGGACAAGTGATGATGACGACTATTCATTGGGAGACAGTTTCATTTAACTTTGAATTTATTTGTGATTTTATAATGATTTATAGTAATTGAAAAACAAATAAATAATTGTAAGAAAATCTTCCACCATTTTAGCCCTTAACTAGTCTAAGGCCTTACTAATTAGTCGCTCATCTCTTTCTTTTTTTCATATTTTTCTTTGTTAACCATTTTTTCTTAAGTAAAGAGGATGATTTTTTTGGTAATTTTAGCCTTAAATCACTCATCTACATCTCTTTTTATCATTTTTTTCACAATAAAGTGATTATTTCACATAAATTTTTTTTTTTTTACTTTGTTTTTTTTTCTTTTATGATTTTGTTGTCGATTTGTGGTGATATGTGGTTTTGTTGTTGACTTGTTGCAGCATGTGATTTGGTTGTCGACTTATTGCGGTGTGTGGTTGTATCGACTAATTGTAGCATGTGGTTTTATCGTCAATTTGTTGCGACGTGTGGTTGTGTCGTCTTGGTACGATAGTAAGTGATTAAATGCAGCCAAGAAAGCGTATTCGATTGGGCAAGGCGTCAAATCATAGTGCGTCAATATCTTGTAAAAAATTCAAATAATAGGTATTTTAATCATTATAAGATTATGAAATATGTAGTCTTTAAGCTGATTATTTATGCTATTAACTTGAATGTTGCGTCATCTTTTAAAGTTTTTAGCGAATTTGATTTCGTGTTTCTATCGAATGTATTTCTAGTTTGAATCAATAAAACTATTTCTCTTTTCAACAAAAAAAAAAAAAACTAGTTAACGCTTTACTCAAGTGATAAATGGGTGAGATGTATTTCTCTTTAAAAAAAAACTAATTAACACCTTACTCAGGTGATAAAGGGATAAGATGGGGTTCTGAAGATCCCGAGCGATCCTATACTCAAGTCCTTATAAGAAAGAGTACAACACGTTATGCAAAATGAATAGAAGTGAAAAAAAAATATCTTCTATGATTTTGTTGTCCATCTTCTATTATATTTCATAATATATATAATTAAAACGATTCTTTCCATCATTCTAGGTGTCACGCCCCCAAAATCCAATTATTGATATTTTTCCGTGGTGTGCGGTGCTAAGCCACGACTTAGCCAACCTTTCCCTAACTTGTGTAGTAAAATAATGATAAATAGGCAACACAATCCTTTTTACGGATCTCAATCCAACTTGTATTACTCAACAAGGTTTTTCTATTACAAAACTGATGTGCACAAGGCACTATATTATAAACGACAATTACATCTGAAGGAACCCCACTGAATTCTCTAACCCTCCACAATGAGGACAAGGTCGGCACTTATAGAGCCAGTCATACTTACAGCAGTTCTGACCCTTCCCAGAACTTGAATCTTTGAATTCAAATATTTCTCTATTATGATAAGTTGCACCTCTTCATGAAGAGGTGCTAGCTTTTGAGTTTGAGTTCCCTTGTTCCCTCTTAGCTCTTAGCCATGATCTAGGTTTTCAAAATTCAAACTTATTAAAATTCAAATCTGCCACCCCCTTATTGTTGCTTCTGACCCTTCCTAAAGGGTGTCTTCCATGAGTGAGTTGTCTCTGAGCAGCTTGAATTGGTCCATGTTGATGATTTGTGTCAATTGCACATTTCTCCAAAAGGTCTGAGGCACACCAGCTCGCATCCTTAGTTTGCTATGGGCATTTAGAAGTGTCACCCCAGCACCAGATTGAGTCCTCTTGTCTTGCCAAACCAGCCATGTGTTATCGAGTTCCATCCCGAGCAACTAAATAAGCCATGCGATACCATGCGTCACCTTGTGCTACCATGCGCTTGCTCAACCAAATCATGGCATTGTGCCCATGATGTAAAACCCGAGAAAAATTCAATTTTTCTAAAAAAATGTAAAACGGTAATTTCGGTTGGCTGAAAATTCTCTAGATCTCGGATGGCTGAAGCGGATTGAACGTTAAATTCGTCTCTCGAAATCTAGCAACCCATAAAAGTTTCGTCGAATTATGAACAAATCAGGAATATTTTACGATTTTTTGGTGATAAGTCATGAGTGAAACGAGGGCGAATTTAAGCGAGAAATCTCGAAATTAATGATTTAGGCTAAGTTCATTTTAAAATAAGAGTGAGTGAAAAGAAATAAAATTTTCGGGATAGAAACGGATCGATAAAGCAATATAGATCAAGTATCAAGATAATAATAATAATAATAATAATAATGATATTATAATAATAATAAAATGAAAAAAAAAATCAATAAAAATGGAGGGAGAGATGAGAGCGTGGGGGAGAGACGATGCAGAGAGAATTTTTTTTATTTTTTTATTTTTTGTTTCTTTCTTAGATTTATGAAAATCGGATTTATAGGTTTCGTCGGGGTTGTGCAAGTTGATCACCTTGGCTGAGAATACAGCATTAGTCTGAAAATCTTGAAGTTTCGTCAGCTCGCGAGGTAGAGGAATTTTCCTACTTGTGTTATTTCTAGCCTAAAGGTCATTTTAATGGTTGTGGATTAGCTTAGAGTAGTGAAATGCAAGTAAGAATTTAGGTTCTCAAATTTTTTGGGTAGTATAGGAATTTTAGAAATTTTGGGATTGTTTCGGACGATCCAGTGAATTGAGACTATTGCCGGACCCGGTTCGGGCTGAATTTTAAAAATTTGTTTTAAACGGTCGTAGTGAGAATTTCGGGACTATTTTCGGGTAGTCGGTTTGGCGTGTTGAGGTTTGGTTTGCTCACGGGACTTATGTCTTGGGGTTTTGTGAAGTGTGTTTTGGTATCACAATATTCGGTGATG